>LPNX010284463.1:0-140224 GCA_001517045.1 Pseudotsuga menziesii | reverse complement strand
TTGAAAAATTGAAAAACCAAAGATACCCTTTTGAAGAGGACACGTCGATATGTGATGTGTGCATTTTTAAGAATTTTTTGGCTGTGTAGTTTTAACTCTGCAAATTTTTCTTTGAGCTGCTTTGAAGTTGCAGTGTGGTTTTCTAAGTATAAGTTTTAGAAGTAATTAAAAAATAAATATCATATGAATGCCAAAATGCGTGTATGATACCTCAATGGATAGAAGATTCGTTGGTGAATTTATCGGTATCAAATCCACTCAGTTATGTGCTAGGAATGGCAGGGTTTACGCCTCTGCAAGGCACAAGAAATTTTCCATTTGTTTGAATGAGGGCTAAGTCTGTTTTTTTAAGCCCTCGACCGAGGTATGAACCTCGACCGAGGTATTTAAATACCTCGATCGAAGTATTTAAATACCTCGACCGAGGTTTTGTAAAGCCCGCAATACCTCGGTCGAGGGCTTAACAAGCCCTCGGTCGAGATATTAAGACCTCGGTCGAGGGATTAACAAGCCCTCGACCGAGGTGCGTTTTTCTGTTTTTGCCGAAATTCACTTGCCAAAAAGTGTTACCCAGGTCCGTGGATTTACCCATGAGGAAAATTAAGGAAGAAAAGACTCACTTCCTCTTAGTACCACTCATGTTTAACTCAACCAAAAAGATTAAATTAGGATTTTAGTCAAGGAATTCTAGAGCCATTTTAGCAGCATTTAGTTACTCTTCACCCTCCCCTCCCCCGCCCCCCCGCAAAAAAAAAACAATGGGAGCTTATTCTACGTTGATAACCTCTAAGTGGGGTGACACCTCACCCCTTCCAATGCAAAATTAATTTCTTTTGATTGAATAATTTCCTATTATTCACCACCCTCCATCAACATGGTGATCTCCCATTTTTTTATCTTATTTATTTAGTTACTTATTTATTAATAATCACCCTAACCATGTATCATCCTAAAACTATTTCTAATTACTTATTTTTCTTAATTAAATAATTCTCCTTTTTCATTATAATAATAATATAACTAAGGAGACCCTTTAAAGTGGGTAAGTTGGAACTAAATTAATTCAAAGATTAACCTATGTTGGCCACCTCGGTTGATATATGCCTTTGAGTGGTGTTTTTCTATTGAAGAATGGGGATTCCACACTGTTGATGTATTTGTAACTTCAGAATGTATTCACTTGTATATCTTATGTATTGTACCCCGATGTTCCTACCAAGAGAATCATTAATGTAATCAAGTCATGTAAAGTCATACCCCGATGTTCCTACCAAGAGAATCATGTGTATTTTATTGTACCCCGATGTTCCTATCTAGAGAATCATGTGTATTTCATTGTACCACGATGTTCCTATTAAGAGAACTACTAAGAGTCATGAGGAAGTCCCCTCCTTTGTAATTCAGGGGGCAAAGTCCCCATAGTTGCGGGGCACTAGAGTCTCCATAGAGAATTTGACCCAGTCAAGTACATTGGGGCCGACATGGTTGAGTTAAATGTCAAGTGAATGAAATAATATAGATAGAGGGAGGCGCTCCTCATTTGACATATATTCACTCACTCAACTGAGGCGCATGAGTGACAATGCAAGTGTTGGCACAAGTGAGAGAGATCAGCTGTTAGAGATCATCTTTATGTTTTCAGGTTTTACTTTTGTTATCGGTGCTCATTCTATATCTAAGGAAGTTGTGGGGTTTTCTCCTTTATGGTTTGCCAGAAGAAAAATTCTTTGTGTCTCTTGTCTCTTGTGATTATTGATGTGCATGTTATTATCGCATATAAGATCCTAGATCATATTGTCTAATTGATAAAATTCTAACATGGTATCAGAGCTAACCTGAGAAGAAGACACTGTGCAACTACAGAAGCTAGGGCTTCTTACTTTTTGGGTCTCTCTCCATAATCCATCAGCAAAAGGAGGTTAGGATAACTCTCCACTGAAGGGTGCATCTTTCCGTCGAAGTAGAATTTGATTCTGGGCATTTTTAGTTTCTGCATCGGAAAATTAGGAATTTTCATAGAAGTGGAATTTTTGAGTGATCCAAGCATAGGATTTCTCTCCTCCTCAAAATTTAAATCTAGAGACCAAGGTCGATTTTTTTTGGTTGGGTAAAACTCCGGGAAAGTCAAACCCTAATTTGACCCCCGGGCCTAAAAAACCCTAAAATACTAAAACTAGTAGTTTTGGTAAATTCTCTATATCTTGGGATTGAAGAAGGATCAAGAGCTGAAATTTTCATAGGCCAAATATAAAATCCTGATGTACCCTTTGTAAAAATTTCAGCCTCATATTCACTATATTCTGGGAGATATGATTCGTCCAAATCATGGTTCCAGCCTCTCCCAAGATTCATCCCTAACTAGGACACCTAGGGAGAATTGTTATATTTCGGGAGACAAAGGTCCAAATGAAATTTTGCAAGATTTTCTAGATAGGGCACGGACTTTAAGACCCCGAAGGTGAAACACCGACACATGGCAATCCTTACAAGTTCGCTATGTTGAATAGTCCTGAAAGAAATAACCTTGGGAAAACTTTCATAAGTCCCAATTGGTGAAACCAATTATGCTCAAACATGTGGTGTTGGAAAGAGGACATGCGAGGTTGCCTTAGTACGAAATTCCAGGCATAGAGGAGTAGTACTTTCGGAGATACCACAAAAACAATATTAGAAATTTCTGCAAAGGAAATCAGAAAACTGGGGCTTCCTGTCCCGGGAGCTTCCCTCCACTGTTTTTAGAAAAGGAGTACATTAGATAGCTCACCATGAAGAGGCCCATCTTTCTATCCAATCATATCTGAAAGATTCCAAGTTTTGAAAATTAGGGTTTATCTAACAAACCCTAGATCAACCAGATCCAAAACCAGGACAAACACCTCAAATCGGTCAGATCTAATCTTTTTCTATTTACAATTGAAGTTCTAATTTCAAAATGACCTATCATACTAGCTTGATGACAAGCTTGGTGAAGTTGAAAACTTCCAAGCATGGAAGTATAATTTTTCACTGGTTCTTGAAGAAAATGAATTGGACACCTACATAAGTGGAGAGGTTCAAGTTCTAGAGGGAGATGAGGCTAAAGTCTTACATAAGAAGATCATAGCTGATTCAATCAAGGATCACCTTATACCACAAGTGTCTTCCCTAAAGACACCTAAAAAGATGTTTGGTTTCTTGACCAAGCTATTTGAAGGGAAGAACATAAATCAGAAGATGACTTTGAGAAACCGGTTGAAGAATGTAAAGATCCATAATGCAGAGACCATACAATCAAACTTTACAAGGGTCTCTCAAATCAAAGAACAACTTAAAGTAGTGGATGAAGAAGTAGAGAATACAGAAATTTTGATAACCACCTTGAATGGCCTCCCAGGATCATGGGATTTATTCATTCGAGGAATGTGTACCAAAAGGAAGTGATTACCTTCAACAGACTCTGGAAAGAGTGCACAAAAGAAGATCCCTCAAGCGATGAGGAATATGAAGGATTAAATTCTCGAAGAACCTCTTATCCATCTTAGCATTTGGATAAGAAATGGTGCTGTTATGAATGAATAAGATGATGAAGTTAAAAGAAGGTGTCTACCCACAAAACAAATAAAGATAAGTATTCAATTGTCATTTCATGATTTTTTTTGTTATGCATTTGTTTATATTCAGTTGATGTGTTATGCATGATAGAATGTTTGCTTTAATGACAGTATACTACTAATATGCATGTGATGGGTAAGCAGCTCATGGCGCTATACAACTCTCCATTGCTACTTATCTAGAATGAAACCTCTTTGCTGACATATTGGATTACTGCACAATCTCAATGAAGTCTTGGTAGAGATGGAAGGCATCTAGAAAGTTTATGTGAGATATGGATGAATGTTGTATTGGCTAAAATAGTTGCATGATTATGTCTTTATGCATAATAATTTTCCATGGTGAATATGCCTTATGAAATGTTTCTAACCATACAACTAATGCATTTGACATGTAGGAAAGATCGCATACAATCACCTACAAGAAAAGAAGGATGAAACTTGTTCTAACGACAGTTCGAGAAATAATACAAGATGAAGAATAATATGATGATACTTTCAAAGAAAGAAAGAGGTCTCGGACACAGTACAATTATGTGACACTGTTGAGCAACATCATTGATGCGTAACCTTCCAACTATGAAGAAATAGCCAAGAATAAAGGGAAGGAGTGTACCAGTTCAAGAAGAATGATGTCTAAGATGCGGTATCGAGACATGAAGGGAAGTCCATCATGTCTTCCATATGGATATAAAAGATCCAGCATGCAGTAGATGGAAACATCGTGGGATACAAGGTAAGATTCGTAGCATGAGGCTTCTCACGGAAAGAAGGAATAGACTACGAAGAGACATTTGCAGCCACTAGAATTTAAGACACATGATGGGCAGACTCATGTGTGCAAATTAAACAAGGTCTTGTATGAACTCAGAAGAAACCCATGGGATAACACATACATGAGGAGATTGAAGATCACCTAGAGTGATGAAGATCTTAACCTTTGTTACAAGGTTGAAGATGAAATCCGATAGATGATCTTGGTATCTAGAAACCCTAGATGGTAACATAGAATAATAGTAGCATAGGAAGCTACTTGTCACTCCAGTACAGGATATATATAGTATGAAAAGTAGAGGGAGAATGATGCTCCACTTCAGAGGGAGTGACTGCAGAAGATCCGAGGTTTGACATGGTACGATAGGATGGACAACTCACTGATGGCTCTAGGATTTACTAAGAGTAAAGCGGATTCCAACCTTTTCTTCAAGGTTGAAGGCAAAAGATCAGTGATGCTCTTGTTATATGTCGATGACTTGTTCCTGATAGGGAGAGTGGAACTCATTAAAGTTTCAAGAAGGAGCCTTACTACCGAGTTCAAGATGAAGGACTGGGGTATGGTGCACTACTTGGAAAAGGAAAGTATGCAGTAGAGATCCTGAAGAGGTTCAGGGTGATGGACTACAAGGACATGGCCACACCTATGGCATTGAACCTGAAGCTATTGAGAGATGCTTCATCAGAGTCGATTGATGCTACGATGTATCATCAGATGATTGGTTCCTTGATGTACTTGACGAACACTAGGATGGATATTTTCTTTGTTGTGAACACATTGAGCCAGTTCCTGACAGATCCGAGACATGTTCACCTAATTGCTACAAAGCATATTTTGAGGTACCTGAAGGGTACAGTTGACTATGGGATCATGTATGAGGCGAATCAAAAGATTAACCTAGAGGGTTATGTGGATTCGGATTGGGCATGCAGTGCCATTGATAATAAGAGCACTTCGGGGTGTTGCTTCAATATGGGATCAAGTGTGATCTCTTGGTTTAGCAGGAATGAGTCTTGTGTGGCACTAAGTACAGCTGAGGAAAAATATATTGCCACTTGGTCGTCTACTTGGGAGAGAGGAGCAGTGAAGCTCTAGTTTATGATCCAAATCCAGATCTCTCGAAAGAGGGAGTTCTAGCATAGCCGGTGAGATAGGTTGTC
Source organism: Pseudotsuga menziesii (assembly GCA_001517045.1). Lineage (NCBI taxonomy): Eukaryota > Viridiplantae > Streptophyta > Pinopsida > Pinales > Pinaceae > Pseudotsuga > Pseudotsuga menziesii. The sequence goes on along the minus strand of LPNX010284463.1, from coordinate 134,699 downwards.
TAAGCATAAAATCCTAGCGAAGCTGGTAGGTTGCTCAGACGTAAATAGTCTTGTAGGTTTTCCTCGAATGTAATCGGTCCTGGTGAAGCTCATAGGTTATCCTTGGACGTAATTAGCTCTGATGTGATTCTATGCTAGAAATAGACAAAGCGAAGTTTGAGTACTTCAAGGAGAAGCTTGGTGTTCTCTAGATCGAGGTTCCCTCCAAGGGGAAGTGATGAGTCCATGAGCCTTTCTGACATGGTAGGATCATTTCCTTCCATGGTCATATGTAAGTGCAGAGCCTTTTTGACATGGTAGGATTGGTTCCTTCCATGGGAATATTTAAGTGCAAAGCCTTTCTGACATGGTAGGATTGGTTCCTTCCATGGGCAGATATAAGTGCATAGCCTTTTTGACATGGTAGGATTAGTTCCTTCCATGGTTGGATATAAGTGCTGAACCTTTCTAGCATGGATGCAAGATGTGTTCCCCACATGGCTAGATATAAGTGTTGAGACTTTCTAGCATGGATGTAGGATGTGTTCCCCACATGGCTAGATATAATTGTTGAGACTTTCTAACATGGTTCTTGGATATGTTCCTCCCATGGTCAGATATAAGTGATGATCCTTTCTAACATGGTTCATGGATGTGTTCCTCCCAAGGTCAGATATAAGTGTTGAACCTTTCCGACATGGTTCTTGGATGTGTTCCTCCCATGGTTGAATATAAATGCTCAGCCTTTCTAACATGGTGGTGGATGCATTCCTCCCATGGTCAGATCTGAGTGTTGGGCGTGCCTTTCTGACATGGTGGTGGATGTGTTCCTCCCATGGTCAGATGTGAGTGTTGGGCATGCCTTTCTGACATGGTGGTGGATGTGTTCCTCCCATGGTTAGATGTAAGTGTTGGGATGGCCTTTCTGACATGGTTCTTGGATGTGTTCCTTCCATGGTCAGATATAAGTGCTAAAGAAGCTGAAGACCTACATGGAGGCTAGGCCTACAACTAGCATGAAAAATGGTTGGCTCTATAGAATTTCCTGTGACGAGTAGAATTGAGAGATAGCACAGTTTGTCTGAGATAGAGGAAGCAGTGATGATGATGATCCAGTACCAATGATATAGATGATCCATCCTTGATAATGATGATCTAGCGATGATCCAGATGGTCCAGAATTGATGATGATCCAGAATTGATGATGATCCAGTGATGACGATCCAATGACAGAGACTTGTACTGATGAATTGTGTCGATATAATACCTTCCTAGTTAAGACAGAGTGTTGATGTATTTGTAACTTAGGAATGTATTCACTTGTATATCTTATGTATTGTACCCCGAAGTTCATGTTAGGAAATTCATTAATGCAATCAAGTCATGTAAATTCATACCCCGATGTTCCTATCGGGAGAATCATGTGTATTTCATTGTACCTCGATGTTCCTATCAAGAGAACTACTAAGAGTCATGAGGAAGTCCCATCCTTTGTAAGTCAGGGGTCAAAGTCCCCACAGTTGTGGGGAAATAGAGTCTCTGTAGAGAAGTCGACCCAGTCAAGTACACTAGGGCCAAGATGGTTGAGTTAAATGTCAAGTGAATGAAAGAATATAAATAGAAGTAGGTGCTCCTCATTTGATATATATTCATTCACTCAACTGAGGCACATGAGTGAGAAGGGAAGTGTTGGCACAAGTGAGAGAGATTAGCTGTCGGAGATCATATTTATGTTTTTGGGTTTTACTTTTACTATTGGTGCTCATTCTATCTCTGAGGAAGCTGCGGGGTTTTCTCCTTTATGGTTTCCCCGAGGAAAATTCTTTGTGTCTCTTGTCTCTTGTGATTATTGCTGTGCATGTTATTCTCTCAAATAAGATCTTAGATCATATTGTCTAATTGATAAAAATATAACATACACCCCTATTGCATGCCCCCCAATACTTATTAGGAATCTATGCCATTTTATTATACCTAGGACTCCATGCCCTAGTAGATTCATGACTCCACACCCTGATATGTCCCATAGATCCAATACTCCACGCCTTGATATTTCATGGATTCGGGACTTCATGCTCTAACCTTTATGGTTTCTCATCTATTCTACCTTGAAACTCCATGTTTCCCTCAAGGTATGGATTTGTGAACTCATATTGTTGGTGTTTCCTCATTTGACCCAGGTTCAGACCCTTGGTTGTCTGTCAACAAAGCCCAAGGTATCAGCCCGACAGAGCAGGGCTCAATCGGTAGCACCTACGACCCAAATGCAGTCTCTCACCCGAGATATCTCTATGGGTAACTACCAGAACTGGGTTTCTGTAGTTGGGTGGGGATTTCGTCTTTCACGGCACCTTACTAGATTGTCGACTGAAGCTGGGGGGTGTATTCCTTATTATTATTGTGTTCATTCAATATATCACTCTACTTGTCCATTACAACGGTGATATAAATATTTAGCATAGATTCTACTTATCAACAATGCGACACATGCATCTAAGAACTCATTCATAAACAAAGGCTAGTCAATCTATTCAGCCCTAGTTATTCACAACATACATTCATTCAACATATACATATTCATCAAGTACACATTGAGACAACATTTAATGTGGAAATCCATTTGGGAAAAACCACAAGGAGCTCTTCATATGGCATGAGAAATATATAGCCTCTCTCGTCTATGCACTCAGCTGCAAACTTTGTTCTAGATATTCTCTACAATATATATAGAATTATCTCCTCTCATGCTCTATAGTATTTGTTCTCTGAATTTTCCTCTCCTTAACTCTACTGTCAATCAGCACACATCCTGGATCAACTCTCTTCTCTACAACTCTACAACTCTTCTAAGACAAAATTCAGCCGAGACTTAGAGACCAACCCACACACAGCTTGGGTTCTCTCTTTTATAGGCTCTTACATGTCATAATCAACCGAATCTATTTTTTTAGGTGACAGTCTATCATTCCTATCTTCATACATTCAATTATACTCATAGTAGGCACTATTAACCCAAAATTACAAAGATGCGTTATTCCCAAAGCATGTGCTATTCTACTGATTACTTACCCACGAACAATCTATCTATCCTTTTCAACCATTGTACTCTTATTTTTTCATTTCTCCTTCTCTCATGGCTTTCCTCTTTGGTAGCGGACTCTTCTATTCTATTATAAAATCTTCTGCCACAACTTCTTTTATTGCAGCTCTTCTTCCATGGCTGCGTATGTCGCAACTCTTCTTCCACTGCTACTTTTGTCATGCAATCGGACCCTTAATATTCCTGAGCATAGTGTTGGTCGAATTATGCGTATCTTTTCCTAGGGCCAATAGGCCACCAACACTCACCTGAGGCTCGTCACAAGCTGCCCCAGTCTTAAGCTTCTATTGTGACGACCTTACTTTGAAAATTCTAGAATATTTTTAGTATTTTTGTGGTCTCCTCCCATACTTATGCTTCCTTCTTCTTCAAATTCTCCGCAAGGTTGGAACTGATGTGTTTCTACATTGCCAGTCCTGCTGACTCTAGTACTTGTTGCACTTTCTGGTGTACATGTTGAATAATGCCTTTAACTCTTTATTCCTCGGTCTGTAATTTTGTGACCCTATCAGTGCGCTTCTGCTGTTGTGTTCACAGTGTTGCGACTTGTTGCTATAGTTTTTTCATCTCGACAGCCTTAGCTATTTTCTATGCTAAGGGAAATTTCTTCATCCCATTCTTAATTTTGGTCACCTTTGTCTCAGTAGTGCACAACTGCTCTATGAGTTTCTCTAATTCTTCATCGTCTATCAACGCTTCCCATGTCTGAGAAACTCTCTCGACTGCTTTGGCCCACAATGCTTCTACCTCTTCGATCTTCTTTGTAGCATATGTTGTTGCTTTCCTTCTTTATTTAGGTTTAAAAGGTTACTTCTTTAGAATGTTAGGATTGATGAGAGAAAAGTTCATCAACATCACCAAATATATCTTGAACTTCTTGTAAAGTTCATTGAAATCACCAAATATATCATGTTCTTCTTATATAGATGAAGGTGACATCATAGGCTCTAGTCATTATTTACCATTACATGAAGTCCTTTTTGGAACAACTAAATTTACCAATGGATACTTTGCATTTTGGCAATTCTGCTCTTTGGTGCATCGGGTGGTTTTGGTGGAATATCATCTGGTAGCCTAATTTCAACTGTTGCTTCTTCTTCTTCCTGTAGTGGTGTTGTTGGTTCTTTCTTCTTCCGGTTACTAGATCACTTCCCCATTAATGGACCAGGTAGGTTTGGTCTCAACCTTATTTCAGGAATGAATGGAATTTGTTCAACTTCTCTTGCAACCATGGCCTACAGTGGAACATATATGACAGTGTCTTCCATAATGAGTGTGGGTGATGCAGTCGAGATACCGGATTATTTAACCGTGCTTGTACTGGAAATGGAAATAACCATACTCTGTGGAAAAAACAGTTCGGATCTTGCAGTTGTAGAGGGAAATCTCTCACTTGAATGCAGTAGAATGAACTGAAACTTGGGCATGAAGGAGATAACATTTACATGTTTAATCAGTTATTCCTTCACACGCGCAAACAATGAATGGAAAGGTGGCAGCAGTATTCATCACATGGGTTTATCCTCTGAATCATCATACAGAAAACTCCATAAAAACAATCATTTGTCCATCACATCAGTGATAGTTATTATGCAATAATGACAGAGGTGACCAAAAATCACGCCGTCAAAATCGCTTATGTTTTTTAATTAATTACGTCCATATGTCATTTATGTGACGCAAATTCATCTTGTGACAACTCTCCTTCTTCTACAATTTATATTCAACTTTCGACGTATTTCTTTGATTATGAAAGACATATTGTCTTCGCCACCCTTTTTCATTTGCGATAGACAGATAGTCTGCAGTCAAATTAAACCAAAATTACTCAAAGGATTTTTTTTCAGCAACCAAGTCACGGTTATCCTAGTAGGGATTTAGCCAACTTTCGTTCACCAATCCTTTGACATGTGTTCAATCTAACTTTTACAGTTGCACTGCGCCTTCGTCAATGATATGAATTACGATATACGGTCCTAGCTAGTGTGTTTTCAGCTTGCCTAGATGCTTTAAAAATATTCTATCATACATAAGAAAAATTCCTCCGACTTGAAATCATTTATTATTGATGTGGCAATAATGCCATACTTTCTGTCATTCCTTCCCGATTTTTTGATGATAAATTGCAACAAAACGTTAATCTTCCAATTGTATCAACTGCAACAGTCTTTCCTCGACAGCACCAACATATGTCATCTCTATAATCGCAACAATCCTTAAGCTGGGTACAATATATTCCATTGGAATCGCAATCTCTTGTCCATACACCAGGTGAAATGAAGTTCGACCTGTCAAATTCTTACAATTCGTGTAGTATGCACACAGAACTGTAGGTATTTTCTAGTCCCAATCGTCTCTTTGAACATTGCAAATATTTTTCAACGTAGTTTCCAGGATCTTGTTGAATGCTTCAACAACACCATTCATTTGAGGGTGATATGGTGCGGTCTTTCTATGTTGGAATTGGAATTATTCATTTTAATTCTTCAATCAACTAATTGAAAAAATGCGTACATTGGTCACTTATCAAAATCTTCGAGCATATGAATCGAGTCACAACATTGTCGAATAGGAAATTGGAAGCAATCACAATAGTACAATCTCTTATTGGTGTGGCATGAGCCCATCTAGTCAAGTAATCATTCACATTAATAATATATATTGCACCTATTCTCTTCCATGTTGAATTAATAGGTTCCACAAAATCAACAACCCATTTTTCAAATGCCATGCAAAGTTACTTGAGTTACTAGTGGAATTTCATCTCGTCATGGTAGTTTTTTAGTTCTTTGATAGACATCACAACTGTGACAGTATTGTCGAGCATCCACATGCATGGTGGGCCACCACAATCTTGATTGCAATATATTTTTCACTGCATCTTTTCCAACATAATGGCCTCCCACGACACCAGCATGTGATTCATTCAGTATCTTTTATCTCCCATGTTCCAAGACACAGCGACGAAGAATCTCATCAAGGCCCTTTTTATATAATTTTCCAGCAATTAATTGGAAATATGCAGCTCACTCAACTAACTGTTTCTTTTGTGTAGTAGTAAATTCAGCTGGGGCATAGCCCGTACTAAAAAATTGTGTGATGTCTTTATAATGATCATTAAACATTGTTATCACAAATATAATTGTGCATCAGGGATACTATCATCGAGATTACTAGGTTCTTCGCCACTCTCAATCCTCGAGAGATTGGATGGCTTGGATTTAAATCGACCTAGTTTAACAATGACTTCAAAGTCAAATTCTTGAAAAAGGAGAACCCGCCAGCAAAAATTCCCCCCCAAAACTGGCTTATTGACCAAGTATTTCAAGGTTGAATGATATGTGTACATTTTGAAATGTCCACCCAGCAAGCAGTGCCAAAATTTCTTTAGAGTGTATACCATATCTAGTCCCTCTCTTTATTTCATGGTATAGTTCTTCTCTGTTGTTGATAACTTCCTGCTAGTGAAGGCAATAGGTTGATCAATCGATCCTTTGTAAGGTTGTGCTAGCACCACACCGAGCACGATAGACGACGCATCAACATGTACATGAAATTCCTTTTTTCATATTGGAAATACACGTATGGGTGTTGTAGCCATCTTGTTCCTTAAGGTGTCCAGAATTTCTTGGAAATTTTTTGTCCACTAGAACTTAACATATTTCTTCAATAACTTCTCCATTGGAGCAGTCACCTCTACATATCCTTTGATAAATTTTTGATAGTATCTTGTATGTCCCAATGTTTTTCTCAGTTGCTTCATTGTGGTAGGTGGTGGTAGGTCGATGATGATCGCAATTTTAGCAGGGTCGAGCAAGATTCCATCATGACAAACCACATGGCCTAACATAATTCCAAAATGGGCACAAAAAATACATTTCTTTAATTTCAACGAAATCTGATACCGGTGACACTGTTCCAGCATCATTTCGAGGCTCTCAATATTATCATTAATGAGCCCAAATACCATCCAATCATCAAAGTAGACCTCAAGAAATTTATGAATAAAATCTTTGAAGGTATCCACTACGATTTTGGAAAAGATATCAGGAGGATTCTTGAGTCCAAAGGGCATTACCATGTATTGGAAACAACCCCACTCTATCACAAAGGTAGTCTTATGTCGATATTCCTTTGCGATTCTTATACGATGGTATCCAGAGAACCCATCAGTGAATGAATAAACTTCTTGACCCCAACACTTTCTAACACCTCATCCGTAAATGGAGTTGAAAATGGGTCATGTAAACAAGCATCGTTTAATTTCCTTAGGTTGACACAAATCCTTAATTCACCCATACCCTTCTTATCTTGCACTACTATCGAAATAATCCATTCTGATTCTTCAACAGGTTCTATGATAGCTGCATCCAGCATTTAGTCCAATTTTGTCTTGAATTTTTCTTTATATCATGGATTCAGTTGGTATGGTTGCTGCTTTACAGGTTTTGCATCAGGATTTATTGGTATTTTCATTTAGCCAAGGTCTTCGGCAATTCCTTTCATTATGAGAACTTCGTATGTAACAAATCCCGAAACTCATGTAATAGGTCTGTAATTTTCCCAACAATCTCATCATCCTATTAATCTCCAATACTGGAGAATTTTGGATTCTTCGAGGAGCCAATGTTTACTTTCTTGAATTTTAGAGGATTCCGAATTTAATGATCACTATAAATACCAAATCCTTCCACTACGCACATACCTTCAGACTATGGTATATTTACGTTGAGTGGGTCATCATCATCAGGTTATCCCCTCACATTATAACACTCCATATAGTTTTGGATTGTTGCGTTGTGCTGGTTGAAGTTTGTCATTGCGATAGGGATATCTTCAAATATTGTTTCCTTAATTATTTGCAATGCAACATTAATCGACGAATGATCATTGACTAACTCAAATGTGTGTGTGAATCTAGTAGCTAATGTATCCCATTCAAAAGTTCCTCGTCTCAATTCAACTGATGTGTGTATGAACCCATTCCTATCGCAGACATGCCTCCCATGTCGCACAACAATTCTCCATATGGTCAAGGAGATTAGTCAATCATGTATACTTTTGGCCAATATAGTTGATCTCTTATCTAAATCTTATCTCCATCAAACTTCAACATTGCGTCCATTCTGAGATGGATTCTTTATGTGCGACCAACCATCTAGCAGGTGTAGCTTTCAGTGCAAAGTCTAGGGTGGACAAGCACTAATATTCTATGACTTTTTCTTCAAATTTTATCAGAAAAGATGCAAGGTTAGGTAAACCTTCATATGTGGGTATATCACTTACCTCGATTCATACCTGTCACATAGATCATGTAATTCTTGCGCACCTTCTCATGGGTACTTCATGCATCTAGTTCTTCTAATTTTCCAATGCTTCACCAGAATCCGATGTACGGGAACTAATACTCCACCAACTAAGCTTTCTATCGACCGTTGGATTTACATAATCATCCCTTGAAGACATGATGTTATAAATATGGTCCATGTAGTTGCCTTGTCCTTCACTATTTATTGTCCTGACATATCTCTGACCTTCTAGCGAATAAATTGGTGCGACCACCCTTAACTATGAATATTCAAATGTTAATATTATTTTCTTAAAATTGATGATGGTATGATTATTAATCACCCAATCGATCACAAAAATTCCAGGATATGGATTTGTGGCATCGATAATGTCGATTATTTCAAAGTTAGCATACGTTCGCAGGCTTTCTACCTCGACAGGAACTTAAGTTAGTCGACCGATAGGTAGGACTTTCGACTGATTTGCTAATCTAAGTTGGACAGGAGAACACTCCAGTTGCAGTTTCCCCATGCTTTCCCATGTTTATCTTGTCATAATGTTAACATCAGAGCCCAAGTCTAGGAATATAATATATTCCATATCATAGTCTATGTGATGTCCCCTCAATTTGACCATTAAAAGTGTTAACCATGCTAAGTTCCTAGGGGCTCAAATTGACATTAGTTATTCTTCCTAGGACAAATTTTGCTAATAATTATTTTGAGACATGTATTTAATTTTATATCATCATTTTTATTTATTATGCAAATTAATGATGTGGAAATAAGGCTTCCATGTCAAGAGGGCACATTGGTGGAACTAGTCAACTTGCCTTGGTGAAAAATAAGAAACTCCATGACAAAAGTAGTTAAGGAAATAAAGGGAAATTGCTTAGAAGCAGCAGAAAAGCAGATAGAGGTAAAAGCAGAAACGTTTTTGGAAGCAAAGCACAGTTTCCTTATGAGCCAAGAAAAGCAAAAAGTTGTCATAAAACAAAAGCAACATATTTTGACTAAGGGAGGGCGCAATTTATAAATGTGAGGGATGAGTGGGACATGGAAACAATTCCACATGGTCCTACATTCCAAATTACCCAAGGAGGGTGCTTATGTGGCTAGGGTTAGGGAACCCATGGGGTTGACTTGCTCTCACAAGTAACCATTAGCCTCCACTTGCTAAACAGGTCATCCAGATTTCTATTAAAGGAGAATTTGAGCCCATTTATTCAGTTTGGCTGTTGTGTATGTTGACCTATGCTTATGTGAGAATTCCTTTTTAGTGATGTGCCTCAGACTATTGGGAGATGAGCCCCAACCTTCCCTTCCCCTCTCCTTCCATCCTATTCTCTTATATTTCAGGTATGGAGTGCTATATTGCAGCCATTGAAGTATTATCAGAGATATTTTCAGCCTCCATCACGTTCAGGTCAAGCTCCAGTGAAGCCCATGCTTCACCTATGCTCTCAGCCCTTTTTATCGGTCATGTTTCGAGCCTCCTACCCATTACTTTGGAGTCTCCTTTGTAATGGTCAGTTTATTATATGATTTATGGTATGTAGCAGAATATAACTCTGTAATTTATATTTATGAGGTTGATATATCTCTGTCCATAAAAATTCTAGCTTTAGTTTCACCAAAAAAAGCTTATTTTGTCACTGTATGGGGGGGAAAATGATGAATCTGAGTGCAATAAGAGAGAGGCAAGGTTATGGGAATGATTGGATATATATTATATGTTCATTGAGATATTATTTACCTCTTTTATACTTAATATGTAGTTCATAAATAAATTTACCATGAATTAACTGCGTTATTTTAGACGCTAGCTAGATTGCTAGCTTTAAATGACTAGCCTTGCAATTATGGATGTAAAATAAGTTCTGTTAACTCAAAATGATCCCCATAAGTTTCTATGGATCACTGAAAGACCCAAATTCCCATACATATATCTAGAACCATTTTTCATTGTGGTTGTACTGCCTTTTGGGATCCTCCACTATGCAAGGTTTTAGTTGGCCAAAACTGCTGAAAAAACCCAAATTCATCCAAAACGCCTCAGAAATTTCTAGGACTGCTGAAAACTATCCAACCCCATTTCCAATGTTATATGAATTCTATAACAACCCTCTGCAAGTTTCCAAAATCCCCTGGTTGTAACACGGTGAAGTACTCTTCCTAGTTTCACGGTTTGGCTTCCTAGAAGCGTGGTAGTAGGTTTCTGCATAGAAGATTCTGAAACCTAAATGGCACCAAATATAAATGTGTTATGGAAGAGTAAATTCTATGTCTGAAATGTATTTGGTTTCTTTCCCCTTCTCACTCCTCTTTCCTACAAAATTTCCCAGAAAAAACCCCTGATTTTCCCATTCCGAAGAGGCTGTAAGTGGTTTGATTCAAAGTTCAGAAATTTTAATTTAAATTACAGAATTAAATAGTGTTCAGGTATGCACACAAGACTTGGGAAATTACATTGGTATCATAGCATGGTCCTCCATACCTTCTCTTGATATTATTCAATGGGTCCAAAATACAATTCCAATACCAAAAGAAAGATTCCTCAAGAGGAATAAGTAGAATATGTGGATGGGAAATTCCATGAAGAAAGGGATGAGAAAGATGAATTTAGGAATTTTTTTAAGAACATGTTGAAATTTCTGCAATAAATTTCAACTAACATCATACAATCTGGTCAAGAGACCAGAGAATTCTTAGCTAAACAACTCGGAGTGAAAGATGGTGAAGGGAGCAGCATTGGCTCCCAATGTAAAGAAAGAAAGGTCATGGGTGGGGCCATTTTTTAAAGCCAAGACCTTAGAATAGGCCGCTTGAGTATAGGGATGAGCCAAAATTGCAACTAGGGCCTACCATGCCTAAATTTGTAGAAACTCCTAAAGAAGACCATGAAGCACAGGCTGAAACTATTGCTACATGGGAGGAGAAGTTTTTTGTTTACCAATCATTGAGTGAGGAGTGCAAAAGGGATCTGCCATTCCAATATTTCTGTGAAACTCAATTTAAGGGGCAGCCAAGAGGGGTTTCAAGGCATCCATATCAGAATTATGAATTAAATAATTCCATTGGGAAAATTACTTTGCAATATTTTGATGGCACTACCAATTTCTCATTGAGCTCTTGGATTCAGAAAATGGATACATATTTTCAGTTGAATCCTATAGCAGAAAGGGATTCCATCAAGTTGGCAGCCCTACATATTGATGGGGAGTCCATTGACTAGTGGTTTCATTGCATGAAAACATTAGGCCATGATCAAGTAGTCACCTACGAGGAGTTCACCAGAAAATTGTTAGAAAGATTTGACCGGAGAGACCCTGATATCTCTTTCCGGGATTTGGAACACATAAGACAAGTTGGAACTTCAGAAGCATACATCTAGAGTTCCAAAAGGTGTCTGTAATGGTCATTGACATATTAGAATCAAGGCTAATCCTTTTGTTTATAGAAGGACCGACGGAACCATTGAAGGGGTTGGTGAAGGCCTACTGACCTACCACTTTGCAGGAAGCTGTGAGCAGGACTAGAGACCTGCAGGATGCAATTCCGAGGACCAAGCATCCTCCCAGACCTACCATGCCTAATAAATTTCAGAATCAAAAACCTCCTGTGAGAAACTTTCCTCCCCCTAGCAAGAAATATTACTCCTATAAGGATCAAGATGAATTGAGAAGGAAGAAGCTGTGTTATTCCTACCAAGAACTGTGGGCTCCCGGTCACAAATGTGTGAAGGGAAAATCACAATATATTGAATTATTTTAAAAAAATGATGAAGAGGTGGTAGAAGAAGTTGAGATGGCTGATGGAGAGTATGAAATGGCTGAAGATGAGGAGCATCACCATCAAACCAGCAACAAAATTGTTGTACTCAGTGGAGTTCCTCAGTTCCATACTTTAAGGTTGAAAGGAGTTCTGCAAGGGCAGAAAATTACAGTTCTTGTTGATGGGGGTGCCACACATTCCCTGTGGTCATTCCTAGTAACCATACTATGGAATGCAACCAATGGATCCCATATCTGCAAGTAAACATCGGTGACTATAGTGTGAGGGAAAACTTTTATGTTGTCAATGTGGCAGACACCAACATGGTGTTGGGGTTAAAATGATTGTACTCTATTGGAGAGGACTCTGTGAACTACCAGATCCACAAATAAGTTTCAAGGATGTTGAAGGAAAACCAGTGGTATTGCAAGGTATAAATACTTATCTCAACCAAGTAATTTATGCAAAAATTATGAGATCTTTTTTCAGGCATGGAGACATGGAATGGGATGTTGAATTCCAAATCACAACTGAGCGAAAAAACTGCCAAATTTTTCTCTCAGACCAAAGATATTAAAAAATTGATGCACAAGCATAAGAGGGTTTTTTAATACCTTCCACATGGTAGGCCACCAGGCCGTGGCATTGAACACATGATTGAGTTTGAAGCTGGTACACTTTCAATCAAAATACACCCCTACAAGCATCCGAATAGATTCAAGGATGAAATTTAGAAGGCCATCAAGGAGCTCCTTGAGTTGGGCCTCATCATACCAAGTTCTAGTCGTTTTGCTTCTTCGGTGGTTCTGGTGAAGAAAAAGGATGGGACACTCAGTATGCGCATAGATTAACAAGCTTTGAACAATAAGACAATAAAGAATAGGTACCCAATCCCCCGAATTGATGAGCTGATGGATGAGCTACATGGAGCCAATTTTTTCTAGAAAATAGATCTCCGGTCGAGGTACCATCAAATTAGGATGAGGGAGGAAGACATACAAAAGACAACGTTCTATTGTCACTTTGGCCACTTCAAGTTTATGGTCATGCAATTTGGCTTGACTAATGCACTAGCAACCTTCCAATCATGCATGAACAAGGTATTCAGAAAACAACTCCCTAAGTATGTTCTTGTGGTTTTTGATGATATTCCGATCTATAGTATGACATGGGAGGAGTATTTGCACCACTTCGAGGAGGTACTCACTATGATTGAAGATCTTTCATTTTTTGCCAAGATGTCTAAGTGTGAGTTTGGCATGACAGAACTATTGTATCTTGGCCATGTGATCTGCCAAGAAGCGGTTAAAGTAGATCCAGAAAAATTAAAGTCCATATTGGAATGGGCCAGCCCAAGGAACCTCATTGATCTGAGAGGCTTCATTGGCCTTTGTAACTACTACCATAGATTTGTTAAAGGATACTCCCGATACACTGCACCCTTGATAGATTTGACTAAGAAGGGTGCATTTAGTTGGAGTGAAGAGGCTGAAAAATCTTTTCAGAAAATGAAAGAGATAATGAGTAGATGTCTAGTACTTGCCTTCCCTGATTTTTCTAAAACTTTTGTGCTGGAATGTGATGCCTCTGGGGTAGGAATTGGATTTTTCCTAATGCAAGATAGGCATCCTATTGCATTTGAGAGCAGAAAATTGCATCCACATTAAAGGTTGTATTCCATATATGATAAGGAGATGTTGGCCATCATGCATGCCTTGGACAAATTCAGACAATACATGGTGGGAGGTAAATTCATTGTGAATACTGATCACAACAGTCTTAGACACTTCCTTACCCAAAAGGAACTCAATGACAGGCAGCAAAAATGGGTGAGTAAAGTTCAATATTTTGATTTTGACATTGAGTATAAAAAGGGAAAAATGAATGTTGTGGCTCATGCACTCTTTCATAAGCCCACATTCTCTTTGCTGCAAATATGTAATGAATGGAAGATCCAGTTGGCTACTGAATACTCTAAAGATCAGTTTGCTTATGAAGTTTTGGATGGGGTGAACCAAAATGAAGAGTACAAAGTTCATGATGACCTCATCTATTACAAAAGAAATTTTTTCTTAGTGTCAGGATCTGCACAAAAGAGGAAGATTTCAGGAGCTGCACATGATGCACCAGTCGCTAGTCACCCTGGTTTTCTGAAGACTTACCATAAGGTAAGGGAGATATTTACTTGGAAAGGTCTTAAAGATGATGTTCTCATGTATGCAAAGGAATGTTCTGCATGTCAACAGAACAAATTTGAGCACTCACACCTTGCTGGACTCCTCCAGCCTCTTCCTATTCTAGATAAAAAATGGGAAAGTGTATCCATGGACTTTATCATGGGGCTACCAAAGTCACAAGGGAAAGACAGTATTTTTGTGGTGGTTGACAGGTTGACAAAATATGCACATTTCTTTAGAGTATTATCCACTATTTTAGCTAGTAAGGTTGCTTCCCTATTCTTTAAGGATATTTTTAGACTGCATGGAATTCCCAAGACTATAATCAGTGACAGAGATAGTAAATTCACTAGTGCTTTTTGGCAAACATTGTTTGGTCTAGTTGAAACAAATCTGAACATGAGTACAAGCTATCACCCTCAGATAGATGGGAAAACTGAGAGGGTGAACCAATGGCTTGAAGGGTACCTCCGTAACTATGTTACGTGACAACAAGGAGCTTGGACAACTTGGCTCCACTTGGGTGAGTTCTGTTACAACACCACATTTCATCTTTCTATCATAATGACTCCCTTTATGGCCTTATATGTGTATGAAGCTCCAACTTTTGTAGACTTAATATTTGGAGACTGTGAAACACAAAAAGCTAAATATTGGTTGCAGGACAACCAAGACATTTTAAGGGCACTAAAAGACAATCTACAGATGGCATAGAATCAACAAAAGAAGTTTGCAAATAAGCACAGAACAGACAGAGTGTTCCAAGTGGGAGACTTAGTGTGTTTAAGGTTGCATCCTTATAGACAGTCTTCCTTGAAGAATAAAGGGGCAGAAAAACTTCAACCCAGATTTTATGGACCCTACAAGATTAGCAGAAAAGTTGGTGAAGTAGCCTATGAGTTGGATTTGCTAGTTAACATCAAAATCCATAATTGTTTTCATGTTTCTTGTCTGAAGAAGGCAATGGGGAAACAAATAGTGGTTTCTGAAGAACTACCACCTCTGGATGATGAAGGCCATTTTTTCTTAGTACCAGAGAAAGTGCTGATGGGCAGAGAAAGGAAATTAAGAAACATAACAATCAAGGAATACTTGATACAATGGAAAGGATTGCCCAGTGAAGATGCCACTTGGGAGGGTGAGTAGATCTTGTACCACCCTCATTTTCTTCTGCTTGAGGACAAGCAGATTTGAGAGGGGAGGACTCTCATGTCCCCTCAATTTGACCATTAAAAGTGTTGACCATGCTAAGTTCCTAGGGGCTCAAATTGACATTAATTACTCTTCCTAGGAAAATTTTTGCTAATAATTATTTTGAGGCATGCATTTAAGTGTATTTCATCATTTTTATTTATTATGAAAACTAATGATGTGGAAATAAGGATTCCATGTTAGGAGGATGCATTGGTGGAACTAGTCAACTTGCCTTGGTGAAAAATAACAAACTCCATGACAAAAGCAGTTAAGGAAATAAAGGGAAATTGCCTAAAAGTAGCAGAAAAGCAGATAGAGGTAAAAGCAGGAAAGTTTTGCAAAGGGAGGGCGAATTTGCCTCTTAGAGAACTCAAAAAATCTATAAGGACAAAAGTAGGAAAGTTTTTGGAAGGAAAGCACAGTTTCCTTATGAGCTAGAAAAAGTAGAAAGATGTCATAAAACAAAAGCAACATCTTTTGACTAAGGGAGGGCACAGTTTCTAAATGTGAAGGATGAGTGGGACATGGAAAGAATTCCACATGGTCATGCATTCCAAATTACCCAAGGAGGGTGCTTATGTGGCTAGGGTTAGGGCACCCATGGGGTTAACTTGCTCTCATAGGTCACCATTGGCCTCCACTTGCTAAACAGGTCATCCATATTGCTATTAAAGGAGAATTCAAGCCTATTTATTCATTTTTGTTGTTGTGTATGTTGATTTATGCTTATGTGAGCATTCCTTCTTAGTGACGTGCCTTATAATATTGGGAGATGAGCCCCAACCTTCCCTTCCCCTCTCCTTCCATCCTCTTATTTTCTATTGCAGGTATGGAGCACTATATTGAGGCCATTGAAGTATCCTCCACTGCGCAGGGTTTCACTTGGCTAAAACTACTAAAAAAACCCAAATACCTCCAAAACTCCTCAGAACTTTCTAGGACTGACGAAAAATGTCCAAACACATTTCCTATGTTATATGAATTCTGTAATAACCCTCTACAAGTTTCCAAAATCTCCTGCTTGTAACAGGTTGAACTACTCTTCCTAGTTTCACTGTTTGGCTGCCAAGAAGCGTGGTAGTAGGTTTCTGCATAGAGGATTCTGAAACCTAAATGGAACCAGATATAAATGTGTTAGGGAAGAGGAAATTATATGTCTGAAATTTCTTTGGTTGCTTTCCCCTGCTCACTCCTCTTTCCTGCAAAATTTTCCAAAAAAAAATCCCGTAATTTTCCCATTCTGAAGAGGCTCTAAGTGGTTTGATTCAAAGTTCATAAATTTTAATTTAAATTACAGAATTATATAGTGTTCAGGTCTACACACTAGACTTGGGACATTACAATCTCCTATCTGGGAAATCATCCTTGACACGCGACCAGTCTTTAATATTTTTCCCACATGGTTTATCCTTATGTCTGGTCGTAAGTCTTCTTGAGGTTATTCTATGAGAGTTGTTGATTATGTGGCAACATTTTTATCTTGGATTAGCAATAAGAAACTTTTGAAAAACTTTGTAAGCTTACTAACCTTTCCCGTCAGTTTCTTTCGGAACAGTTGGTCAAACCTCTTAGGAATCTCCATTATTGGTCTTCCAGGTAGTGTAGCAGCAGATGTCGACACTTGATTTTTGTTGACAAAATCTGGTTGTGTACCCACAAATACTTCCTTTTATTTTTGGACATTGAATGGCACTTTCTTTTGTGATATTAGTCGCACCTATGGTTGTTCATGTTGTGTTTCTTGGTCTGATGCAATCGCATCACCTCCTCTTGTTACAAAAAATATATGTGGTTCCCTCGACTCAGAAGAAATATTCTAGATATTCTGGTTAGGGTTCAAGTTGGGATTCTATATAGGGTTTGGATTTCCCACATTTCTATCCTGCCACTTAGAAATCAACTACATAAATTGCTCGATAGTATGATGAAAGGCTTTGCAATATGAGCATGTATTTGTAGGACTCGCACAATCATTGGAAAAATGTCCTGGTTTCCCACAATTATAACATATAATTTGGCCACCTCCATGACCAAATCCTCCTCCTTGTCCTCAACCTCTAAAATTTCCACCCCCCCTTTGTTGAGGCTGTTGTTATTGCGAATATTGATTCTGTGGATACTAGGGATGAGGATAATGATCTTGTTGGTATTGAGCTTGAGCCTGTTGCCACCTTTCACACACCTGGGTCACGTGGCAGAAATCTTCAAGCCACTCGATGTGTCCTTGGGGGCAAGTCTCGAGTCAAGGCTATCACCTTGTTCTTGACTCCTTCGTTTAGGCTCAACTCCTAACGAAGCCAAGGGGGGTAGAACCTATTAAGTTACTAAGGATAATTACTTAGTGTAGTGATGTTAAACTGAGTGAGTTACTTAGGAGTTTGAAATTTAACTATAGACAATCAAAAGATGACAAGATACAAAAATGAACACATGAAAGCACAATGCTGAGACACAATATATATATATAAAGCAAGAAAATAACCATTGCCTTAGAATGGAGTCAAAAATAAAATCAATGTACTTGCATGTGCTTGGAGTGAATGTTTTGCAATTGCCTCTTGGTATGTTTTAAGTTAAATTTGAGGTGTGAGTTGATTAAAATTAGGCAAAGGGGTGGACTCCAGATATACCCGAGAGTACTTGGAGTATGTCCAAAACTAAACCTTCACGGCTACCCACAAGGAATATGTGGGCTGAATGGAGTCTCTAGGGCTATTGTTCATAATGCACCCATTAGGGTGTGACAGAGATCGGTGCCCCGAGGTCACTTTTCAGAAGTTCCCGTTTCCTTTGGGTATTTTTCCACCATGATGGTTTGATCTAGGTGTTGGATTTTCACCTGTTGGTTTGTTAATTTGGGAGAGTGAGTCCTAATTATACTGGTCACTCAAGTGATTTTGATATAGCTTGACTAATCGGATGAACTGCAGCCAAGTGCAGAGCATACACACCGGAGTCTTGTCAATTTTAGTAAATTTTACAATGGGTGTTCTTGTTAAAGAAAAACCCTCTAGGAACCTCTTTCGATCCAAGTGGATCTCAATCAGGGAATCAAGGAGGGGTTAATTTTATAATAGCTGAAAAACAAATGACAGAAAAGAAAACAGATACACAATTCAGGTTTTCTAATTAGTCCTACCACGAATCTCTTTACCCTTTCGAGTCAATCGAGAAGTCGTGGGGTAAGTATTAAAATTACTTTGAAATATCAAATATGGAATATGAAATTGATAATGAATTAAATTATACTGCCCTGTATATTAAAGCTATGCTAGATTTAAAAATGATGAACGAAAAAGCGAAAAAAAGACACGGACGCAAATCCCCCCAGGGGGGATGGGGAATGGGCTCGAAAGAGCCTATTCAAAAATTATTTTTATTAACAGCAGTTACAATATCAGAGAACTGATATAATTCCTCTTGATCCTTATACGGATTGAAATCAAGAGCTTACAAAGTGCGAAAATTAAAGGTTTTAGTCAAATGGGAGACCCCTCGGGGGATTTGAACGCTCCTGAGGACACTTTCGAACAGAAGATTCCTTTATTTTTTGTCAAACCTGCTAAAAACAAGCAAGCATATCAGAACCAAATATGCCCAAAATAACTTTGAAAGTACCTTTGGGTCAACTTACTTTTAACCAAAAAAAAACTAAGTTAAAACTAGTTAAAAGGGGTAAAAAGGAAACAAGGAAAGCAGGCTTTCCTTGGGATATTGGCTTGCATTTTTGGCAGCCAATAATATGTGCACTTTTATTGCAGAATATAAAATTTTAACGTATATCAAAGGACGAAAAAGAAACTACCTTATGAGCAAGTTTTATATCTATGACTTAGCTACTTGCAAAAAAGGCAATTCCTACACCTAGATCTATCTTTATGAAATGATATTCTTTATGAAATTGCAGATCTAGGAATAAATACTCTTATGAAATAGATCTAATAATATATATTCAATTCCTATAACTAGATCTAATCATAAGAGGGAGAGACAGGTAACCGAGAGATTGAATTTTTTTTTTAAATGAGAAGAAGAGGAGAGAAGGTCGGCTCGTTGCTTGAATGGAGCAAGCTAAAAGGAGGCCCTTTTGTGGAGCGCTGAGGGATAGAGTCTTGATATTTTTGGATAAGGAATGGCATCAATCTTGATCCACACCTTCATCCAATAAGGAACCTACAACTAGACAACACAAGCCTACACAACACCTCGTGAGATCTGGATATAGATGTATAAAGCAACAAAAATGAAAGATCATGCACAAATAATCTTATTTAGCATGTAACTGAAATTCTTGAGCATACATTATATGGATAAACAATATCAAGAAATATAACTTGCCTAGTTTACATCCTTACTTGATTCAACCGAATCCTTGAAGCCAGAACACGAAAGCAGCACAGAACTTGGAAAGAAATTACAGTTACCACATTAGAAACATAACACTGATAATCCAGACAATCACATGCACTACACGGTATAGCCTCCAAAGCTTCTTTATTCATAAATGATGATCAATACACAATTACAATGGCAATCCCTTCAATCCAGCACTAACTAGCTTGGAAGAGGCTGTTGTGCTTGGATATATACAAAAACTAGGAGATCTAGCCCAGGGGGGGCGCAAATCCCAAGGAGATAAACCAAATATCCTAATGGAGAGTCCATCAATTCCTGATCTGTGTCTAACTGAGCCAGATCTGAGTCTCATTGAGTGCAATTGTCAATCGGAGAGCTGATCTAACTGACACCTCAACCTGTTGACTGAAGCATCCACTAAAACTCATCCAAATGAGCCAAAACGTGTTGAGGAGAGAGGGAGGGAAAAATTCCCCATAAAGGATGCTGAACATCAACTCTGGATCTGATTTGATCACCTCCTTCAGTCAAGGATTTGTCAGATCCAGTCAATATGGTTCAGATATGACTGATTTCAATCAAATCGGCTGAGAATCCACTGATCTATGACTTTGGATTTGCTCCATTATTCATCAATTCATTAATTAAAATAATCAATAAATTATTTTTTGGGGCTTTTTGACCTGAGTGATGGAAAATCACTCAAAACTAGGAAATAGTGGGTCCATGGGTTTACATGGTTCTCTTAGCTTGAAAATGAGCACCTACATGACTGAAACTGACTATTTGGCCCACTTTTATTACAAAATCAATTTTTCCAATTAAACTATTAAAAAATAGCCTAAGTTTTGGACAAATTAAATTTTAATAAAAAACACTGAAAAAAATAAAAAAATTGAAAAATTGAAAAAAAACTAAGGGGACTTAGACATGTTCATATGACTCGACCATGATGTCTAGCATGTTTATACATTGACACATAGACTCTAATAACCTCAATAGGCCTAAATGCCAAGCCGACCACCCCAACTTTGGAGGTATGGAGTGAAAAACTTAGAAATTATCAGTCGTTTATTCAACAACCAATAATAACCAAGGGAAAAAAACACCCTGGGCTGATCGAATCGAAAAATAAATTATAAGAGATTGATTCTTTTACAGACACTATCATGCTAGAACATTTATTACAATTCCCCCATGGGGTATGAACATGTGATATAGTACAACAAACACTTCCCAGAAGTACTTCCAAAGGTCTTCTGAAGTCCAAACAAGTTATCCTTGTTTGGTTCACCAGGCTTGCTTGATAAAAAACCACTAAGTACAACTTAGGTGGTAATAGAGCCCATTCATCTTTCATTTGATCTCCATTCTTCATTAAATATGTGTCCACTATTTTCTCCTACAACATCTAAAATGCTCTGCAGTCCTTCTCATTGTGGCCTATTGATTTACAACATTTACAATATAAACTATCCGGCGCACTTACAATCTTATGTAAGTACAAACAATCTTCCAACCGATGGCCTCTAGTTTGGGAATATTATACACCAAGGCATCCCTTGTGTATTTATCGGATTCGGCACTCCTAACGTGACATAATTCATGAGTGTCAGGAAGTTATCCTTATGGTGTCCCTTTGTTCTGCATCTGGTACACCACATTTCCTCTTAGATATATTTTCCTTTTTTATATCGTGGAGTTGCAGCATAAGGTCAGCTAGTTATAACTGAATTTGCATCATCCCTGCACCAGTCTCTCCTACAAGTGAGGATTCTAACTTCATGGCTATCTCTAGAGCTTCAGTATGTGACACAATATTTTTTTGCATCAAAGGAATATGGTTGTACGGAAACAACGCTGCAATGAACCATTATTTTTGTTATACATCTAACATAAGGAAGCTTACTTTATTCATCAACGTCTTAAATATCTGGTCGAACTCCCAGTCAGACTCCATAGACAATTGCTTAATCTCTTTAATATCTCTAATACATCTAGATTCAAATTTGGGATTTCTAAATTTATCTATCAGTCCTACTCAAATTTGGTCGAGTGTTTTCTGTGTGACTACTATCAAAACCATAGAGAAATTCATATACCAATACAATGTGTGACCCCTCAGGGTTGTGATCATTTGAGCCCTCTTTATGGCCTCACCTTGGACCTGTTGCATGGTCCACATGGATTCACATAGAAACCAATGTTGTTATGGGTCTTCCAACCCATTTTCATTGAATATTGACATCTTATTATTATTCCTAGTCATTATATTGGTCCTTGGTACTGGCGGATAAAACGTTTGGCTAGCATGACTCCCTTGTCCACTATTCCCACAGTTATTATTAATTGTATTGACAAACCCACTAGGATATGAGTTTTTTCATTTTACCTCTGGAGATGTATGCATGGTCTTAGGTGTTCCATATTCGTACTCTAGATTTGGGGCTTCTTCCTCTTCTTCTTCCCTTTTAGAGATAGGCTGGCATTCCTCTTCCTAGTGGCAAGAACCTCCATCAAAGTGTGAGGTGAATTTGTAGTCTTCTCCTTTGGTCATGCTGCAACTTCCTCTTCTAGTCATATTTCTTCTTCTCTCTCCTGACTGAGATCTTCTCCACTTCTTAGACATCCACCTTCTAGTTCAGTTCCCCTATCACTAGGGAACATGTCAACTTACTCTGCTCAATTTTTCTCATACATCATTTATGAAATATATAGAGTCTTCACGCAAAGTTCTTTACTTGTCGGATTCCATTCTCAGGATCTCTTTTTCACATTCAAGCATCTTTATCCAAATTCTTAAAGATGTCAAGTATCTTCCTCTAGGTCCTTGGAAATTTTTTCTTTCCTCCTCACTATATGATTTTATTGTGTTGAAAAAAAACTCAGTTATGTATCCCTCAAAAATTTTGTATACCCAGAAATCGAAAGCCCTAAATATAGGTTTGATAATACTCTTCAGCCGCTGAATCAGTTGAGGACTCCACTCTATCCATTCTCCTTGTTGGAATTTTTTTCACTGGGTTGCTAGCTTTAACAACCACTCATACAACAAAATAGGAAACTAATAGAATAATAGCTCGTGAACATCGGTATAAATATACTGTTCCAACCACTTTGTTGGATTCAACTGTGATCCTTCACCTTCTTCTTGTGCAAACTCTAATTCCTTAGAATCCACCCACCTTTGAATTCTTGGCTTTGTTGGGTACCAAAACATATGCCTCACAAAATGATTCACAGTCCTGATAACGAAACCATTTTTTGGTGTTTCCTCCTTCGACCCGAGTTCAGACCCTTGGTTGTCTATCAACAAAGCACAAGATATTGGTCTAACATAGTAGGGCTTAGTCAGTAGCACCTACGACGCAAATGCAGTATCACCTGAGATATCTCTATGGGTAACTTCCAAAACCAAGTTTCTACAGTTGAGTGGGGATTTCTTCTTTCAAGGCACCTTACTAGCTTGCTCAACTGAATCCGGTCAGTGTATTCCTTATTCTTATTGTGTTCATTCAAGATATTACTCTGCTTGTTCATCGACAGGGATTACAATAGTGATATAAATTTTTAGCATAGATTCTATCTACAACAGTGCGACACATGTATCTAAGAACTCAATCATAAACAAAGGCTAGTCAATCTATTCACACCTACTTATTCATAACATACATTCACTCAACATAGACATAATCATCAAATACACATTGAGACAACATTTAACGTGGAAACCCATATGGGAAAAAACACAAGGCACTTTTCATATGGTATGAGAAATA
Organism: Pseudotsuga menziesii; assembly: GCA_001517045.1. Classification (NCBI taxonomy): domain Eukaryota; kingdom Viridiplantae; phylum Streptophyta; class Pinopsida; order Pinales; family Pinaceae; genus Pseudotsuga; species Pseudotsuga menziesii. The sequence continues at coordinate 111,052 of LPNX010284463.1, read as the reverse complement.
TATAGCACCTCAAGTATGTGCACTCAGTTGCATACTTTGTTCTAGATATTCTCTACAATATAGATAGACTTCTCTCCTCTCATGCTCTCTAGTATTTGTCTCTGAAGTTTCCTCTCCTTCACTCTACCATCTATCCACACACAACCTGGATCAACTCTCTTCTCTACAACTCTACAATTCTTCAATTGTACAACTCTTCTAAGACAAAATACGACCAAGACCTAGAGACCAACCCGCACATAGCTTGATAAACTTACTGTCATGTAACAGCACCAACTCTCCTGTCACAAACTGTTTATGCTTAACATGGCGATCATGCCATGCCTTCTGTCGATCCTTCGCAACCTGTTGGTGGAAGCCTGCGATGAAACGATCTTCTTCAAGCTGAATCAACTACGCGGCACATTCCTCTAATGCCACTGCATCATCCATACCCATCGCTGCGGCAATGCGCAAGCTAGGAACAATATACTCCATAGGCATGACTACCTCTTACCTATAAACCAACTTAAATGGTGTCTGACCTGTTATCCGTTTGCAAGTAGTGCGATAGGCCCATAGAACTGCAAGAATTTTTAAATCCCAGTTATCACGGTTAACATTACGTACCTTGGTCAGTGTTGTCTCCAAAAAAAATTTGAAGGCCTCAATGGTACCATTTTCCTATGGATGGTAGGGTGTACTCTTCTTATGTTGTATCTGGAGCTCTTCAGTTGGCGCTTTTACTGTTTGGTTGACAAAGTGACTGCCCTGGTCACTCATCAGGATTCTAGGACACCCAAATCACGTCACAATGTTCTCAAAAATAAATTGGGCTGCCATCACAACGGTACAATCAATGACTGGTGTAGCCTCCGCCCACCCAGTCAAGTAGTTAGTTGCAGTGATGATATAGCGGGCACCAGTGCGCTTACCTGACGGATTGGTAGGACCCACAAAGTCAACAGCCCATTTATCAAACGGTTGCAGAGTCACCTGCTGCACCAATGACATCTCATCCCTCTGCGATGGTTTACCAACCCATTGGTATACATCACATCTCCTTACATAGTCTGTGGCATCATTATGCAACGTGGGCCACCATATCCCAGCACGCAATACTTTTCATGCAAAAGCGCAGCCTCCACAGTGACGTCCCACGATTCCTGCATGCGCTTCTTCTACAATGGGGCCCTGCTCATGCGATAAGACGCACCATTGCAATATTTCATCCGGTCCAAGTTAATATAGTTGTCCAGTAATTAGTTGAAAATCGGAGGCTTTTACGACCAGCTGCTTCTTTTGGCTAATCGACATGTCTGTTGCCGTGACACCAGTAGACAAAAACTGAACAATTGGTGCATAGTGATCATCTGCGACTTCAATTTGGAACAATTGTGCATCTGGTAGGCCATCATCAATATTGGTTGGTTCTTCACCATTCTCAACACGTGAAAGATGATCCGGGCCATCATTCAACCATCCTAGCTTTACCACTATTTCAAAATCAAACTCTTGGAACAAAAGCGACCACCTACATATTCTTCCCCCCAACACGGGGTTATTGACTAGGTATTACAAAGCAGAATGATCAGTGAACATCTTGAAATGTCCTCCAAACAAGTAGTGTGTTAAGAACCTGTGTCAACCCCCCTCTTTATTTTGTTGGTATATTTTGTCAAACACATATCATTTGTAAGTTGTCCCATTAGTATGATGTATTATCCCACATTCATGGGGAGTAAGTAATAGTTGTTAAGTCGTCCAGTTAATAGGTTGCATTATACCACATTCATGCGGAGTAATAGTTGTTTAGATTAGACTTAGTATATAAGTATGTGTTGAGGCTAATGAAAGCATTGAAGAGTTATTTTTTATTGAGCTTGCTCAAAGGAGGTTGCCCCCTCGAAGTGGACCGTGATCAATAAAATCTCTTTTGTGCTCCAATATTTCTGTTATATCGTGCATTTTGATTGTTCATTGCAGGAGGTTCTCCACATCTGGTATCAGAGCACTTTCTTGGGCTCGTTGGGTGGAATTTCAAGAAAAACAAAATTTCTCTGTCGTGCTTCCTGGCACTATGAGCATTACAGTTATTCTTCTTCTTGTAGCAATATTATTCATTCAGATCAGGGATTAAACCCTATCCGCTTAACTGTGGGAAGTACTTGGGAATAGCCCTAAAACTCATTTTGAGGAGTACCACAGGAAACCCAAAGTAGTTGGCCATTGAGAGGACCTGCCAAGCGAAAAGGGCAATGACCCCCATCAGATTGACTAGATTCCCATCCATAAGGAAAACCAAAAAGCTGTCGTTTTTGGCCAAGCGGTTAATATTTTTACCTGCATTGTGAAGTGAGGGTAACTACCAATAGGAAGTCGAATATACCTGGGGTCCATCTCTATTTATAGTTGATAATGTGCAGAATTTCAGAATGGTCACAGATCACTCCATTTCCTGTTGATAAAACACAGCTTTAGCCATATATTCCTTGATTTAGCTCTGTTTCCCTTGAAATTTCACTGTCACCCCCGTAATACCATTCTACATATTCCTTCATTGAGGATCCTATCCCCAATTTTACTTCCTCAAGGCCGGAATTCCACAATTGTCAATTTTTAGGGTTTGTCATATCTTCTCTGATTCTCACCCAATCGCCTTCAAATTTTCCATGGTGTTCGTTTTCCATTTCTGCTTCATTGTCCCTCTCTGAAAATTTTTCCAATTCCTTCATCCCACCTCTGAAATTCACATTTTATGCTTCTTCTCCCTAAAAACGTGTCCAAAACCCCGTAAAACCCCAATTACCCCCCCAAATTTTTCCCAAATAAAAATCTCCTTTTCTAAAACCCTCTCCATTTTTGTTTTTCTACCCATTACCAAATAAAATAAAAATTTAAAAAAATTTAAAAAAAAAACTGCTTATGGTTGTCACCCGCACTGGAGCAAATAAACAAATGGAAGAAGAACTTGCCTCCATCAAGTCCAAACTTGAGGATCTAGATCAAAAATTTCTCGGCCTCCATCTTTAGCATTCACCCATGAACAACCGCCGCTAGCCTGAGTCTTCTACAGACACTGGGTTCTCATTGTCTAGCAACTTCCATGAGCCGAAGCTGGATTTTCCTCGCTTCAATGGTGATGATCCAACTGGATGGATTTATAGGGCAGAACAATATTTCAGTCTGCATTAAACTTTTGATGTCAATAAAGTTCCCCTTGCATCCTTTGCTTTGGAACATGCAGCACTTCAATGGTTCTACTCGTACATCAAGGCTCATGTTGAGCCAAACTGGACAGATTTTTCCCAACTCCTCTTGCAGCGATTTAGCCCTAGTTATTTTGATGACTTTACAGGAGCACTCACCAAACTTCACCAAACTGGCACTATGCCGGAGTATCAGACAGAATTTGAGAAACTAGCCAATCACACCGAGGGATTTCCTAATGCATTCTACCTTAGTTGTTTTATCAATGGTCTCAAAGATGTAATACGCTCTGAGGTTAAAATGTTCTTCCCCAACACAATGATGGAAGCCCTCGGGTTGGCTAAGCTAGTAGAGGACAAGATCCGGGCTCAACAATGCTCCAAATCCACTCTTATTCCATTCAGACTTATGGTTCCCCAAAGAACTCAAAATCTGCCAGCTCCTAAAGCCACTCCTATCAAGCATTTGTCTGAAGCAGAGATGCGGGAACGTTGGGAAAAATGGCTTTGTTATAAATGTGAAGAGAAATTCACCCAGGGACATAGATGTGTTGAGCAAAAGCTCTATCTCTTGGATGTGGATTCTCCACCCACACCTGAAATGTTTTATGATGCTTAGGATCCCACAAATGATGATGGTGACATTCAACAACTTCCTGCTCCAGAGGACCAACCAGAGATATCTCTCCATGCCTTAGCCGGAGTCACCACCCCAAAAACCATGCGGTTCAGAGGGTTCTTCAAAAAACTCCCTCTTACAATACTCATTGATTCTGGTAGCACTCACAACTTCATTGACTCAAGGATCGCCAAACAGGCTGATTGTTTCATCCATCCTTGCTCTAGCTTTGAAGTCATGATTGCCAATGGGGGCACCTTACCTTGCAAAGGGAAGTGTCATAATGTGCACATATCTATGGGGTATTATAACTTGCTCTTTGACATGTTTTCCTTGCCCTTAGGTGGATGTGATGACGTTTTGGGCACTCAATGGTTACGCACACTTGGACCCATTTTATGGGATTTTGCTGAACTTTGGATGCAGTTTTCAATCAATGGTACCAAACACACATTGCGGGGCTTAGAACCAGGGTCTCTCAGCCTCATCATTTCGCATCACATGGAAAAAATTCTTAAGAAAAGTTCACATGGTGTCATCGCTCAGCTCCATTTCATTCAGATGCAACCTTCAGCAGTCTCATCTACTCCATTGGATCTCCAACAAATTTTGGATCGATATGCATGTGTGTTAGCTGAGCCAGTGGGATTTCCACCTTCCTGACCTGAGGACCATTGTAGTCTTCTCCTTCCTAGAAGTGTCCCTCCCAACATCAGGCCCTATTGCTACCCATTTCACCACAAGACAGAAATTGAGATACTTGTCCACGACTTACTAAAGCAAGGTGTTATTCGCCCTAGCACTATTTCCTTCTCTTCACCAGTCCTTCTAGTCCAGAAAAAAGATGGTTCATGGCACCTTTGCATCGAATTTCGAGCACTTAATCATATCACCATCAAGGATAAGTTTCCCATTCCTGTTGTTGATGAGCTTCTGGATGAGCTCCATGGTGCTCATTTTTTCTCCAAGTTGGATCTTCATTCTGGGTATCACCAAATTTAGGTCCATGCGGATGATATCCCTAAAACAGCTTTCCGCACATAAGATGGCCATTATGAATTTTTGGTCATGCCATTTGGCCTCGCAAATTCCCCTTCCATGTTCTAGGCATTGATGAATACAATATTTAGGCCCTACTTGCGAAACTTCATCCTGGTCTTCTTTGATGATATCCTCATCTTAGAAAAACATGGGCTAAGCATATCAAACATCTAGATCTTGTACTACAACTTTTCTGTGATCATCATCTGTATGCCAAACAATCTAAATGTGTTTTTGGGAAGAAGGAAGTAGAGTATCTTGGGCATATTGTTTCAGCACAAGGGGTTCATGTCGATCTTGCCAAAATCGATGCCATGAAAAATTGGCCACCTCCTCAGACCTTGAAGAGCCTTCATGGGTTTTTGGGACTTACTGGCTACTACTGTAAGTTTGTCAAGGATTATGGGAATATTGTAGCTCCATTAATAGCTCTACTGAAAAATGATGCTTTTGCATGGACACCTACTGCTGAGTGTGCATTTGAGAAACTGAAACAAGCTATGTGTACCACACTGCTGTTCTAGCTATGCCTAATTTTTCCAAGCCCTTCACTATTGAGAGTGATGCTTGTGACAATGGACTTGGTGCGTCCTCCTCCAAGACAAACATCCCATTGCATTCACCAGCAAATCCCTGTCTGGTAAGAATTCAGCCGCCTCTACATATGAGAAGTAAATGATGGCTATTTTGCATGCCATACAAAAGTGGCATCCATACCTCTTAGGGAATCATTTCTGCATCAAGACTGATCACCAAAGTCTGAAATATTTCCTAGAACAACGAGTCTCATCCCCAACACAACAAAAATGGGTTAGCAAACTCATGGGTTATGACTACGAGATCACTTACAAGAAGGGTAAGGACAATCTTGTGGCGGATGCTCTTTCCCGCACATTTGATGACCATGCTTCTCTTTCAACTATTTTTATGCCTATTCCAAATTGGTTACAATCTGTTCAACACCAAATTGGTTACAATCTGTTCAGCAAGGCTATTTCAATGACTCTTCCTTATATCAAATCATCCAACAGTTGGCCAATAATCCTTCTCTTGTATTGCATTCCTCTTGGGATGGTTCTTCCCTACAAGGATTTGGACAAATATTTCGATGGATTTCATTGATGGGTTCCCTAAATATGGATGGAAGACTGTAATCTTGGTTGTGGTTGATCAACTCTCCAAATATAGTCATTTTTGTGCTCTCAGCCATCCATATATTGCCTCCTTAGTTGCACAAATTTTCATGGACCAGATATTCCGCCTTGATGGCATCCCTTCTTCCATTGTCTCAGACCACGACGCAAATTTCACAAGTCATTTTTTGACCGAACTCTTTCGCCTCATTGGAACCAAACTAAAAGTGAGTTAAGGATATCAACCACAAACAGATGGTCAAACTGAAGTCACCAACAAATGCTTGGAAACTTATCTTCATTGCTTCACCTCTGAACAACAACATCAATGGGAAAAGTGGCTCCCTCTCGCTGAATGGTGGTACAATACTTCCTACCATACTGCATCTAAAATGATTCCATATGAAGTTGTTTATGGGCAGACACTCCCAGTGTTTCTTCCATACACTCCCCATCATTCACGAATTCAGGCAGTTGACATGGTTCTGCAAAATCGTGATCATTTCTCCACATTCTGCAAGAGAATCTTCACGTGGCAAGAAATCACATGAACCAGCAAGCCAATTAACACCATTCTGAGCACACCTTTCAAGTCGGTGATATGGTTTTTCTTTGTTTGCAGCCTTACAAGAAATCCTCCCTGAAACTCAAAGGGAATCAGAAGCTGGCTCCAAAGTTCTATGGGCCATATAAAGTTCTTCAGAAGATTGGGTCTGTTGCTTATAAATTGGAACTTCCTCCTTCTCGCATTCACCCAATCTTTCATGTCTTTTGTCTCAAGAAAGTGATTGGCACCAACATCAGAGCACAAATTGTTTTACCAGAGATGGATATGGAAGGATCCATCATTTTGGAACCAGAGGCCATCCTTAATAAGCGCACTCGTCAGCTTCGCTCTCGAGCTATAACAAAGGTCTTAATTTAGTGGCATGGCATGCAACCAGAGGATTCTACATGGGAACCGCTCCTTCAGATTCAGCAGCAGTTTCCACATCTAAAGCTTTGAGTACAAAGATTTTTCTAAGAGGGAGGGGATGTTAAGAACCCGTGTCAACCCCCCTCTTTATTTTGTTGGTATATTTTGTCAGATGCATATGCTTTGTAATTTGTCCCATTAGTATGATGTATTATCCCACATTCATGGGGAGTAAGTAATTGTTGTTAAGTCATCTAGTTAATAGGTTGCATTATCCCACATTCATGTGGAGTAATAGTTGTTTAGATTAGACTTAGTATATAAGTATGTGTTGAGGATAATGAAAGCATCAAAGATTTTTTTTGTATTGAGCTTGCTCAAAGGAGGTTGCCCCTTCGAAGTGGCCCGCGATCAATAAAATCTCTTTTGTGCTCCAATATTTCTATTATATCATGCATTTTGATTGTTCATTGCAGGAGGTTCTCCACATAGTGCCTGAAATTTTTCAAACCATAAACCATCGCCAGGCCTTCCCTTTCAGTCGCGGTATAATTTCATTCAGCAAAGATAACTTTCTACTGGAATATGCTATTGGATGATCCAAGTCGCCTTCCTTGGCTACGCAAGAACAACCCCCAGTGCAGTAGAAGAGGCATCGACATGCACATGGAATTCTTTATTCCAATTAGGAAAAACCAATATTGGTGCAGAGGCTATCTTGGCCTTTAGGGTGTCAAAGCTTCCTTGACATTCTGGAGTCCATTCAAACACAACATCTTTCTTTAACAACTTTTCCATGGGATCGGTCATCACAGCGTATCCCCTAATAAAATTGCGATAGAAGCATGTATGTCCCAATGTTGCTAGGAGCATTTTTACATTCATCGACGGTTGTAAACTGAGGATCAGCACAATCTTCGCCGAATCTACCAACAGACCTTCTTTTCACACGATGTGCCCAAGTAGTATGCCAAAGGGTGCACAAAAAATAAATTTTTTTGAATTCAATGCAATCTGATGTTTCCTACATCATTCCATCATTAATCGCAAATTGTCCAGATGGTATTTTACCAAGCCATAGATGGTCTAGTCATCCAAATATACCTGCAGGAATTTTTGAATAAAATCTTTAAATAAAGTGACGACTACGCGGGAGAATACAACAGGTGCAGTCTTCATCCCAAATGGCATGACGATATATTGGAAATAGCCCCACTCAGTGATGAATGTAGTATTATGGCGATCCTCCTTCGCAATCCGGATCTGGTGGTATCTCGAAAACTCATCTGTGAAGGAATACACCTCCTGGCCAGTTACACCTTCCAGGACTTCATTTGTGAAAGGGGTCAGGAACGGATCGTGTACACATGCATCATTCAAATTTCTCATATTGACACAAATGCGGATCCCATAGGTCTTCTTATCTTGGACCACCATCGGGCTTATCCACTTTGATTCTTCTACAGGTTCAATGATCTCGGCATCGAGCATCCAATCGATCTCAGCTTTCATGCGATATTTGTATCGTGGGTTCGGTCTATATGACCTCTGGTGTGCTGGTTCATTTCTAAAAATTGTGTTGGGAAAAGGTCCTAGGATTTGTGTAGTTGATCTGTGACTTTGGCCATCATCTCTTCACCCCAATAGTCTCCGAAATTACCAAATTTTGGATTTTCTGCTGACCCAATGTTAACTTTTTAGATCCTCAGCGACTGGTTTATCGAGTACGTTGGTATGTCAAGAGCTGCAACACCACGGATTCCTTCAGACTTTGGAATATTAACATTCTGCAGCTCGTCATCATCTTCAGGTTCCCCAAACAAGTTATATCATGTCATCATGGATTGGATGGAGCAAGTTGCATGAGGATCAATGGGGTATGCAACAGGGATGACTTTTAGTACTATGTTTCAGATAATGTGCAAAGCATTACATACCTCAGGGTTGGTGTCCTAGAAGCTAAACATTTGCACAAAGCATATTGACAACTCCTCCCAAGTGGTAATGGTTCTGTGCAATTCTACTGCCACATACCAAGATCTTGGCATCTCTTCTAGAGTATGAACAAAAGCGTGAACACAGTCATCTCTAGGACGCAATGTCCATAACCTTTGACACTCGTTTAAATTACTAGCGGGGTCATCTCGTCCATCATATCTCCTAGCATGATAGACCTCTACATCTCCAAAATGGACCATCATCAACCTATGGCACTGCACCCAGTCATGGATCATCTGTTTGTGTGTCGCCCACCATCAAGCCAGAGTAGCCTTCAGTGCTACATCAAGAGCCAATATCCTTTATGTTTCAAGCACTTTCTCTTCAAATTCTCGAAAGAACTTAGATAGTCCCGGCAGTCCTTTATAAATGGGCAACTTGATAGTCTCGGTCGTAACATGTCGGAGAGACTGTGTAATCAACCCATACTTTCTGAATGATAACTCATGCAACTGATTCTACCAATTTTCTAGAGCATCGTCAAAGTCGGAGGACATGGAACTTGCGTTGCGCCATCCAACTTCGCCATTGATAGTAGGTTGGATATAGTCCTTGGAGATGTTATAAGCATGATCCCCACTTCTCCCAAATTCCTCCTTTACTGGATCGATATATCATCATCCTTCCTAAGGGTCCATAGGAGCAATGACCCTAACATCCTGGTTTTCAAATGTCATAACACATTTTTTGAAGTTGATAACTGCCATGCTATCATTAGCCCATCCAATTCCTAGTAGCGTAGGATAGGAACTACCATCTCCTACAACTTCTATCACGTCAAAGTCGACATATGTTTTCATACCTTCAATGTCGACAACCAAATTTGAAACACAACCAATGGGTTGAACCTCCGCTTGGTTGGATAAAGGAAGTTGTACCGGTGACCATCTCAATGTTGGCTTTCCCATCAATAGCCAGGTTTGCTTTGTTAGAATGTTCACATCTGATCCAAGGTCCAAAATGACCGAGTTAATCTCATAATCCCCAATCTAGACATTCATCCTCATCTCCTTGCCGGTCTTCCTTTTTTGCAAGGAATTCATAGCGGAGTCCTTTACTATTTTATCCTGGAGGTGCAATAATGCCTCAATCTTGACAATGGAATCCGAGTCCCTCGCTAATGATAGAAAACTCTCAAATAAATTGCGCAAGGTACCATACTACCGAGATGGTCCTGTCTCTGCATATGGATCAAAAGCAAATGGCATATCAACAATTGGTAACTTACCCGGATTTCTCTCGATTTCGTTCTTTATGTCGAAGAAGTTATATTTCTCTGTCGCAATATCAAATGCGACCTTCTTCTTACTAGTGATTCAAACTTGTCACCGTCGTCCATCATCTCTAGTTGTCACACTAGTGCAAGTGACAATCCCAACATCGACATCATTCATCCGTGGCTCAGCTTGAATAGTGGCAACTATCCATCCCTGGTTCAAAGGCGGGTTTTGATTCAATGGTTGATTCATCAATTGGTTTTGTGCCTGAGGCAGGTTCTGATTCTGAGTGTGCGGTGGAACCTTGTTCTACATTATCGGCTAGTTCTGTACTTGGAATGCAGGATGATTCTGATTTTGCACATTCTGTAACTGAGTAATTTGTCCTGCCTGCCATTTTGTAATCAACTGAGGGAAACTTTCAACATTATGGTCTCTAGATGCACAGTATGTGCATTGCGCATCAGGGCACTCCCTCTGGTAATTCCTAAATACCCCACAGGTGTAGCACTGGATGGATTCATGACCTCGTCCTCCTCCACGGCCAAATCCTCCTTCTCAACCCCTAAACCCCCTGTAGAATCCTCCTCAGACTCCTCCTTGCTGAAAATACGGTTGGGCCATTTATTGCTGCGGTGGGTTAGGTTGCTGATAGATAAATATTGCGCAGCTTGAACATATTGCAGCTGATTATACTGTGGTCGTGGTGCCTGGTTATACTATGGATGTACCACCATCTACGGCTATGGCACAAATTGCGGCTGCGCCATAAACTATTGTTGTGGTTGTGCAGGGACAAACTGCAACGGAGGCAGCGGTGTATATGGTACCTGTGCTGCTGGTTGTAGTACTTGCGGCTATGCTTGCACTGTCCGAGGGTCCTCTCCTTTCACAAAGTATGAATCATATGTCCTTTCCTAGTCAAAATCATAAGCGTGGCAGTTTTTGTCATCATGTCCAACCGACTGACAAAATGTACAGTGCAAACTTTCCTCCTTGGTAACCATCTTCTACATATAATCACAATTCTCGTGTCGATGCCCATAGACCTGCTAGATGCCACACCATGGTGTACCAGCACCACTCAACGGGTTAGGGGCTCTTGAAAGCAAATAGTTTTGAAATTTCGGACAGGTATGCTTGGTATGTCTGCTTGCATTGAAATGGGTGCGCCAAAGATCATCTTGATATTCCTTAGCCTTTTTTATGTCTTGCAATTGCAGCGTTAAATTGTCCAACTGTGCCTGAATTTGATTTATTCCAATGGTGGTTTCCCCTACTGGTGATGACTCCAATTTCATCGCAGTCTCCAGAGCCTCACTCTGCATCACAATATTTTGTAGCATTAATGGTTGTCAGATATGCAGGACAAGCACTGCGATAAACCATTCTTTATGTTGAACATCACTCATCTAAAAACTGGCCCGAGCCATCAATGTCTTAAATCACTGATCAAAATCCCAAATCATTTCATTGGGGAATTGTTTGATCTCTTTTAATTCAGTGATGTACTAATATTTGGACTTCGGCTTCTCAAATTCCTCAAATAGCCCTGTTTTGATCTCATCCAATGTTTTTGTAGTACCTTCGTGAGGCACCCGTGTAAATCTCATTAACCATTCCAATGCATGACCCCTCAAAGTAGTGGCTAGCTGACATTTCTTGACATCATCATCGATAGTTTGTCGAGCAGTCCAGATCACTTCACATAAGAACTAGTACTGCTCTAGATCATCAGTTCCATTTCCATTGAATATTGGTAACTTAATTTCATCTTCCACCATTCTATACCTTCTTCCCCCTGCTGATGCTCTATTACTACACTGTTGCTGACACGTCGGGTAAGATGACGTAGAATGTGCATTTCTTCCTTGTGGTGGAGTAGTGCACGGAGGAGTAAACATGTTACTTTTGGGGTTCGAGCCTGTTGTTATTCCGGGTGTAGCCTGGGCTTGTATGTCCTCATTGTCACAAAAATATTGCTTCATCTCGTGTGGTTTTTCTTCATGGTATCGCACTTCGACTTCAGTAGGACCTTCTCCCGTCCTCTGCCTCTTTTATCGAAATCTTGCTGCTCCCCTCGTACAACCACTTGTTTCTTTAGCGACCTTTACATTCTCACCAAAACCCATGCCCATCTACCCCTTACTTCCTTATCCATTTCCTACCTTTCTGTCGTAGTGCCTACATCCCCTGCACACCAGAGTTCCACTACTCTTGGTCCATCTTTAGGATACCCTTTTCACAGACTAGTTGCTTAATCAGAAGCTGTAGCGACAATAATAATCTTCTACGAGGTCCACTAGAAAACTCCTTTTCTTCCTCATTGAAATATTTATTAGTATCAACAACAAACTCAGTGATGTATCCTTCTAAGATACTATCCCACCATACCTCAACTGCCCACGATTCCTTGTTTCTAGTTTGTTTTAGCGCCTGGATCAATTCTGGGGTCCAGGATGTCAGCTCTCCTCCTTGAAATACTGTCTTTTGCTTAGCAAAATTTTCCAACCATTCATGCAAGAGCACAGGAAATTCACAAAAGAAACATTCATGAGGACCGTCGTGGATATATCTATCCAACTACTGGCCCATCAACAGCTTAGGATTCTAGTTTTCAACTTCAGCAAACTCCCACAACTTCAGGTCAAACCATTCCTCAACCTTGAATTCAGTGGGATGCCAGAACATATCTCCCTCCTATTAGCAACTCAGTCCCGGTAATGGAACCATTTGTTGGTGAAACCCTCCAACAAAGCTTCGTTGACAAGGGTTCCCACTCTGTCGACGCACTGCAACGCAATCTCCCTAAGCACCGGCCCAGACAGGTTTTACCCTACCCAGCAACATTTGCAGAGCAGACAAGGTCTCACCCGAGGTGTTCAAGGGAGAGCTTCCAGAACCAAGTTTTCAACAGTGGGAGAGGAGGATATGGGGATCCAACGGAGGGAGATCATAACTTATGCGATCATCATATAGTATCAAATTATCACAGCATCATTCATGGAACATCATAGTGCATCTAACAGTTACAAAAACATATATTGCATCAACTTAAAACCAACATATCGCATTAATATGGCAGGAAGAGACTGAATCGCATCTATATCATGTCATTCTAACAAAACAAAGTCGTAGCATTGTAACAGATCTATAACAATAGACAATAATTGAGCCATACTCATATCATCATATATTAATCTTGTGCAAATACACCACATTACATAATCCTTCTCCAAAACCAGAGGCTGAATACATCATGAAGAATCACAGTCAAGACAGAAAAGTCTCCATAGAGTAGATCGCACCAGATCTTATCCCTTACTATCGTGCAGGAAATCACATACAATTGTTCACCCACAACATATGACCAATTCATGACTCCTCAAAATGGATCTATAAATAGGCTTATGCCTTTACATCAAGGGTCCACTAATAACTGGCTTCTAACCGCTACTGACCTATTGCAACAAAACTTGGTCAAAATATACATAAAATATTCAAAAATGGTTATTTTCCTACTTATCGTGCCAATCTACCCTTGCACGGTACCGTGTGAATTTGCGCAGCTGCCGCGACGCTGCGGAACTCACTCGCCCCAAACCCCTTTCCAACAACAATGACCTTACTTTGAAAATACTGGAATATTTTCACTATCTGCGTGGTCTCCTCTCATACTTCTTCTTCCTTCTTCTTCTAATCCTCTGCAAGGTTGGAACTGATGTGTTTCAGCATTGTAAATCCTACTGACTCTACTACTTGTCGCACTTTCTGGTGTACAAGTTGAATAATGCCTTTAACTCTTTACGCCTTCGTTTGTAATTATGTGACCCTGTCAGTGCGCTTTTGCTGTTGTGTTCACAATTTTGCGACTTGTTTCTATACTTTTTTCATCTTAGCAACCTTAGCTATTTTCTCTACTAAGGGCAATTTCTTGATCACATTCTTCATCTGGGTCACCTCTATCTTAGTAGTGCACAACTGCTCCATGACTTTCTCTAATTCTTCATCGTATATCAACTCTTCCAATGTCTGAGAAACTTGCTCGACTTCCTTGGGCCAGAGTTCCTCTGCCTCTTTGATATTCTTTGTAGCATTTGTTGTTGCTTTCCTTCTTTCTTTAGGTTTGAAAGGTTACTTCTTTAGAATGTTAGGATTGACGAGAGAAAATTTCATCAACATCACCAAATATATCTTGAACTTCTTGTAAATTTCATTGACATCACAAAATATATCATGTGCTTCTTGTAATGATGAAGGAGACGTCATAGGATCTAGTCGTTATTTACCATTACCTGAAGTCCTTTTCGGAACAACTAAATTTACCAATGGATACTTTTCATTTTGGCCATTCTGCTCTTTGGTGCATCGTGTGGTTTTGGTGGAATATCATATGTTAGCCTAATTTCAACCAGTTCTTCTTCTTCTTCCTACAGTGGTGTTGTTGGTGCTTTCTTATTCCAATTACCATATTGCTTCCCCATTGACAGAATAGGTGGATTTGGTCTCAAGCTTACTTTAGGAATGAATGGAATTTGTTCAACTTCTCCTACAACCATGTCCTATGGTGGAACATATCTGGCAGTATCTTCCATAATGAGTGTGGTTGATGCAATCGCAACACCGGATTCTGTAACCGTGCTTGTACTAGAAATGGAAATAAGCATACTCTGTGAAAAACTCACTTCAGCTTTTGTAATTGCAGAAGGAAATCTCTCACTCGAATGCGGTATAATGAACTGAAACTTGGGCATTAAGGTGATAACATCTACCTATTCAATTAGTTAGTCCTTCACACGCATGAACAATGAATGGAAAGGTGGCAGCAATATTCGTCACATGGGTCGATCGTCCGAATCATCATACAGAAATTGCCATAAAAACCATCATTCGCATGTCACATCAATGGCAGTTATTATGCAATAATGACAGAAGTGACTAAAAGCACATCGTCAAAATCATTTATGTTTTTTAATTAATTACGCCCAGATGTCATTTCCATGCCACAAGTTCATATTGCGACAACTCTCCTTCTTCTGTGATCTATATTCAAATTTTGACCTATTTCTTTGATTATGACAGCCATATTGTCTTCGCCATCGTTTTACATTTGTGACATACAGATAGTCTGTGATCAAATTAAGCCAAAATTAATTAGAGGTTTTTTTTTTCAGTCGACCAACTCGCTACTATCCTGGTAGGGCTTTGGGAAACTTCCATTTACCAATACTTTGACATGTGTTCCATCTAACTTTTGTAGTTGCATTGCGCCTTCGTCGGTGATATGAATTACGATATATGGTCCTAGCTAGTGTGTGTTCAGCTTTCCCTGATGCTTTATAAATTTTCTATCATACAGAAGAACAAGTCCTCTGAATTGAAATCGTTTATTATTGATGTGGCGATCATGCCATACTTTCTGTTGTTCCTTCTCAATTTTTTGATGGTAACCTATAACAAAATGTTTGTCTTCCAACTATATCAACTACAATAGTCTTTCCTCGACAGCACCAACATCTGGCATCTTTGTAATTGCAACAATCCTTAAGTTGGGTACAATATATTCCATTGGAATCACAGACTCTTGCCCATACATCAGGTGAAATAAAGTTCGACCTGTCAACTTCTTACAAGTCATGCAGTATGCGCACAGAATTGTAGGGAGTTTCTAGTCCCATTTGTCTCTTTGAACATTGCAAATCTTTGTCAATGCATTTTCCAGAATCTTGTTGAATGCTTCGACAACACCATTCGCTTGACGGTGATATGGTGTTGTCTTTCTATGCTAGATATGGAATTCTTTAGTTTATTCTTTAATCAACTGATTGAAAAAATGTGTACCTTAGTCACTTATCAAAATATTCAAGCATCTGAATCGAGTCACAACATTATCGAACATGAACTTGGAAGGAGTCGTAGCAGTGCAATCTCTCACTGATGTGGCTTCATCCCATCTGGTCAAGTAATCAGTCATAGTAATAATATATCTTGCACATCTTCTCTTCCATGATGAATTAATAGGTCACACAAAATCAACATCCCATTTTTCAAATTCCTACAAAGTTGCTTGAGTTACTAGTGGCATTTCATCTCGTCATGATGGTTTTCTATTTCTTTAATAGACATCACAACTGCAACACTATTGTCGAGCATCCACATGAATGGTGGGCCACCACAATCCTGCTTGCAATATCTTTTTCACTATATATTTTCCAACATAATGGTATCTCATGACATGTCATGTCCCAAATTTTTCATTGGGTCACAATGGCCTAATCACATTTTCCATATTCATGAGATTTTGTCAAATTGATGCTAACGGTCAAATAATTGCCAAGGAGGAAAATTACTAGTTTCCTAGGTTTGGGGTGGAAGCTTTGGGATTTCGAATAAGGGGGAAAATAAATGATATTCATAAATTAGAATGGAATACATATTTAATAATGGATCTTATTAAATAAATACAAGAGAAAATTGAAGTGGCAATGGAGCATGGAGACACATGGAAACTATGGGGCGCTCACAAGCTAGAATTTATGTGCCACATGGAATCCTCCTTTTGAAATTTCAAATCCATGGGAAGCCTAAATGTTCTTGGATGAGTTATAAGGCTAATACAATTCTCCATATGCATCATAGATCGAATTTGGAAGGAAATGTAACTTACATGGGAGAGGAAGAGTCATTTTGGAGCTAGTGAGACACTTGGACTAGATTCCGTAGTTCTATGACAACAATGATGAAGATGCAATGACACCTCTGAAACAAATCAGATCTAAAGTCTGACCTCTGACATATTTGACATGTCAGGTTGAAATAGAGCATCCAAGAGGGCGCTCATGTGATTTGGTGGAAGCTCAATGGATTCCTACTCAAATTGGGGGAAGATGGAAGGCTACGAAAGGGAGGACACATGGAAAATATTGATCCCACACAAAAATTAGAATTGGCTTGAGTTTGAGGATGGATTGGTAACCTTATAATACTAAGGATGTTAATAAAATACAGGAATCAACCAAGATAATGGCTTTTGTTCATTTTAGAAATTGTCATTTGTGAATTGTGAGAGCTAGTGGATGACTAGTTTTCTTGCCTTAGCCAATTTCGATGATGAAAGATTTCCGTCCAAGTTGGTGTTTGGAGAGGCCAATCAGGTATTTCATGGATGTTTATTGGATTTTTTTTCAGGTGTAATATACATGGAATCTCATGGTTTCTTCTATTGCATCACTTTCTCTCAACCATTTCCAGTTTTTATTGCATATTCGTGCTCATGGAGGGATTGCGCTTTGGGTGAGATATTGATATATTTGGGGAAGGTTATAATGCCCCATTATTTTATTTTATGATTTAAATTCTATGTATTTAAATTTCATAAGACTCTCAGGTTGAAATACTAAAATATTTCATGTAAAAGTTTCAATCAATGAAGAAATAGTGCCATTTCCCCACTATCTTGTTGTGAACCAATCTAATGTTGATGGATTCGAATGGATAAGTAAAATACTGAGGGTTTATGGATGAATGGACTGTTATTTATGTATTTAAAAGTTCATAAGACTCTCAGGAAGAAATACCCAAAATATTTCATGTATAAATGTTAAACAATGAAGAAACAATGTCATTTCCCCACTACTGTGTTGTGAACCAATACAATGTTGATTGATTCGAATGGATAAGTAAAATAATGATGGTTTATGGATGAATGGAATCTTATTTATGGATTATATAAGTTTAATGTTCATTACATAATTATTTGTAGTTAGTTTGTTGAGTTTCATAGCATTTGGAGAAGTTTTCCTATCATTTCCCCCAAGGTTGAAACTAGTCTTTTTGCATCTGATTTAAGGGAGTTATAGCAGACATCAAAAGTTGAATGGTGATGCATATGAGTTCATATTTATTTAATTTATATTTCCCCTAATTCCATCCATAAATTCACATTGGCTTGAGTGCATTTGGGAAGCCATTTCAGTATTCATTGTGGCAGAATTAGAACCCGAAATAACTAGTCAAAACTCCTACCTCAGCGAGAATATTAAACAAGTTTGAAGAAGTAACTGAAGGGTCATAAATCATCCCTGAAAATCATATTCAAGTACTAATATCATTCATACACCTTCTCAGAATATTTGGAAGCATTTGGGCCAATTTGGAGATCTAGACATGAAAACTAGTCAAAGGTCGAAATAGGGAAAAAAGTGAAAATTGGTCATTTAATGAAAAATTTTAAGAAGGGAAATTATGCGAAAACAGAATGTGATTCATTCAGTATCATTTTTCTCTCATGTTCCATGACACAGCAATGAATAATCTCATCAAGACCCATTTTATATAATTGTCCAGCGACTAACTAGAAATCTGTAGCTCACACAACTAACTGTTTCTTCTATGTAGCAGTAAATTCAGATGGGGCATAGACCGTACTAAAAAATTGTATGAGGTATTTATAATGATAATAAAACATTGTTATCTAAAATATACTTGTGCGTTAAGGAGACTATAATCAAGATTACTAGGTTCTTTGCCACTCTCAATCCTCGAAAGATGGCCTAGCTCAAAATTCAGTCGACCTGGTTTAACAATGACTTCAAAGTCAAATTCCTAAAAAAGGAGAATACACCAACAAATATTCCCCCCACCAACACTGGATTATTGACCAAGTATTTCAACATTGAAGGATATGTGTACATTTTTAAGTGTCCACCCAGCAAGTAGTGTCAAAATTTCCACAGAACGTATACCATAACTAGTCCCTCTCTTTCTCCCATGGTATGGTTATTCTCTGTTGTTGATAATTTCCTGCTAGTGAAGGAAATAGGTTGATCAATTGATCCTTTGTAAGGTTGTTCTAGTACCACACTGAGCACGACAGACAATGCATTGACATGCACATGAAATTCCTTTTTCCAGACTGGAACTACAAGTATGGGTGTTGTAACAATATTGTTCTTTAAGGTGTCCAGAATTTCTTGGAAATTTTTTGTCCACTGGAACTTAACATATTTATTCAATAACTTCTCCATTAGAGAATTCACCTCCGCATATCCTTTGATAAATTTTTGATAGTATCATGTATGTCCTAATTTTGTTCTCAGTTGCTTCACTATGGTAGGTGGTGGTAAGCCAACGATGATCACAATTTTAGCAGGTTCGACCAAGATTCTATTGCAACAAACCACATGGCCAAACATAATCCCAAAAGTGGGACAAAAAATAAATTTATTTAATTTCAGCGAAATCTGATACCGGTGACATTGTTCTAGCATGATTCTGAGGTTCTCAATATGATCCTTAATGTTCCCAAATACCATCTAATCATTGAAGTCGACCTCACGAAATTTATGAATAAATTATTTTAAGGAAGCCACTACTATTCTAGAAAATATATCAGGAACATTCTTGAGTCCAAAGGGAATTACCATGTATTGGAAACAACCCCACTCTATCACAAAGGTAGTCTTCTGTCGATCTTCCTGTGTGATTCTTATATGATGGTAGCCAGAGAACCCATCAATGAATGAATAAAATTCTTGACCCCAACACTTTCCAATACCTCATCCGTAAATGGATTTGGAAATGGGTCATGTAAACAAGCGTCATTTAATTTCCTTAGGTCTATACAAATCCTCACTTCACCTATAAATGTCACGTACCCATACCCCAATTATCATGCAGAATTAAAATTGTTGCTTCAAGAACCATGGTTCTTCTTTTGAAACACGGGGCATGGCCATGAAACACTCTTCAATATTCATTCTCAGGATTTAAAACCACTGTAACAGTTGTTCTTCCCTTGAAAGGTCCCTTCAGCGACCAAAAACACCTTTTTTGCTCTGCACATGTCCATTCTGCCCTCCACACTCCACACTCCCCTTTCCTCCTTTCCATTGTGGAAATCCGAGAACCATGAGCACAATGTGCGACACAAATACTTGACCACTCTTCTGTCTTCTGACTTCCGCTTTCCCCCTTTTCGACCTCGGAACTCGAGAATCGAAAACTACAAACTTTGACGGATTTAATTATCCATCTTCCACCTTCTGATTTCTACCTTCCGACCTCGGAATGTGGAATGCGCGAAATGACTATCTCTCCCATCAATTTGCCTCTTTCCGTATTTTGACCTTTCACTTTCCACCTTCCAACCTTGAAATACATGAAATGACTACCTTGCTCGTTGGTTTCCCTCTTTCCAAATTCTGACCTCCACTTTCTACCTTCCGACCTTGAAATGTGGAAACCCATGAATCCCTACTTTACCTGTCGGTTTCCCGACTTCTGAATTCTGATTTCTTATCTCCGACTTCAGACATTGGGGTTCGAAAACTTTCTTTTCTACCTAAACCTTTTTCCATTCTGCTGACTTCCGCATTCTGACTTCCTCCCTTCCGGTGTGACTCGGGATGAAAAAATCCAACGTTTCCTTATAAATTTTGATTCTTTCTCTACTCCTTCCTTATTCCTTCCGTAGGTGGATCTTGGGAATCAGAAAACCAACATTCTGCCCTGTTTTCACTTCTTATTTATGGTTTCCTCCTTCCTCCTTTCCTAGGTGGATTTCAAGGAGCGAAAACGCTAAGTCAGATGTATTCTGGCTATGAAATAGGCTTCTAGCCTCCATGAACTTAGGAAAAATACATTGAAACATACCAGTCATAAACAAATGCAAATGCAAGGATATTCATTCAACAGTAACCTCTACTTTAACTCATTCATAAGCATTCAACATAATCATTTCATTCATAACAAAATACATTGCAGAAATAACGCAACAGAAAATACTTATCTTGAGTGATGGAGTTTTCCCGCAACTAGCTATGTCACTGCAATGTTCCACCCAACCATAGGTTAGTGTGTTCATTAATCTCTCAACCCCACCG
Source organism: Pseudotsuga menziesii (assembly GCA_001517045.1). Lineage (NCBI taxonomy): Eukaryota > Viridiplantae > Streptophyta > Pinopsida > Pinales > Pinaceae > Pseudotsuga > Pseudotsuga menziesii. The sequence goes on along the minus strand of LPNX010284463.1, from coordinate 90,057 downwards.
CCACCCCCAAGCTAGACTTGATTTCCACAAGGAACTAGGAAACATCCTACTCACACATAGACAGCACACATCAAAACACAGTCAAACCAACCTATAGTTGGGTTTTCAGGCGATTAAAGCAATGTAAATATAGAATTGCTAAGGTAGTGAGCTCAACCACATATCTATGGACACCTACACCAGATTTGTCTTTCTTGGAATTTCACAATACCTGCACACCAAACAAAAGGAATTATTCCCTTCACAACTTCATAGTTCCCTGAGGCCATACCTTCCCTTCCAGTGCTCTTCAAGTGTGCATAAAGGATTTTTCAGCCCCCTCTTGATATGTCTGTGAGGTTCCTCTCTTCACTAGATTTATCAGCCAATTATGGGTCTCTTCCACCCCTAAGTCTTTCAGACCAAAACATGGATGCAAATCACAACAACCCACAAGGAAACACATAAACACAGTCTTCCCTCTGTAACATAGAGAAAATAGGGTCTCATACCACCCTATAACACAATGTAGTTCAAGATAACACTTTAACACACAGCCAGGGTTTCATACACTCTGTCACATAGGGAAACACTGTAATACAACCATGAACCACCATCTGTAACATGAGCAACTCTCCACAACCACAATGTAGATGGACTGAACCACACTGCACAACCATGACAAAAACCTTCTCTACGACTCAGGAGAGTGAACAATGCAATCCTAATCGATTAGATCAAATGGTAGTATGAATTGAATGACCACCATGTTTAGATGAATACTGGGGTGATAGACTGGGCACAGAATCTTTGGTTTTCTTTCTTTAGAATCCATAACATGGCCTCTATAGACTGTAGGCTTGTTCACTCATGAAATCGACTTCCATGCCTTGCTCGGCCCCAAGAATTAACTGCCTCACCCAATTTCATACAAGAAAATTGAATGATTGAGCACAGGGACGAACCAAGGTGGACGGGTTAATGAATGGGTAACTTTTGAGCAGATCTAAGACTGAGACCAGTCATCAAATAGATTGACGGCGTACAACAATTTTGTTGATTCAACTAGCATGACTTAACAAACTTTCCATGTGTGTGAAATTCTAATGAATCCACTTTATCAGGTTTGGAGTCCACCGTTGATCTATGTGAGGACACAAATCCAACAGTCCACAAGGATTCCACTGATTCAACTAGAAATTTGTTTAACATCAACTAGTGGACACGAAATTTCTATCCAAAAGGTTTTAATTCCAAGCTCGTGTCTGTTGGGTGACTTGAATGACAACACAACAAAGGTTTTTCTGCTGATTGAACTGGGTTTTGTGAGTATTGAACCTACAATCACTCACCTGGAATTTGTTGGTTTAATTCCTCTCTGTTCCTCTATGAAATCATGCCCCCATCTCTTTCACGTTATAGTGCATAAATAGCTATGGTATTTTATTAAATTGTGTATTTGCATGATATTCAAATATATGATTTGCTTGACTTAGCACCATGAACCATAGGCATCAAACTTGATCACCTATACATAAAACACCAAATCAATGGCAAGGCCTTGTCCTTGAGCTCCTTGCCATGATTTCATACAATATATACATCATGTACAATTTCAATACCATGGGGTGAAAATCGAGGCATTACCTTCCCCTCCCCCTTGGGGTCAAAACCGAGGTGTTACATTCCCCTCACCCTTCATTAGCACTATCCTTAGTGATTTTCAAAATTGAACAAAAATGGATGTGCCAATCACATGGCATCCTCCAGTTCCCACTTAGCCTCTTCAGGACTGTAGTGCTCCCACTACACCTTTACCTGTCCAACGGCTCGATTCTCGAGCACTGTGACCTTCCTGTCCAAGATGTGCAATGGCTTAGTTTGGAACTCTTCCTTGGGTTCCACCTGAATCACATCCCAATTTATCACATGGTTAGGGTCATGTATATATTTCTTAAGCATAGAAACACAAAAAACATTATAATCCCTAGTGGTAGCAGGCAATGCAAGTCTATATGCAACTGGACCTATTCTTTTGAGCACTTAAAAAGGCCCATAATATCTAGTTGACAGCTTGGTACAACTTCCAAGATTCAAATAACTCTTCCTTTCCCTCACTCTGAGGTAAACATGATTCCCAACATTGAACTCTATATGCACTCTATGCTTTTCTGCATATATTTTCTATCAATCCTAGGCTTTTTTCAGATTCTATCCAATCTTCGCAACCTCTTGCTCCATTTCCTTGAGCAAATTTGGACCAAGCACAATCATGTCCGCTAGATTATCCCAAGTCACTTGTGTCCTACACCTTATTCCATACAGGGCTTCATATGGACTCACTCCTAATGATGCTTGTTGTCCATTATTATAAGCAAACTCTACCAAGTGTAAGTAATCTTCCCACTTGGATGGTTTGTCCATCACATACATGCGAAGCATGTCTTCAAGCACTTGATTCACTCTCTATTTTTTTCCATCACTATGAGGATGGTAGGTAGTGTTTAAGTTCATCTTTATACCCAAATCTGCAAACATACCCTTCCAAAAATTGGAAGTAAGCTCAAGATCCATGTCAGAGACTATTGCCTCAGGCAATCCATGCAATCTGAAAAATATCCTTCATGAATATTTTTGCAATGGCATCAGTCTTATACATGGAATTAACCGGTATAAAATGTGTTTCCTTTGTCAACTTGTCCACCACAACCATGATGGAATCATGTTGTCTCCAAGTCGTTGGAAATCCTGTAATAAAATCCATGGAAACAACTTTCCATTTCCATTCTGGGATGGGAAAAGGATGCAACAAACCTGCTTGGTGTTCATGCTCAACCTTCACCTACTGACATTTAATGCACTTTGAAATATACTCAGCAATTTCCTCAAATGTTCTTCATGCTCTTCCTCATTCTTAGCATAGATAAGAATGTCATTAAGGAAAACAAGAACAAACTTGTCTAGATACTTGCTGAAAACACTATTCATGAGGTACATGAATGTAGCTAGTGCATTTGTGATACCAAATGGTACCATTACAAACTCATGGTGTCCATACCTCATTCTAAAGGTTGTCTTATGAATATCATCATAATTGATTCTTACATGATGGTAACCAAACCTCAAGTCATTCTTGGAAAATACCTTTTCTCATCTCATTTTATCAAAGAGGTCATCAATTCGAGGTAAAGGATATGTATTCTTCAAATTGACTTTGTTCAACTATCTGTAATCAATACACAACCTGGGTGTACCATCTTTATTTTTCACAAACAGAACTAGTGCTCCCCAAGGAGACACACTTGGCCTGGTGTACTTCTTTTCCAACAACTCGTGCAGCTGCATCTTCATCTCTAGCAATTCTGGTGTACTCATCATGTAGGGTGTCTTGGACATCGATGCTGCTCCTAGCACAAGTTCAATTGTGAAATCAATGTCCCTCCTTAGAGGAAGCCCTAGAATTTCATCAGGAAAAACATCCCTGAATTCTTGCAACACATGAAATTCCTCCAACCTAGGAGTTTCATTCTCTACTTCCTCCAAAACATGAGCTGCATACCCTATGCAACCTTTCCTACAACACTTCTTCAACTGCATTGCTGGAATCCCCCTAACAAAAATCACCTTTGGAATGCCTCTTAGAACCCTTAAGTTTCCTTCTTGATCTATGCACTCAAAGATCTTGTTGTAACAATCAAGCTTTCCTCTCTATGCTTCCAACCAATCCATTCCATTGAGAATATCATAGGAACCAAGTGGTACAACATTCAAGTCTGCATAGGTGACTAGCCCATTCATGACTAATGGTAATTTCCTTACTACTTCACTAACTTTCCTCTTCGTTCCAGTGGCTAGTTGAACTAACCATGATTTGTTATGCTTTGACTTTTTAAAAGAACAAATCTCAACAACTCTAGGAGAAATGTAGCTGTGAGAAGATCCAGGGTAAATCAAAATAGAAACAGTTTTCTTATCAATCTTACATTCAACTTCAACCACATTTTACTAATGATCTACTTGACGGTCCTCTAGGGATGCATAAATTCTAGGTACCATCCTTGCTACTTGACCCACTGTTTCAACTTCTTGGATGTTGTAAGCTAGCCTTACATACCCTTCCTCATGGGGATAGTTCCTGTGCATGTGGTTTTCTCCACATCTCCAGCATAGGAGAGGCTCTCTGATCTCTTTTAGGTCTCTTCAATTTCCTCCCATTACTCTGGATGGCCTAGTCACAACTTGTGGTGGTTTCTTTTGCTGTTTTCGAGAGTTAGAGGGTTTGAGACCATTCTTCCTTTTGTTGTAATTTTCATTCTTCGTATCCTTCCATGCATTATGGTAATCAAATTTTCCTTTTTTTTTTTTATCATAGCAATACTTGGCCTTTCTGATAGCCTCTTCTAGAGTTCAAGGCTCATCAAACTCAATCTTGTCTTTGTATGATTGAGGTAACCCACTCAGAGAATGTTGAATCTTCACTTTATCATTCTTTTTGTATTTGGCATACCTCAACAGCTCCAAGAACTTGTTTGGATACTCTTCCATGGTCTGTTGTCCCAATTTCAGCTCATGGAATTCCTTAATCTTATCATCATAGTACTTGTTAAAGAGGTACTTCTTCCTTAAATACTCCTGGAACTGCTTCCACACAATTTTCCTTTCACTGATCTTCTTCACTTTCCTAAAGTTCTTCCACCATATGGATGCTCTTCCAATCAAATTGAAAATGGCTACCCTAGCCTTCATACTTCCAGAGTAGTCTTGGACTTGGAAATATTTTCTCATCCCAAGAAGCCAAGATTCCACTTCTTGACCATTCTTTACCTCACCATCAAATATAGGAGGCTTATCCTTCTTTAATTCATCACGTGAGTTGTTCTGGTAGTGCCTGTTTTTCTTATTCCTATGAGAAGAAGAACTTGAACCCCTAGTGGATCCTTCAAAGTCGAATGATCCTCTAGAAGACCTTTTTTCTTTTTCTAGCAGTGCATTGAGGTGTGGGTAAATTGTTGCTTTGGGTTGGTATTTCTTTGGGCTTAGGTGTAGCTAAGTCGTCTCCTTCATCCCTTGTGATCTTCTCTTGCAGCTTCTTGTTCTGGTCGCAACAAGACTCTCCTTGGTCCTTTGCCTCTTCTCTTGTCAAAACCTTGCCCCACTTCACAGAAGAACATGTGCTTCCTCATCTTCCCTCATAGTATCATCGTAACTCCCATCCATATACCCTGTATCATTCCATCCAACCATCATATTCATGGTACCCACAGCCTCCACACACTAGGGCTCTACTCATCAGAGTTCATCTTCAATATACCATTTTAACAAATGAGCATTTTAATCAACAATTGCAAAGATAACAAAAACCTGCCTCTTGGTCCTTTGAAGAATTGCATTTCTACGTCGATATAAGACTTGATTGTATCTACTATGAACTCAATGATGTAGCCTTCCAAGATGCTATCAAGCCACACCTCGACATCCCTCGACGCTCTATTGTCTACCTCCTTCAGCTGTCGGATCAACTCCGAGTTCTAACAGGTGGGTTCGCCTCCTTGAAAATTTTCCTTTCCATAGATCAATTGCGCCAGCCACTCGTACAAGATTATCGAAAAATTAGAGAAGAAGTACTCATGGATATCATAATAGAGATACCTTCCCAGCCACTCTTCTGTCATTAATCTAGGGTTTTAGTTCTCTTTTGCTGCAAATTCTTGAGCCTTGTAATCAAACCAATCTTGAATCGTTGGTTTAGTCGGATGCCACAACATTCCCTCCTTCTCCTCGCACTATGGTCCGGGAAAAGGAACCATTTGTTGACACAGATCCATCGACAAAGGTTCACTCTCTGTTAACACCCTTAACGTAGCGATCTCCTTGAGTATCAGCCCAGACAGGTTTTACCCTGTCCAACAACACCTGCGAAGTAGATAAGGTCTCACCCGAGATGTTTAAGGGAGAACTGTCAGAACCACATTTCTATAGTAATAAGTAGGGTTTGTGCATTTATTGTCTATCTATCACAACATTACTTCAGATATCTAACCAAGGGTTTATTATCACATATCCATACCATCAATCACCAGATTGCATTAACATATTCATATCGCAGCAAGATAATTACTCATAAACAGATCGATCACCATAACATGATTTAAAACACAGAAACATCGCATCATTAAGAAAAAGAAATCATATTGTAGTCTTGATTCATTCACATTACATCATTCAACACAGAAAAATAGAAAAAGATAAAACACAGTATTTCCATCAACTTTCGTCATGTTATATTACTTCCGCATCAAAAATAGGATCTCAAAACATCTTCATAGTTGCAACAAAACAAACTTCGGTCTTTCACAGAGCACAATTCAACAATAAACATAAGATCAATATCAATACATCAATCTCTCATAAGCACAACATATCTCAACCTTACATTCCTATCTCTATTTATAGGCTTAAGTTTTTTACAAAATGGTCCACTTAGATCAACTTCCTAACTACTTTGTACCAAAACTACAAAATTATGAACAATTCCTACAAAATTATGACCAAGCCGACTCTTTGTCGACTTTCCCTCCTTACATGCCATCTTTCTCCTTGTGCATCATCTTTCACCTTGCGCATCACCATTGGTGTTGTGTAGCTTAACTTCCTCAAAACCGCCTACCAACAAAGAATAAGAAATTTCAGGTCGGAGGACCTTTCCTCCTTTATGATAGTAAGTTCTTAAATAATCCTCATAAGTTGAAAACACATTGGTCAGAACCTTATGTTTTCATTCAAATCATTGAAGGAGGCACAGTACAAGTGGAGAAATTAGATGGAATAATTTTCAAAGGACTAGTGAATGGAAGTCGACTAAAGCCTTACTAGGAAAGTCACGACTTGGTCGACCAAAATAAAAAAATGCATACTTATGAATGTTTTGTTTTGTGTCATAGTCAATCTGTCGAGGAAAAAGAAAAGTGTTTGCAATTTATCTTTGTCATGGAATAAAAATGGTGGGGCACACTCTTTGTTTGTCCAAAGGTAATAAATGTGTCCAAGGCTAAATACATGTCGCAGGAAGAAACGAACTGTTGCATGAGGAAATTTGGTCACAAGAAGACAATTGGTCGTAGTTGAATTAAGGACACTCGGTATTTTAGCAACATACTTTTTGGTCACTTTCGTCATTATTGCACAATAACTACCACTGAAGTGACATGGAAAGTGATGGTTCAATGGGGGTTTCCTTGTAATGATTCAAACAATTTCCCAATGTGACGTAAATCATTGCCATCTTTTCAATTTATTGCTCGCTCGTGCGAAGGAAAAACTGGTTAAACAGGTGAATGCATATCATATTTGTGCCAAAGTTTTATTCATTTTGCTTACATCCAACCGAATAAACTGAGATGTTGTGTCTACAACTCAAAGAGATGAGGCGATTTTTTGCAGAGTACGGTCATCTCTATCTCCAGTACAATAATTGCTTCATAATATGGCACCAAGCTGACACCTTTAGTGTTTCCCATTATGGAATACATTGCCACATATATTCCACCACAAGCCATGGTTGCAGAATAATTTGAATAGATACCATTCATCCCTGAAGTGAGGTTATGGCCAGACCCACCTGAAACATCGAACAAGAAAGTATCTAGTAGCTGCAAGAAAGAAGCACCACCACTGCTGAAATTTGAAGAACTATGATCTGTAAGCATGTTGTCAAACTATGTTCTGCCCAGACTAGTTGACCCGCCTAAGTTCAAATCACCAAGAATGTGAGGTACCCACTGGTAGCACTGATCATACCAAAAGGATTTTGAATAATGGTGGACATGCTTCCAAATCTAAAGAAGACTACCTTTATCGACCATGACCTATGAAAAATTTCCAAAGTTCACGATAGAAAAATACATGGTTGTTGTTCATGAGACAGAGGATGGACCTACCCACTTAGTTCCATTGGAATGGGCAAGAGGATTGGACTGGAGGAATGGGTTACTGTAACTGATGCACATGTCACATTTTGGCCACAGTGTAGAGGTGAATGCATGTGTTAAACAATTGTTGGTATCATTCCATGGCGTATTTCTATGGCTCAACCAAAATATTTATGTGGATGTCGAGCTTATAACAGTGATTACGGGAATCCCACTTGCAAGCATCGACCCAAAACCATTTTTCGATTGGAAAATAATAGGACACATTATTCGAATAATATGAAAGAAAAATATGACCTGACCAGAGACACTAGAGGATTTTCCATCGCCTCTATCAATGACTACATTGTTCGGTTCGCAACTAAGGTTCTATCTAGCAAGTTGTTCTGAAATATGCAACCGAACTAGTGCACCGCAGGGCCAATTAGTGCGGCATAATTATGTGCAGCAGGTGTTCAACTCAAATAGTCTCAATATCTGCTAAATAAACTATTAGCATATTGGAGGAGGAACATGAGAAAGGTAGCACATTTCATTACTCATGGCCACTTATTTTGATTTGTTTGTTGCATGAGAAGAACCAACAAACTACCAAGGGGTCGATGTACCCACTTTATTTCTAGAAGCTCGATACAAGATTCTCTGGTTCAAAAAATATTTCAAGTAGAGGAATACACACAACAATATAGATTTCTTTTTACAAGGAGAGACCTTGTGACATCATGTAAGAAAGGAGGCTAGAATTACCGACGGGATCGTTAAGCGGTTTAGAAACATTATCATATTTTCAGTCGAGGCCCATCAAGACCCATAATGTTAATGGCTTAGGACACGGTATCAACTGTCAGCCGCAGAAATTGATGCCATTAATCAAGATTGGATGGAATAATGGAGAGTTCCTGTTACAGATGACCAGCTATCTGTAGACAAATAGGTATGACAAGATGAACCGTTGATATAGAAGGATGGAGACTAAGGAGAGAATCCACCAAAAGAGAACCTAGAATAGAACCAAGAGGATAACACAAAGGAGAACACAGAATAAAATCCAGAAAATACCCACAATGAGTCAAGCACAACTCCAATAGGCCCAACAATAGGGAAAAAGAGGAAGCAAACAAAGAAGTTAGTGAGGAGTCATAAGAAGAGGAAAGGAAACAAATCAGTTGGAATTGTCGGCCTTACAATGATGATTATACTCTATTGACGGATACAATGGAAAAGTTCTCCAATCGAATCCTCAAGAAGATATATGAGCGGTAAACACAACTAACCAATAGTATCACGGATTTATTACAAACGCTCTATAAGGAAATTAAAGAAGTAAGAATGGTGGTTGACTACAGACCAACATTTCCTGATTCGCGGGACTTAGCTGGCTTGTCATAAGAGAAACCAAGTCATATTTTGACACCCATCCCACCAATAAAAACTCAAATGTTGGTTGAAGCAATCAACTTGGGGATAGCATAGTTGAATTCCATGGTAAAAGGAAGTACTGATAGAGAGAAGAAAAGCAGCAACAAAAGCTACGAATAGAATAAAAGATGTGGAGGCACGTTGTGCCAAAGTAGTCAGGCAAGTTTCCCAGCCATGGTAAGATTTGATTGACGATGAAGAGTTAGAGAAAGTCACGGAACAGTTGCGCACCACAAAGAAAGAGGTGAACCAACTGAAGAATGAGATGAAGAAGCTTCCATTAGTATAGAAAATAGATAATTCTGTCGACATGAAGAGGCTACAACAACAGGTCACAACATTAGGAACACAACAACAAAAGAGGACTGACAAGGTCGCAGAACTGGAAGCAGAGGCAGAGAAAATTACAGTTTTCATTCAATCTGTACACCAAAAGTGTGACAAGAAGTAGAGTCATCAAGACTTACAACTTCAGAACACATCAGTTCTAAACTTGTGGAAAATCTGAAGAAGACGTAAGTAGAAGTACGAGAGGATATTAAGTGGATAGTGAAAATATTTTAGGATTTTCAAAGTAAGATTGTAACAACATAGGTCTCATAGTAATGTGGCTTGGGACAAGCCACAAGTGAGTGTTGGGGGCATGTTGTCCCTAGGAAAAGTTAAGCATAATTCGGCCATAATTCTAATCGAGAATATCAAGAATCCGGCTGCAAGATAGAAAAGAGAAGTTGCAATGGAAGAAGAGTTGCGACTGAAGAAGTATTGCGATGGAAGAGAAGTTGCGACAAAAGCAACCACAACAAAAATATTGAATATAGGAGAATCTGCGATGGAAGAAACCATGATAGTAGAAGAGAAGAGAAATAAAAAGGACAGCTCGGTTGATCATGGTAACGAGTTAGTTACAATAAAGAACACTTTGGTAAAAACAATAATTGTATTTTAGGTCTATAATGCCTATTTTCAGTTGTAACTGAATGTACGAGAATAGAAATGATAGCTTGTCAACTAACATAAAAGAGTCAGTTTATTAGGACAGGTGGAAGATTATAAAAAAGCGAACCCAAGCTATGTGTGGCAGCGTAATTTTTAGGGGCAAAATTTCACCAATTGGCTATTTTTGGGGTTTTTTTCAAGAAAGAAATTCGCTTTTTAGTCTCTAATATTGTCTATATTTACATAAAATAGGTTTCTTTTATCATAATATTCGCCAAAATTTACACATTTTAGTGTTAATTATAAGTTTCATATTTAATATCTGCCTACTTATCTATAAAAAAAAATTCAATCCAAAACAATCACCTAGAATACTATATTTAAGTATAATATTAGAATCCTTAAAAAATACCCTGATGTGCGAGATTGACGTTGGTTATCAATTGTTTTGTTAACTAAGTAGTCAGTTGGTTGGTTAAGCCGATGTATAGCTAGGGAGGAGAAGAGGAGAGTTTTTTAATATAGAGAATCGATCCAGGATGTGTGTGGATCGACAAAGGAGTGAAGAAGAGAGGAAGTATCTAGAACCAAAACCAGAGAGCATGAGGGGAGAGAAGTCTGTTTGAATTGTAAAGAATACCTAGAGAGTATGCAAGCTGAGTGTGTAGACAAAAGGTGCTAACATATTTCTCATTCAATATGAAGAGCGCCTTTATTGTTTTTCCCAGATGGGTTTCCACGTTAATTGTTCTCTTTGTGTGTCATTGATTAATGTGCTTATGTTTTTTTGCATGTATGTTGTGAATAAGTAAATATGAATATCTCGCAGTGCATTTGTTTATAAGAATCCCTTATATGTGTCTATTGCACTACTTATTGAATGAATCTATAATAAGGTTGTTATGCTGATTATTATGATACGTGTCGACTAGTAATTAGAATGGTATCTTGAATGAATAGACAAAGGATAATAAGTATAACCCTCGGCTTTGGTAGAGTGTTGTGATAAAGTGTCCTGAGAGTAGAAAACCCCACCTAACTGCAGAAACCTTGTTCTGGCATTCCCCCATAAAATATTTCAGGTGATACTGCATCTGTGTCATAGGTTTTGTTGGCTGAGCCCTGCTTTGTTGGGTCAATATCTGGGTCTTAGTTAACGACCGAGGATCTGAACTTGGGTCGACAGAAAGTGAAAGGAAACATATTCCTACTTATTTCTATACACCCATTTACATCGGACAAGTTTTCTTTTGTTCGGAAGAGGTACAATATCTGAAGTACCATTCACCATTAAAAAATTATATTCTTTAGACATTATTGTGTCCCAATTTGGATGGCTATAAGTGCCTACAAATGTTTATGGATCATGAGCCTTTGAAACTTGAGACAAAAGATAAGAATCTCATTGGAACTATGAAAATATTTTGATGGTGCAAGTTCACTATCATCTCATTCAACCATGAACAACTTAGAATAATGTTGTAATAAACCCTTGAGAAAAAGATCGAGTTGATACAATTTTAGACCCAAGCATTAGCGCAAGATCTACTACCTAGTAGGATTAGTCCAATACGTGGCGTGAAATGGGGTTTTCAAACCTTTGGTTTAATTAGGCTCTAAGTTTAGCTAAAAAGGGGATTTCTCATTAGTTTGACGGTAAGATAACCAATTTCTTCACATGTTGTGTGGACCCCTCGAGGAAGTGGTTTTGATGGTGCAAGTTCATATTCAATCAACCCAATTCCTCTTAAGAATACATTAATGAAAGTTAAGAAGTACTTGAACCTACAGATCGAAGTGTTCCACACAAATCACTATGAAAAAGTTGCAAGGGAGAAGGCACACCAAAAGGCACGTTTGTTAAAATTGTCTCGATCATGTTTGTTGAGAACACACCCAGGACAAGCACCATCTCTACAAGAAATGGGAAGAAAACTGATCACCATTGTATAATTGCATATCTATTTCCATGAGAAATAGTTTAGATGATGAAAAAGGTAGTGAGAAGGTGCAATCTTCTGCAACCCTTTACTTATGGAGCTAGCACAAGGGATAAAAAGCATGGAGAAACCCTAAGCTTGGATGGACATTAATTTGGACATTGTATTAGAGATCTCTATTATTGAAATTTGTTCATCTCGATGTAGTAGGTAGTAGTCTGTAAACGGTGATATAACACTGTTCTCTAATGCAAATGAGAAGGTATATTTTAGATATTTTCCTAAGTTGTTTTTGGATGGATTGATATCGAGCAAATCCCACTCTCAATGAATAATTAGATCTTCCACTATTTCTCTCATTGGATTATCTACCTTAATGTCCTTTCAAATCTAGTTCAAAGTGGTTAAAAAGATGAAAATGAAAAATTGGGTCTTTTGTCTGGAACTCTTCATTTTACACTACTTATCGCAATGCCCAATATGGTTAGACTAAGTGAAAAGATGGAAATGAAAAATTGGGTCTCTTGTGTCGAACTCTTCATTCTACACTATTTACCCCCAATGCGAAAGCGATCATACTAAGTAGGTCCTGAAGTGATAAAACAACTCTGAATTGCAATTGTGTTATACCTATGAGGTGAAGCTTTAGTTGGAAAGGAGTTGTGACAACTTGAATAGATTAGACTAAGTTATACTGGATAATCCTATCAACTTTAAGGGATTTAGTCTAGGTGATTTGGTGAAACTCATTGGTTCTCTCAAAGGAGGCTTAGGTTCAAACCCCATGGAGAGTCGTTTAGACAATAAATGGAGAAGTAAAATATATATCATGTTAATGTAGTATGGGGTTTATAAGTTTATAAAAAAATTTAAAATAAAACTAATTATAAATTAAAATAAACAGTGAACTCTTTATTATTTAATTTGTAGTATCTATAATGTTAATGTAATATGGAGTTTATAATTCTATATGAAAAAACAAAAAACTACTTATAAATACACCAAAATTTTTAACAATAAACAGTTTTGTCTTTTAATATGCTTACAACTAAAATGGCATAACAAAAAGACCTCATCACATAGGAATAAAAAACCTTGAAAATATACAGTGAACACTTTGCTAAGGCTTTATCAACTTAAATCTATCTATATTTTATAGTGTTTATAATCATATGGCTCTATCACCAAGGGTGGTTCAATTCCTCGTGAATTGAAAACCTTGCTAAAGTGCTTTTCACCAGTGAGTAAAATTTTTCAAGGAAATATATCATCTCATGATTCCACATTGAAATATCAAGAAGTAAAATTTTCAAGGAAATATAGCATCTCATTATTCCACATTGAAATATCAAGAAATCTAGACCTACCAAGATTATCTTCTCACCTAAATCCAAAAAAAAATCTCCCATCATTTAAAAAAAAAAGTACTTCCACAATGAATAAGTTGGAGATGATAAGTCTCCACAAGTAACATTTGAGCAAAACTTTAATTTCCTTCCTCAATTTATTTCACTAAAAGCACTTTAGTGTTTCAAAAATTTTATCCAACAAACTTCCCTCAACTAGTTCTTTTCTATTTCACCATTGGTAACACTAATCTCAATTATGACATCTCATACAATTCTCTTAAAATAAAATGTTCATGAATTTGTAAAAGAAATGTAAAAGCCCCATCGTAGAAGAGTGGCCACTTTAGATGCATTTGAACATAGATTTAAAGGAGAAAGGTGAGAAGGAAGATGGTAGATTTATGTTTGATAAGTTTACCCATAGGCAACATAAAGTTATTGATTAAAAAAAATCCATCAAGAAGTACACTTAGAAATTTTTTAGGCTATCCAATCAACAAATGCCACTTAGAATTTAAAAAAAAAATCCACTTCTCTTCTAGATAAAAAATTATTTTAGCTCACATCAGATATTATGCCAACGTTTTTATATTGGGTAAATATGCTGACATCATTATTACAAACATGCCATGGCAATCCCACCAATACTACAACATATTATTGAGTAAATATATGCCAATATCAGTATTACAGGCCTGAATAACATAATTCCATCAATACAACTGGCTTAATAACATAATTCCGTGATCAATACTCAGTTGTAGAATGCATCTCTCAGTACAATTAACGTATTTAAATCAGTATTTCACATGCCAACATTTAAATTACTATTTGGTAGCACGTTTCACATGCCAACTGTGTTGGGGACCATATTGCTTGTGCCATGACCATTAACCGTAGAAATATAAGTACCTGGTGCAGGAATCATTGCACTTGCATTTCCACTTTGTTGCAATTCTGGAGTTAGTATCATTGTTCCAACATGAGGATCGCGATGACTGACATTCTGGTTACGATTACGTTGAAATCGTTGAATCAAAGAGGTCAAACGCCGCTCCAAAGTATTTAAGTTAATGTATTCTTCCTGATAACATAATTCAAATGAATATCACAAACTACATTTCAGCAATTTAATAACTTTTAGTTTGGTTGATAGAGATTTGCTTCAAGAACTAAAAAACTGGATACTCTCAATCTCAATTTCAAATATAGGTAGAGAAGACAGCAAACCAGCATAAATACTTATTGGCTCATACAGAATATTTGTCTATAAAATGATGACTAAACGTAGAATTGGAAAACAATTCAGCTGAATACTGAACAAACCCTCAATCAACGCATTTACAAAATGGCTTCCAAGTATTCTATACCTTTGAAGCAGCCTCCATGAATAGAGCTTCATCCAAGCGCCTCACAAGGTTGGGTAGCCGCTGTTGCCATTCTAAAGAAATCGGTCCACGAAATACATGCAAGCTGACAAGACAAATAAAAATAAAAATAAACCTGATGAACTGAAATGTACTTACGACGCTACCCTTTCTTGAGAAAATTTAAAGTATCCAAAGACATTGGCGAAAAAGTTATCATATAGTAATGGACTCCACTCCCTGCATTTATCACATCTACAAATCAAGCAGATCAGAAGTGTTGTGCAGAGCATTCATCCCCGAAAACCAAACTTGATTGGCTCTCACACAAAACAAGGAAAGCATACAAGAAAGTTCCTGACTGTAAATTGTACCATACACGCTTTGGTCCATGAAACTGAATAAAACACAATGATTTATTGGACACCGACAAACATTATTCAACCAAGCATACTATTAAATAAAATGTCATACTAAAGTACTGGGTTTTGCAGTAGCTACTAGCAGCTGTTGTGCATGACTACAACTACTTGATGGTTAACTAAATTCTCCACATGAAACACAATTGATTTTCTTGGCTCAAACACTCAGAACTTTTATATACCGAAAAAAATTTACATAAAAGGGGCAAACTTTAGCTTTTTAATAGAACTTGGATGCTGCTGCTCTAAAGAATCAGGATTATAAGGCCTTTTCAAAACTTACATCTTCTCTGTGATATATTGCCGCACTTGATATATATCAGTGTCCGTAAACTCCATATACCATGACCTTCGTGTACCTCCCTGATTTGATGCTTGTGAAGATAAACTGCTCCCATTCTGTTGCGCCAAATCAGCCTGCTGTCCTCCAGCTTCACCAAACACCTGACCTGGAATTCCACAATACCAGTGACTTAGAATAACATAATTCCATCCATACTAAGTTGTAGAATGCACCTCTCTCAGTGCAACTAACGTATTTAAATCACTATTTGGTGGCATGTTTCACATGCCAACATTTAAATTACTATCTGGTACCATATTTCTCATGCCAACTGTGTTGGGGACCATATTGCTTGTGCCATGACCATTAACCGTAGAAATATCAGTACCTGGAGCAGGAATCATTGCACTTGCATTTCCACTTTGTTGCAATTCTGGAGTTAGTATCATTGGTCCAACATGAGGATCGTGATGACTGACATTCTGGTTACGATTAGGTTGAAACCGTTGCATCAAAGAGGTCAAACGCCGCTCCAAAGTATTTAAGTTCATGTATTCTTCCTGATAACATAATTGAAAAGAATGTCACAAAATACAGTTCAACAATTTAATAACTTTTAGTTCGGTAGATAGAGATTTGCTCCACCAAGAACTAAATGGATACTCTCAATCTCAATTTCAAATATAGGTAGATATGATAGCAGACCAGCATCAATACTTATTGGCTCATGCAGAATATTTGTCTAGCTGTAAAATAACTAAGCGTAGAATTGCAAAAAATTTCAGTTGAATAATGAGCAAACCCTCAATCAATGCATTTACCAGTATTCTATACCTTTGAAGTAGCCTCCTGGAATAGAGCTTTCTCCAAGCGCCTCACAAGGTTGGGCAGCCGCTGTTGCCATTCTAAAGAAATCGGTCCACGAAATACATGCAAGCTGTCAAGACAAATAAAAATAAAAATAAACCTGATGAACTGAAATGTACTTACGACGCTACCCTTTCAAGAGAAAATTTAGAGAATCGAAAGGCATTGGCGAAAAAGACATTATCATATAATAATGGACTCTACTCGCTGCATTTATCACATCTAGAAATCAAGCAGATCAGAAGTGTTGTGCAGAGCATTCATCCCCGAAAACCAAACTTGTTTGGCTCTCACACAAAACAAGGGAAGCAGACAAGAAAGTTCCTGACTGTAAATTGTACACGCTTTGGTCCATGAAACTGAGTAAAACACAATGATTTATTGGACACCGACAAACATTATTCAACCAAGCATACTATTAAATAAAATGTCATATTAAAGTACTGGGTTTTGCAGTAGCTACTAGCAGCTGTGGTGCATGATTACGTTTACAACTGCTTGATGGTTAACCAAACTCTCTACAAGAAACACAATTGATTTTCTTGGCTCAAACACTCGGAACTTTTATAAACCGAAAAAAAATTACATTAAAAGGGCAAACTTTAACTTTTTAATAGAACTTGGATGCTGCTGCTGTAAAGAACCAGGATTATAAGACCTTTTCAAAACTTACATCTTCTCTGTGATATATTGCCGCAGTTGATATATATCAGTGTCCGTAAACTCCATATACCATGACCTTCGTGTAACTCCCTGATTTGATGCTTGTGAACAAAAACTGCTCCCACTCTGTTGCGCCAAATCAGCCTGCTGTCCTCCAGCTTCACCAAACACCTGACCTGGAATCTGTATCCGACCCGGCATCTTGTCTCACTGCGTTTTGGTACCGAAAGTACTTTTTCACACTAAATCCTGAACAAAAAGCAGTCTGCCAGCTATTAGTTATCTGACATGACAACTGATACAGGAAGCACATTTATCAGACCCAGAGAAGTAGTCTGATACAATACCCAAACAAAAATGCTCTCATCTTCGACTTATTGTCATGTTAACTGCGTCTTCGTCATCGCACAATTCAATACCCAAATCACTACTCATCTCTAACAGCCTGATTCTAGTGAAGCCTTCTAAAAAAATGAAATAGAAAAACCATGATTGATGTTACTATCGCATACACCAATATTAAAGATTACAAGGACCCAAAGATTCAAAAGCCACCTATTTATTTCAAATTATCAAATTCTGCCAATGCATGAACTTCAAACTAAACCTGTCCATTGATCAAAATTATCACCTGGAAAAAAAGAGCAGGTAGCTAAGACACAAAATCTCAGAATCATTTCCGTTGAAAACAGAAAAGATGCCCAGGATGTAGAGTTGAAGAACCTAACCAATGGTCACAATTGCAAGTTATATGAACTTATTCACCAACACATACAGGTTATCCCTCTGGTTTTTTAGACGGGGCAGCTGTCTCCTCGAACGGTTTTTCACTTGCTCTTAATTAGACATACTTCTTTTTTTTCAAATTGGGATGCGACCCCATCACCAACATTAGAGCCGAGCGGCTGGCCCTTTGGGCTCATGGCTTCTTCTATGGTTATTAAGTGGGCAAATTCAAAGACAGCGCTTTCAGCTTTGAACTTGGATTATTGGTGTGACCGCATAAAGGACACTAAATCTGTTTTTTCCTCTCTTGACTTCAGCCATATCTACAGAGAGCACAATAAGAGTGTTGGCAGGGCACAATAAGAGTGCTGGCCGGTTATCCAAGGAAGCACTTTCTTTTAAGGGCTGGCCTTCTCAGGATGCACTTTCTTTAAGGGCTGGCCTTCTCTCCTTCTGGGAACATTTAGAAGGAGAAACTATAGGGAAGGCCTTATATAGCTTTTTTAAGCAACTTTTTGAGCATTTTGGCCCACTCTTATTTTTTGGAGTTGGGGATTCTTTTTATTCTTTCTTCTTTTGGATTGTTCTCCAGTTTCATGTCCCTTAGGGGTTGGAGTTTTTTCACTCACACCTCGTGCTTCCTTCGATAAGCTGGTTGGGTTCTTTATGTTCTTATTGTAGATATGTTGGGTGGGTCTCCTATGAGAGATTGGCTTTGTTTGGTCTCCTTTCTGAGAACGGTCTCCTTTATGGAAATGTATGCAGCTCTTTCTCTCAGCTCTGATATGATACTCATATACTTTTGATTCATTATGAATATCAAAGAATAGTTATTTTTTATCTGAAAATAAAACGCATATATTATCAAATTACCATAAAGGTGTGACATTTTGAATTTTCTTGAGCTTGCAATTAAGAAGCATCACAAAGACAATTATCACAAGAGCAGTGAAGCACCTCTAAACCTCAAAGGCAAAGACAATTAAATTCTCAAACAAAGGGGTATACCATTTGAATTTTATGAAGTTTGCAATTAAGAGAGCTTGACATAGACAAACCTCAAAGGCAAAGACAATTAAATTCTCAACAAAGGGGTATAGCATTTGAATTTTATGAAGTTAGCAATTAAGAGGGCATGACATATACACGGGGACAACAAAGCATACAGGCACCTCTAAGCAATGGCGTGACATAGACAATTATCACAAGGGGCACAAAGCATACACTTCTTAGCAATGAAAGTACCATAAATAATGACAGTACCAAGGTGACGGAGGATGCTGTCCAGTCAACTGGAGTGAGATTTGCAGCTCAAAGCGAAAGACAATTATCACAAGGAAGGGGGCCACAAAGCGCATAAGCACCTCCAAGTGATGACAGTATCAGAGTAAGGAAGGATCTTGTAATGTCAGCCCAAAGACCTCAATGCCAAATTCCTGAGTGGCAAACTTTTGAGGCCACCATTGTCTCACAATGGTCGCCAATGTAGAATAAAGTGCAGAAACTGGTGTTAACCGACCCATCTGCATTGATTAGAAATGTACTGATGTAAGGTCGAAAAGCATTGATTAGAAATGTACTTATCTAACGTCAGGTTTCTGAGAACCATGTATTGCAACTTATCTTCCAGGGATCAATTTCAGTTGAGCAAACAACATAGACTTCACTTACATACGAACTAAGCAGTTGCCCATTCAAATCCAGAGGGTCACTTCCAGTCAAAACAAGCAAAGCTAGAGCCGCAAATTGATACTCAGGTAAAACCTATGAGAACCTTACGTTCTAACAAAGGGTCAAACCCACACCGTCAATCTAGTAAGGTACTGATTCTAATGTAGAAGCAAAAAGGCCATCTACAGTTTACATTCCAACTGGGCATTCCCTAAGACGTGGGTTGTGCTGGTCAATCCTGTAAGGTCTTGATCAACCCTTCTAAAGTTCTACTGCATAAATAGGGCATGTGTACAGTCTGCATAAAAAAACGTGCATCTCTGGCCATGGACAGCCTGGCCATCTATTATTTCTACTACAACTGGAAGTACCCTAATTCGTGGTCACCATTTCAAATCCTATGAGCTAATTTTATTTGCACCACAAATTAGGGTACCAATTTGACAAGAATAAAAATTTGGGGCAAAACATAGGGAATTAACGGGTCATTGAAATACCCACAATTGCCCCATTGAAGGATTAAAAGAACGAATGGCATAAAGAAACACCTTACCTGCTGCCGACACAGATACCCGATAATTCGAGGTGAAGATTTCGAACCCCACCTGTGGGGAACGGTGAACTGCCCAACTGACAAGCAGGCAATTTGGTGGAATGGGCCGCCCTGTTAACTCCAACAGAACACACTCAAACGACACCAGGCGCAGACAAATCAGGCTACGGTTTTTGGAAGAAAAGTCAGTACGAGCTTGAAGAAGTCAGTACGAGGCCTGAATTTTGCAGAGATGATGATAGCCTTTCCATTAGAGGCTTATGCTCGTTCTTATAGATATTATTGCGCCTAGAGGTGTTCTATAGCTCGGTATGAGGGACATCTTGTAGTCACTCGATATGTCGGTCAAAAATAAAACAACTTAATATGGGGAGATGTTGTAATGTTCCTACCTAATATGGGGGGAGATGTTGTAATGTTCCTACCTAACAAAACAATAAAAAATTAAAAATTTAATTTTCCCCCAAAAAAATGTCCGTGAGGAAAACAACATAGGGGAGACGTTGTAATGTTCCTACCCAAGGATGGAATTTGACGGGTAAATGCCTGTCATGGGTCATTTTACCCATCAAATACAGCTAAGATTTTACCAAAACCGTCAAAATCTGGCTCAAAAAACGTTTCAGATTTTGATTGTTACCAGCAATTTTGACGGGTGTCCCCCATTTGAAATTCCAACCCTGTTCCCACCTAACAAAATAATAAAAAATAAAAAATTGAATTATCCCAAAAAAATATGGGAGGTCTCCTAAACAATCCATGGTTTTATTGTACATGGTCTTGAAGGGCCTTGCAAATAGCTTTAAAACCATGTGCAATGCCTCCTAAACAACCCATGGTTTTATTGTACATGGTGTAGGAGGGCCTTGCATATGGATTTAAGACCATGTGCAAGGTCTCCTAAACAACCCATGGTTTTAGGAGGGCCTTGCACATGGTTTTAAAACCATGTATGGGGGAGATGTTATAATGTTCGTTACTAACAAAATAAAAAATAAAAATAAAAATTATATGTCTGCCATAAATAATATTAATTATTAATAATAAAAATATTATATGTCGACCTTAAATAAAAAGATGTGTCTTTTAGTTTGAATCAAATCAATGGCTATATATAGGACACACCAAAGTTGATAGCTCATTGAGTGAAATACTGAAGAAGAGGTTTGCACCTCGAGAGATTTGATCCCTCTCAGCCCTTGATAAAGCCTAAGATTTAGATCTATGGTGGCTTATTCAATGCCACATGAAACAAAGTTCCTCTGCCACATATTTTGATTCCATTCTTGGTTTCCATGAAGAGATTGCCCCTATCATTTGTTCTTGGAAAAAACCTCATCCATATCATTTTCATACTACGGTAAGGGACGGATACCAATGTGTTGCGCCCTTTCTAACAGCCTTCAATTGGACATATGGACAAGTCGACGTCTTGTATGGCAACGTTCATGCGTATTCCTCACTTTGTTGAGGTTATCGAGTTTTAAATATGCACATTGATCCTCTAATGGTGGGGCACTCCTAGTTGGCTACAATTGGCTATGTGGACAAGTCGATGTAGCGTACAATAACATCCACGTGCTCCCTGAACATGTTGAGGTCATTGGGGATTTAAATGTGTGTTTTAATTCCTTATTCCTCTTGGCCATTTGACTTATCTCCTTCACTAACTCTTAAGCTCTCCACATGGAGTGAAGAAGGGCGCCTTTGGGCTGCAATTTTGTTGACGTAAAAGAGGGTAGAAGTCTCCTTTTGCGCACTTGAGATTCAAGGGTGGAGTCGAGCTCTATCTACAACCCTGTGTATTAATGTGTATGAATAAAGTGATCCTTGATTTCAAGGTGTAATTAATGGTTTTCAATAACATCATAGTATAATGCAACAATCAAATTACAATACAATTGTTAGAGGACCTCCTATAGGATAAGGTTGCACTATGTTTCAAGCTAGAGTCCTCATGATTGTGCTTAAGCTTGCCTCAAGCGCACTCGAAGCACGTTTTTTACCCTCATGTGCAAAGGCTATATGTCGCTTATGTATTCTTTTATGCACTCAATAGAAGAGCGGTCTCCCCCCACCATGTTGGAGAGATGCCACACCAATGGTGGTGCACCCTCTTGCAATTCATGGTTTGGTTTGATGTTGTTCATGGTGCATCGACATGGGGTTAGTTTTATTTTTCTATTGTGACTAACGAGATCATATTCATACAAGGCGTAAGATAATTATATCACCATGAAGCCTAGCTTATCAATGAACATATACATTCCATCAATTTCAAAAAACGAATTCAACATAAGAAATAAGAGATTAAATTTTCCTTAAGATTAATCCTAAGAACACATTTGATCACAAGTCAAGGGGAAGATATCATTAACCATTTCCCTATTCATATCAAAACTCTATCTAACATTGGCTACTAGTTCGAGAGTCCCAAACCAACATCCTTAAAAAGGTTTTAAGACTTACACAAAACTTGTCAACCATAAAATTCATTTTCTCTTGATTGAGGAAATTAGTCAACACATAAACTTAATGTCTTGACTAGTCAATTCAATCACTTCAAATGACCATCTCTTGCTCCTCTACTCAATAGAATCCACTTGTTGAATCTTTAGCATAAACTACAACATATGCCACAAGAGCATTAATTAATTAAGCTTCTATCACATGTTCATTGGTTTATAGAAATTGCATGCATGGGTTTGAGAATCAATGGGCACTAAACAAACTTGTTAACTTAAACACGCATTTCACTTTCAAGACATAACTTTTAATATTGAGTTTTATTCTCTCATTTGATATCATTTAAAGTGCACTAAATCCTAGTAACTAACCCATGCTAATTCAATCTCCCAACCCAAGCTACAACATAATCCTTCCATTATGAATCCAGAAGCTACAACTACAATACTTACTTTCTTAAAATCAAAATAAACATATTAAAAGGAAGAGTCTCCAAGAAGTTAAATGTATATGTCAAATTTTCAAACCATAATTTCAAAATACATTTGGTAATTAATTCTATTTAATAACAACAAATTTAAATGTATGCTAGTTCAAGATGTAACATTCTATTGCATTGAATGTTTGAAAGAAAAATACAACTTCTACATTTGATGAAGATTCCATAATCCAGATTTCATATGCAAGTTACACATGATATGTAACTAGAACTACCAAACTATTCATGGTGACATTTTTCCACACACTTTGATTACAAACTCATTAATTTCATTTAGACATTTATACAAACACTTTGCAAACATGGAAGGCTCCAACCATGGGGGCCAATTTGACAAACAAATTGTTTCTATGAAGCTATATCCATTGAGGCATTTTGACAAACAATAAGTTTGCAAATGTGAAACCACAGTCATTGAGGCATTTCGTCAGACAGTTTGCCATCATCAATTCTACTGCCCTTGGGGTGATTTGAACCTTAACATAGTAAACAATGTACACACATAAATTAATTCAGACACTACCTTTTATTCCATGTTGACCATGAAGCTTGCATTGGTTATTGCGCGCTCTACAACCCAGTATGGGGGAGATCTTGTAACGTTACATAACGTTATGTAACGTTACTAATATTACTCTTGTAAATGTCGGTTATAAATAATAGTACCAACATAGATCCAAATCCCAGGCTCTATCAAGCGTCAAGATGGATCAAATCTCTGGAGGTGTGAACCTCTTCTTAGGTATCCATTGATTTGATTCAAACCAAAAGACACATCTTTTTATTTAAGGTCCACATATTATATTTTTATTATTAATATTTAATATTATTTATGGCCGACATAATATTTATTATTATTTTTTATTTTGTTAGGAAAGAACATTGCATCATTTCCCCACACATGGTTTTAAAACCATATGCAAAGCCCTCCTACAACCATGGGTTGTTTAGGAGGCCTTGCACATGGTCTTAAAACCATTTGCAAGGCCCTCCTAAACCATGTACAATAAAACCATGGGTTGTTTAGGAGGCCTTGCACATGGTTTAAAAACCATGTGCAAAGCCTCCTAAACCATGTACAATAAAACCATGGGTTGTTTAGAATGTCTTGCACATGGTTTTAAAACCATGTGCAAGGCCAATATTATTTTTTTTTCTTGACCCACATATTTTTTTTACAGATAATTAATTTTTTACTTTTTTATTGTTTTGTTAGGTAGGAATATTACAACATCTCCCCCATATTAGATTGTTTTATTTTGGCCGATTAGAAAAATTATTTGTATTAATAAAAATAACGTTACGAAAGTGATATTATTTTTTATTTTGTGTTACAAAATCTCTCCCATAATATTCACTATCACTATTATTTTTTGCTGACACGTTACAAACCTTACATCACGTTACAAGATCTCTCCCATAATATTCACTATCACTATTATTTTTTGCCGACTTGTACTTTACTAACGTTACATCATGTTACAAGATCCCTCCCATAGTATTTACTATCACTATTATTTTTGGCCGACATGTTACTAAAGTTACATCACGTTACAAGATCTCCCCCATACTGGGCTGTAGAGCGCCTCTCGGCGCAAAAATAAAAAATTATTATATCAACAAAATAATAAAAAATAAAAATTTTAATTATTCACCAAAATAAATGTCGAAAAAAAAAACTAATATGAGGGAGATCTTGTAACCTATGTTACTAACAAAATAATAAAAAATAAAAGTTTTAATTATTGGCCAAAATAAATGTGGGCCACAAAAACAACCTAATATGGGGGAGATGTTGTAATGTTCATACCTAACAAAACAATAAAAAAGTAAAAATTTAATTATCCGCAAAATAAAAATGTGGGTCACGAAAAAAACACAATATGGGAGAGAAGTTGTAATGTTCCTACCTATCAAAAAAATAAAAAATAATAAAAAATTGAATTAACAGCAAAAAAAAAGGTTTCCCTTGCACATCGTTTTAAAGCCATGTGCAAGTCCTTCTAAACAACCCATGGTTTTATTGTACATGGTTTAGAAGGACATTGCACATGGTTTTAAAACCATGTGCAAGGCCTCCTAAACAACCCATGGTTTTAGGAGGGCCTTGCATATGGTTTTAAAACCATCTATCGGGAGATGTTGTAATGTTCGTTCATAACAAAATAAAAAATAATAAAAAATATTATATGTCGGCCATAAATAATATTAAATATTAATAATAAAAATATTATATGTGGACCTTAAATAAAAAGATGTGTCTTTTGGTTTGAATCAAATCAATGGCTATATATAGGACACACCAAAGTTGATAGCTCATTGAGTGCAATACCTAAGAAGAAGTTTGCACCTCGAGAGATTTGATCCCTCTCGGCGCTTGATAGAGCCGAGGATTTGAGTCTAAGCTGGTCAATTCATAGCTCCAAAGCATAGAACCAAGCCCACAAGTCGAATATATTTTCTACAACACTGCCCAAATCATAAAATCCGAAATTAAAAACATTATTTTGGAATCAAAACAGAGGTTCCATAGTCAAATGGTATGGATACCCCTTGATGTTGATCTAAAACATAATAGATTCACCTAGAGACACGTTTTTTTAAACTCAACCAAATTGAAAACTATAAAACTTATTCATACATTTTGACGAAAATATGGCATGCGCAACAACCACTACATCCATACACAAGGGAAATAACATACACAACAACCCTAAAATATTTAAACCCATTTACACATTTTGTCAAATACATGGCATGCAAAGTAAACATTACAACCACAATAAATAAAACCCACCCAAAATTAAGTTACCATGAATTAAATCTCATGGATAACATTTAGCAAACATGGTTACATTATATTCATAACAACCACAAAGATACCCATGAAATGAAACAATTCTCATTTATAGATTTTCTTTTTTTACAAGCACACAGTAAGCCTCCTTTTAGCTTTTATTAAGAGGTATACGTATTACTAATTTCCTTTCAACTAAGAACATAATATTAATTTAATTAAAATGTTGATGATTAATTACAATGTATCGCCCTTCTCATATGAAGTCTCAACTTCCAATTTATCTCCCTTCTCATATGAAGTCCCAACTTCCAGTAAGGTAGTTTCTTCCACAAAGTTTTCATAGAAGCCATTTTGATGTGTATTCTTGTTTGATTATGCTCTTTATGGATAAAATTCACAGTAAACTTGCTTCCAAATATCATGGGTTAGTACAAAAGATATTTGCATTTTAATTGTCATTTTCACATTAAATAAATCAAATCAAATCAATGAACAATAATATAAAAATTCCATAAACCATCTCATTATACATGTTCATATGTCCAAATCCAAAAGTTGAATGTATCCTCCATCTCCATTGTCTTTAATATTGCCAATTCATTGTCGACCAACCAGTTTTCCTCACATCCTTATCTAGCGAGAACTTCTCCCCTTGGAGTCCTTGAGCTATAAGAGCTTGTAATCAATACCAAGATCATATCAAGGTACAGTAATAGAGAGATGTATGAGGAAAATTAAGGAAGAAAACACTCACTTCCTCTTAGTACCACTCATGTCTAACTCAACCAAAAAGATTAAATTAGGATTTTAGTCAAGGAATTCCAGAGCCATTTTAGCAGCATTTAGTTACTCTTCAGCGCCCGCCCCCCCCTAAAAAAAAAAAACAATGGGAGCTTATTCTACGTTGATAACCTTTAAGTAGGGTGACACCTCACCCCTTCCAATGCAAAATTAATTTCTTTTGATTGAATAATTTCCTATTATTCACCACCCTCCATCGAGGTGATGATCTCCCATTTTTTTATCTTATTTATTTAGTTACTTATTTCTTAATAATCACCCTAACCATGTATCATCCTAAAACTATTTCTGATTACTAATTTTTCTTAATTAAATAATTCTCCTATTTCATTATAATAATAATATAACTAAGGAGACCCTCTAAAGTGGGTAAGTTGGAATTAAATTAATTCAAATATTAACCTATGTTGGCCACCTCAGTTGATATATGCCTTTGAGTGGTGTTTTTCTGTTGAAGAATAGGGATTCCACACTGTTGATGTATTAGTAAATTCGGAATGTATTCACTTGTATATATTATGTATTGTACCCCGATGTTCCTATCAGGAGAATCATTAATGTAATCAAGTCATGTAAAGTCATACCCCGTTGTTCCTATCGGGAGAATCATGTGTATTTCATTGTACCCCAATGTTCCTATTGGGAGAATCATGTGTATTTCATTGTACCCCGATGTTCCTATTGAGAGAACTACTAAGAGTCATAAGGAAGTCCCCTCCTTTGTAAGTTAGGGGGCAAAGTCCCCACAATTGTGGGGCACTAGAGTCTCCATAGAGAATTCGACCCATTCAAGTACACTGGGGCCGACATGGTTGAGTTAAATGTCAAGTGAACGAAATAATATAGATAGAGGGAGGCGCTCCTCATTTGATATATATTCACTCACTCAACTGAGGCGCATGAGTGAGAAAGGAAGTGTTGGCACAAGTGAGAGAGATCAGCTGTTAGAGATCATCTTTATGTTTTCGGGTATTACTTTTGTTATTGGTGCTCATTCTATCTCTAAGGAAGTTGCGGGGTTTTCTCCTTTATGGTTTGCCTGAGGAAAATTCTTTGTGTCTCTTGTCTCTTGTGATTATTGATGTGCAGGTTATTATCTCATATAAGATTCTAGATCATATTGTCTAATTGATAAAAATCTAACATGGTATCAGAGCTAACCTGAGAAGAAGACACTGTTCAGCTACCAAATCTAGGGCTTCTTACTTTTTGGGTCTCTCTCCACAATCCATCAGCAAAAGGAGGTTAGGATAACTCTCCATTGAAGGGTGCATCTTTCTATCGAAGTAGAATTTGATTCCAGGCATTTTCAGTTTCTGCATCGGGAAATTAGGGCTTTTCATAGAAGTGGAATTTTTGAGTGATCCTAGCATAGGATTTCTCTCCTCCTCAAAATCGAAATCTAGAGACCAAGGTCGATATTTTTGGTTGGGTAAAACTCCAGGAAAGTCAAACCCTAATTTGACCCCGGGCCTGAAACCCCTAAAATACTAAAACTGGTAGTTTTGATACATTCTCTATATCTTGAGATTGAAGAAGGCTCAGGAGCTGAAATTTTCACAGGCCAAATATGAAATCCGGATGTACCCTTTGTAAAAATTTTAGACTCATATTCACTATATTCTGGGAGATATGATTCCTCCAAATCAGGGTTCCAACCTCTCCCAGGATTCATCCCTAACTAGGACACCTAGGGAGAATTGTTATAGCTCGGGCTACAAAGGGCATGGACTTTCAGACCCCAAAGGTGAAACAGTGACACGTGGCAATCCTTACAAGTTCGCTATGTTGAATAGTCTTGAAAGAAATCACCTTGGGAAAACTTTGATAAGTCCCAATTGGTGAAACTAATTCTGCTCAAACATATGGTGTTGGAAAGAAGACTTACGAGGCTACCTCAGTATGAAATTTAAGACACAAAGGAGAAATAATTTTGGAGAGACGACAGAAACAATATCAAGAATTTCTGTAGAGGAAATTGGAAAACTAGGGCTTCTTGTTCCAAGAGCTTCCCTCCACTATTTTCAGAAAAAGGAGTACATTGGACAGCTCGCCTTGAAGAGTCTCATCTTTCTATCCAATCATATTTGAAAGATTCCAAGTTTTGAAAATTAGGGTTTATCTAACAAACCCTAGATCAGCCAGATCCAGAACCAAGATGGACACTTCAAATCGGTAAGATCTAATCTTTTTCTATTTACATTTGAGGTTCTCATTTCAAAATGACCTATCATACCAGCTTGATGACAAGCTTGGTGAAGTTGAAAACTTCCAAGCATGAAGTATAATTTTTCATTGGTTCTTGAAGATAATGAAATGGACACCTACATAAGTGGAGAGGTTCAAGTTCCAGAGGGAGATGAGGCTAAAGTCTTACACAAGAAGAACTTGGTCAAGGCCAAGAAGATCATCGTTGATTCAATCAAGGATCACCTTATACCACAAGTGTCTTCCCTAAAGACACCTAAAAAGATGTTTGGTTTCTTGACCAAGCTATTTGAAGGGAAGAACATAAATTAGAAGATGACTTTGAGAAACCAGTTGAAGAATGTAAAGATCCATAATGCAAAGACCATACAGTCAAACTTTACAAGAGTCTCTCAAATCAAAGAACAACTTGAAGAAGTGGATGAAGAAGTAGAGAATACAGAAATTGTGATAACCACCTTGAATGGCCTCCCAGGATCATGGGATTCATTCATTCGAGGAATGTGTACCAAAAGGAAGTGATTACCTTCAACAGACTCTGGAAAGAGTGCACAAAAGAAGATCCCTCATGCGATGAGGAATATGAAGGATTAAATTCTTGAAGAACCCCTTATCCATCTTAGCATTTGGATAAGAAATGGTGTTGTTATGAATGAATAAGATGATGAAGCTAAAAGAAGGAGTCTACCCACAAAAAAAATAAAGATAAGTATTCAATTGTCATTTCATGATTCTTTTTTGTTATGCATTTGTTTATATTCAGTTGATGTGTTATGTGTGATAGAATGTTTGCATTAATGACAGTATACTACTAATATGCATGTGATGGGTAAGTAGCTCATGGCGCTATAAAACTCTCCATTGCTACTTATCTAGAATGAAACCTCTTTGCTGACATATTGGATTACTGTACAATCTCAATGATTGCTTGGTAGAGATGGAAGGAATCTAGAAAGTTTATGTGAGATATGGATGAATGTTGTATTGGCTAAAATAGTTGCATGATTATATCTTTATGCATAATAATTTCCCATTATGAATATGCCTTATGAAATGTTTCTAACCATACAACTAATGCATTTGACGTGTAGGAAAGATCGCATACAATCACCTACAAGAAAAGAAGGATGAGACTTGTTCCAAAGAACAAGTGACGACAGTTCGAGAAATAATACAAGATGAAGAATAATATGACGATACTTTCAAAGAAAGAAAGAGGTCTTGGACACAGTACAGTTATGTGACACTGTTGAGCGACATCATTGATGCATAACCTTTCAACTATGAAGAAATAACCAAGAATAAAGGGAAGGAGTGTACCAGTTCAAGAAGAATGATGTCCTGGATGTGGTATCGAGACCTAAAGGGAAGTCCATAGTGTCTTCCATATGGATATACAAGATCTAGCATGTAGTAGATGGAAACATCATGGTATACAAGGCAAGATTCGTAGCATGAGGCTTCTCACGGAAAGAAGGAATAGACTACGAAGAGACATTTGCAGCCACTGGAATTTAAGACACATGATGGGCAGACTAATGTGTGCAAATTAAAGAAGGTCTTGTACGAACTCAGAAGACACCCATGGGATAACACATACATGAGGAGATTGAAGATCACCTAGAGTGATGAAGATCTTAACCTTTTCTACAAGGTTGAAGATGAAATCCGATAGAGGGTCTTGGTATCTAGAAACCCTAGATGGTAACATAGAATAATAGTAGCATAGGAAACTACTTGTCACTCCAGTACATGATACATAGAGTATGAAAGGCAGAGGGAGAATGATGCTCTGCTTTAGAGGGAGTGACTGCAAAAGATTCGAGGTTTGACATGGTACGATAGGATGGACAGCTCACCAATGGCTCTAGGATTTACTGAGAGTAAAGAGGATTTCAACCTTTTCTTCAAGGTTGAAGGCGGAAGACCAGTGATGCTCTTGTTGTATGTCGATGAATTGTTCCTGACAGGGAGAGTGGAACTCACTAAAGTTTCAAGAAGGAGCCTCTTTTCCAAGTTCGAGATGAAGGACTTGGGTATGGTGCATTACTTGGAAAAGGGAAGTATGCAGTAGAGATCCCGAAGAGGTTCAGGATGATGGACTACAAGGACATGGCCACACCTATGGCATCAAACCTAAAGCTATTGAGAGATGCTTCATCAGAGTCGGTTGATGCTACGATGTATCATCAGATGATTGGTTCCTTGATGTACCTGATGAACACTAGACCGGATATTTTCTTTGTTGTGAACACATTGAGCCAGTTCCTGAAATATCCAAGACATGTTCACCTAATTGCTGCAAAGCATATTCTGAGGTACCTGAAGGGTACAGTTAAATATGGGATCATGTATGAGGCGAATGAAAAGATTAACCTAGAGGGTTATGTGGATTCGGATTAGGCATGCAGTGCCATTGATAATAAGAGCACTTCAGGGTGTTGCTTCAGTATGGGATCAAGTGCGATCTCTTGGTTTAGCAGGAATGAGTCTTGTGTGGCACTAAGTACAGCTGAGGAAAAATGTGTTGCCACTTGCTCCGCTACTTGGGAGAGAGGAGCAGTGAAGCTCCAGCTTATGATCCAGGTCCAGATCTCTTGAAAGAGGGAGTTCTAGAATAGCCGGTGAGATAGGTTGTCTGAGCATAAAATCCTAGCGAAGCTGGTAGGTTGCTCAGACGTAAACAGTCTTGTAGGTTTTCCTCAGATGTAATCGGTCCTGGCGAAGCTCGCAGGTTATCCTTGGACGTAATTAGCTCTGATGTGATTCTATGCTAGAAATGGACAAAGTGAAGTTTGAGTACTTCAGGGAGAAGCTTGGTGTTCTCCAGATCAAGGTTCCCTCCAAGGGGAAGTGATGAGTCCATGTGCCTTTCTAACATGATAGGATTGTTTCCTTCCATGGTTAGATGTAAGTACAGAGCCTTTTTGACATGGTAGGATTGGTTCCTTCCATGGGAATATTTAAGTGTAGAACCTTTCTGACATGGTAGGATTGGTTCCTTCCATGGGAATATATAAATGCAGAGCCTTTCTGACATGGTAGGATTAGTTCCTTCCATGGTTGGATATAAGTGTTGAACCTTTCTAGCATGGATGCGAGATGTGTTCCCCACATGGCTAGATATAAGTGATGAAACTTTCTAGCATGGATGCAGGATGTGTTCCACACATGGCTAGATATAAGTTTGGAGCCCTTTTGACATGGTTCTTGGATATTTTCCTCCCATGGTCAGATATAAGTGCTGATACTTTCTGACATGGTTCTTGGATGTGTTCCTCCCATGGTCAGATATAAGTGCTTAACCTTTCCGACATGGTTCTTGGATGTGTTCCTCCCATGGTTGGATATAAGTGCTCATCCTTTTTGACATGGTGGTGGATGCATTCCTCCCATGGTCATATGTGAGTGTTGGGCGTGCCTTTCTGACATGGTGGTGGATGTGTTCCTCCCATGGTCATATGTGAGTGTTGGGCATGCCTTTCTGACATGGTGGTGGATGTGTTCCTCCCATGGTTAGATGTAAGTGTTGGGATGGCATTTCTAACATGGTTCTTGGATGTGTTCTTTCCATGGTCAGATATAAGTGCTAAAGAAGATGAATACCTACATGGAGGCTAGGCCTACAACCAGCATGAAAAATGGTTGGCTTTGTAGAACTTCCTGTGACGAGTAGAATTGAGAGATAGCACCGATTGTCCGAGATAATGGAAGCAGTGATGATGATGATCCAGTGATGATCTAGATGATCCATCCTTGATAATGATGATCCATATGATCCAGAATTGATGATGATCCAGTGACACAGACTTGTGCTGATGAATTGTGTCGATAGAATACCTTCCTAGTTAAGAGGGAGTGTTGATGTATTTGTAACTTCAGAATGTATTCACTTGTATATCTTATGTATTGTACCCCGAAGTTCATATCGGGAGAATCATTAATGTAATCAAGTCATGTAAAGTCATACCCCGGTGTTCCTATCGTGAGAATCGTGTGTATTTCATTGTACCTTGATGTTCCTATCGGGAGAACTACTAAGAGTCATGAGAAAGTCCCCTCCTTTGTAAGTCAAGGGGCAAAGTCCCCATAGTTGTGGTGAACTAGAGTCTCTGTAGAGAAGTCAACCCAGTCAAGTACACTGGGGCTAACATGGTTGAGTTAAATGTCAAGTGAACGAAAGAATATAAATAGAAGGAGGTGCTCCTCATTTGATATATATTCATTCACTCAACTGAGGCACATGAGTGAGAAAGGAAGTGCTGGCACAAGTGAGAGAGATCAGCTGTCGGAGATCATATTCATGTTTTTGGGTTTTACTTCTACTATTGGTGCTCATTCTATCTCTGAGGACGTTGTGGGGTTTTCTCCTTTATGGTTTCCCTGAGGAAAATTCTTTGTGTCTCTTGTCTCTTGTGATTATTGTTGTGCATGTTATTCTCTCAGATAAGATCCTAGATCATATTGTTTAATTGATAAAAAGATAACATACACCCCTATTGCATGACCCCCAATACTTATTAGGAATCTATGCCATTTTATTATACCTAGGACTCCATGCCCTAGTAGATTCATGACTCCACACCCTGATATGTCCCATAGATCCAAGACTCCACGCCTTGATATTTCATGGATTCAAGACTTCATGCCCTAACCTTTATGGTTTCTCATCTATTCTACCTTGAAACTCCATGTTTCCCTCAAGGTATGGATTTGTGAACTCATATTGTTGGTGTTTCCTCCTTCGACCTAGGTTCAGACCCTTGGTTTTCTGTCAACAAAGCCCAAGGTATTAGCCCAACAGAGCAGGGCTCAGTCAGTAGCACCTGCAACGCAGATGCAGTCTCACCCGAGATATCTCTATGGGTAACTACCATAACTGGGGTTTGGTAGTTGGGTGGGGATTTCTTCTTTCACGGCACCTTACTAGATTGCTCGACTGAAACTAGGGGGTGTATTCCTTATTATTATTGTGTTCATTCAATATATCACTCTACTTGTCCATCGACATAGATTACAATGGTGATATAAATATTTAGCATAGATTCTACCTATCAACAATGCGACACATGCATCTAAGAACTCATTCATAAACAAAGGCTAGTCAATCTATTCAGCCCTAGTTATTCACAACATACATTCATTCAACATATACATATTCATCAAGTACACATTGAGACAACATTTAATGTGGAAAGCCATTTGGGAAAAACCACAAGGAGCTCTTCATATGGCATGAGAAATATATAGCGTCTCTCGTCTGTGCACTCAGCTGCAAACTTTGTTCTAGATATTCTCTACAATATATACAGAATTCTCTCCTCTCATGCTCTATAGTATTTGTTCTCTAAATTTTCCTCTCCTTAACTCTACTGTCGATCAGCACACATCCTGGATCAACTCTCTTCTCTACAACTCTAAAATTCAGCCAAGACTTAGAGACCAACCCACACACAGCTTGGGTTCTCTCTTTTATAGGCTCTTGCATGTCATAATCAACCGACTCTATTTTTTTAGCTGACAGTCTATCATTCCTATCTTCATACATTCATTTATACTCATAGTAGGCAATATCAACCCAAAATTACAACGATGCATTATTCCCAAAGCATGCACTATTCTACTGATTGCTTACCCATGACCAATCTATCTATCCTTTTCAACCATTGTACTCTTATTTTTTCATTTCTCCTTCTCTCGTGGCTTTCATCTTTGGTAGCGGACTCTTCTACCACGACTTCTTTTATCGCATCTCTTCTTCCATGGCTGCGTATGTCGCAACTCTTCTTCCACTGCTACTTTTGTCATGCAATCGGACCCTTAATATTCCTGAGCACAATGTTGGTCGAATTATGCGTATCTTTTCCTAGGGCTAATAGGCCACCAACACTCACCTGAGGCTCGTCACGAGCCACCCTAGTCTTAAGCTTCTATTGTGATGACCTTACTTTGAAAATACTAGAATATTTTTAGTATTTGTGTGGTCTCCTCCCATACTTATGCTTCCTTCTTCTTCAAATTCTCCGCAAGGTCGAAACTGATGTGTTTTGACATTGTCAGTCCTGCTGACTCTAGTACTTGTTGCACTTTCTGGTGTACATGTTGAATAATTCCTTTAACTCTTTATGCCTTGGTATATAATTCTGTGACCCTATCAGTGTGCTTCTGTTGTTTTGTTCACAGTGTTGCGACTTGTTGCAATATTTTTTTCATCTCAACAGCCTTAGCTATTTTCTATGCTAAGGGAAATTTCTTCATCCCATTCTTCATTTGGGTCACCTCTGTCTTAGTAGTGCACAACTGCTCTATGAGTTTCTCTAATTCTTCATCGTCTATCAACCCTTCCCATGTTTGAGAAACTTTCTTGACTGCTTTGGCCCACAATGCTTCTCCCTCTTCGATCTTCTTTGTAGCATGTGTTGTTGCTTTCCTTCTTTCTTTAGGTTTGAAAGGTTAATTCTTTAGAATGTTAGGATTGATGAGAGAAAAGTTCATCAACATCACCAAATATATCTTGAACTTCTTGTAAATTTCGTTGACATCACCAAATATATCATGTTATTCTTATATAGATGAAGGCGGCATCATAGGCTCTAGTCATTATTTACCATTACATGAAGTCCTTTTCGGAACAACAAAATTTACCAATGGATACTTTGCGTTTTGGTTATTCTGCTCTTTGGTGCATCAAGTGGTTTTGGTGGAATATCATCTGGTAGCCTGATTTCAACTGTTGCTTCTTCTTCTTCCTGTGGTGGTGTTGTTGGTTCTTTCCTCTTCTGGTTACTAGATCACTTCCCCATTGACGGACCAGGTAGGTTTGGTCTCAACCTTACTTCAGGGATGAATGGAATTTGTTCGAATTCTCTTGCAACCATGGCCTATGGTGGAACATATATGACAGTGTCTTCCATAATGAGTGTGGGTGATGTAGTCACGATACCGGATTATGCAACCGTGCTTGTATTGGAAATGGAAATAACCATACTCTGTGGAAAAAACACTTTGGCTCTTGCAGTTGTAGAGTGAAATCTCTCACTTGAATGCAGTAGAATGAACTAAAACTTGGGTGTGAAGATGATAACATTTACCTGTTTAATCAGTTATTCCTTCACACATCCAGATAATGAATGGAAAGGTGGCAACGACATCCATCACATGGGTTTATCATCTGAATCATCACACAGAAACCTCCATAAAAACCATCATTTGTCCATCACACCAGTGATAGGTATTTTCTAGTCCCAATTGTCTCTTTGAACATTGCAAATATTTGTCAACGTAGTTTCCAGGATCTTGTTGAATGCTTTGATAACACCATTCGTTTGAGTGTGATATGGTGTTGTCTTTCTATGTTGGAATTGGAATTATTCATTTTATTCTTCAATCAACTGATTGAAAAATTGCGTACCTTGGTCACTTATCAAAATCTTCGAGCATCTGACTCAAGTCACAACATTGTTGAATAGGAAATTGGAAGTAATCACAACAGTACAATCTCTTATTGGTCTGGCTTGAGCCCATCTGGTCAAGTAATCATTCACATTAATAATATATCTTGCACCTATTTTCTTCCATGTTGAATTAATAGGTTCCACAAAATCAACAACCCATTTTTCAAATGCCATGCAAAGTTACTTGAGTTACTAGTGGAATTTCATCTCGTCGTGGTAGTTTTCTAGTTCTTTGATAGACATCAAAACTGCGACAGTATTGTCGAGCATGCGCATGCATGGTGGGACACCACAATCCTGCTTGCAATATATTTTGCACTGTATCTTTTCCAGCATAATGGCCTCCCTCGACACCAGCATGTGATTCATTCAGTATCTTTTATCTCCCATGTTCCAAGACACAGCGACGAAGAATCTCATCAAGGCCCTTTTTATATAATTTTCCAGCAATTAACTAGAAATATGCAGCTCACTCAACGAACTATTTCTTTTTTGTAGTAGTAAATTCAGCTGGGGCATAGCCCGTACTAAAAAATTGTGTGATGTCTTTATAATGATCATTAAACATTGTTATCACAAATATAATTGTGCATCAGGGATACTATCATCGAGATTACTAGGTTCTTCGCCACTCTCAATCCTCAAGAGATCGGATGGCTTGGATTTCAGCTGACATGGTTTAACAATGACTTCAAAGTCAAATTCTTGAAAAAGGAGAAGCCGCTAGCAAAAATTCCCTCCCAAAACAGGCTTATTGACCAAGTATTTCAAGGTTGAATGATATGTGTACATTTTGAAATGTCCACTCAGTAAGTAGTGTCAAAATTTTTGTAGAGTGTATACCATATCTAGCCCCTCTCTTTATTTTGATAACTTCTTGCTAGTGAAGGCAATAGGTTGATCAATCGATCCTTCATAAGGTTGTGCTAGTACCACACCGAGCACGACAGACAACGCATCAACATGTACATGAAATTGTTTTTTCCATATTGGAAATACAAGTATGGGTGTTGTAACCATCTTGTTACTTAAGGTGTCCATACTTGGAAATTTTTCATCCACTAGAACTTAACATATTTCTTCAATAACTTCTCCATTGGAGCAGTCACCTCTACATATCCTTTGATAAATTTTTGATAGTATCCTGTATGTCCTAATGTTTTTTTTTAGTTGCTTCACTATGGCAGGTGGTGGTAGGTTGACGATGATCACAATTTTAGCAGGGTCGAGCAAGATTCCATCATCACAAACCACATGGCCTAACATAATTCCAAAATGGGCACAAAAAATACATTTCTTTAATTTCAATGAAATATGATACCGGTGACACTGTTCCAGCATCATTTCGAGGTTCTCAATATGATCATTAATGAGCCCAAATACCGTCCAATCATCAAAGTAGACCTCAAGAAATTTATGAATAAAATATTTGAAGGTATCCACTACTATTTTGGAAATATATCAGGAGGATTCTTGAGTCCAAAGGGCATTACCATGTATTGGAAACAACCCAACTCTATCATAAAGGTAGTCTTGTGTCGATATTCCTTTGCAATTCTTATATGATGGTATCCAGAGAACCCATCAGTGAATGAATAAACTTCTTGACCCCAACACTTTCTAATACCTCATCCGTAAATGGAGTTTAAAATGGGTCATGTAAACAAGCATCATTTAATTTCCTTAGGTCGACACAAATCCTTAATTCACCCATATATTTCTTATCTTGCACTACTATCGAACTAATCCATTCTGATTCTTCAACAGGTTCTATGATACCTGCATCCAGCATTTAGTCCAATTTTGTCTTGACTTTTTCTTTATATCATGGACTCAGTCGGTATGGTTGCTGCTTTACAGGTTTTGCATCAGGATTTATTGGTATTTTCATTTATCCAAGGTCTCCGACAATTCCTTTCATTTATGAGAACTTCGTATGGAAGGAATCCTGAAACTCATGCAATAGGTTTGTAATTTTCCCAATAGTCTCATCATCCTAGTAATCTCTAATACTGGAGAATTTTGGATTCTTTGAGGAGCCAATGTTTACGTTCTTGACTTTTAGTGGATTCTGAATTTAATGATCACTATAAATACCAAATCCTTCCACTACGCATGTACCTTCAAACTATGGTATATTTACGTCGAGTGGGTCATCATCATCAGGTTATC
Source organism: Pseudotsuga menziesii (assembly GCA_001517045.1). Lineage (NCBI taxonomy): Eukaryota > Viridiplantae > Streptophyta > Pinopsida > Pinales > Pinaceae > Pseudotsuga > Pseudotsuga menziesii. Next base: position 51,551 of record LPNX010284463.1, on the reverse strand, counting down.
CTGTCACATTATAGCACTCCATACAGTTCTGGATTGTTGCATTGTGCTGATTGAAGTTTGTCATTCCGATAGGGATATCTTCAAATATTGTTGTGTTAATTACTTGCAATGCAACATTAATCGATGAATGATCATTGACAAACTCAAATGTGTGTGTGAATCTAGTAGCTAATGTATCCCATTCAATAGTTCCTTGTCTCAGTTCAACTGATGTATACCAGTTCCTTGGTATCATGTCTAATGTGTGTATGAACCCATTCCTATCACAGACATGCCTCCCATGTCGCACAACAATACTCCATATGGTCAATGGGATTAGTCAATCATGTATACTTTTGACCAATATAGTTGATCTCTTATATAAATCTTATCTCCATCAAAATTCAACATTGCGTCCATTCTGAGATGGATTCTTTATGTGCGACCAACCATCTAGCGGGTGTAGCTTTCAGTGCAAAGTCTAGGGTGGACAAGCGCTGATATTCTGTGACTTTTTCTTCAAATTTTATCAAACAATATGCAAGGTTAGGTAAACCTTCATATGTGGGTAGATCACTTACCTCGATTCATACCTGTCACACAAATCATGTAATTCTTCCGCACCTTCTCATGGGTACTTCATGCATCTAGTTCTTCTAGTTTTCCAATGCTTCGCAAGAATCCAATGTACAGGAACTAATACTCCACCAACTAAGATTTTTGTCGACCGTTGGATTTACATAATCATCCCTTGAATACATGATGTTATAAATATGGTCCATATAGTTGCCTTGTCCTTCACTATTTACTGTCCTGACATATCTCTGACCTTCTAGCGGATAAATTGGTGTGAGCACCCTTAACTCTGAATATTCAAATGTTAATATTATTTTCTTAAAATTGATGATGGTATGATTATTAATCGCCCAGTCGATCACAAAAAGTGCAGGATATGGATTTGTGGCATCGATAATGTCGATTACTTCAAAGATAGCATACATTCGCAGGCTTTCTACCTCGACAGGAACTTGAGTTAGTCGACTGATAGGTAGGACTTTCGACTGATTTGCTAATCTGAGTTGGATATGAGAACACTCCAGTCGTGGTTTCCCCATGCTTTCCCATGTTTATCTTGTCATAATGTTAACATCAGAGCCCAAGTCTACGAATATAATATATTCCATATCATAGTCTTTGTGATGTCCCCTCAATTTGACCATTAAAAGTGTTGACCATGCTAAGTTCCTAGGGGCTCAAATTGACATTAATTATTCTTCCTAGGACAAATTTTGCTAATAATTATTTTGAGACATGTATTTAATTTTATTATCATCATTTTTATTTATTATGCAAATTAAAGATGTGGAAATAAGGCTGCCATGTCAAGAGGGCACATTGGTGGAACTAGTCAACTTGCCTTGGTGAAAAATAAGAAACTCCATGACAAAAGCAATTAAGGAAATGAAGGCAAATAGCTTAAAAGTAGCAGAAAAGAAGACAGAGGTAAAAGTAGGAAATTTTTGCAAAGGGAGGGAAAATTTTCCTCTTAGAGAACTTAGAAAATATGTAAGGAAAAAAGCAGGAAAGTTTTTGGAACCAAAGCACAGTTTCCTTATGAGCCAAGAAAAGCAAAAAGTTGTCATAAAACAAAAGCAACATATTTTGACTAAGGGAGGGCGCAGTTTCTAAATGTGAGGGATGAGTGGGACATGGAAACGATTCCACATGGTCCTACATTCCAAATTACCCAAGGAGGGTGCTTATGTGGCTAGGGTTAGGGAACACATGGGGTTGCTTGCTCTCGCAGGTCACCATTAGTCTCCACTTGCTAAACAGGTAATCCAGATTTCTATCAAAGGAGAATTCGAGCCCATTTATTCAATTAGGTTGTTGTGTATGTTGAGTTATGCTTATGTGAGAATTCCTTCTTAGTGATGTGCCTCAGACTATTGGGAGATGAGCCCCAACCTTCCCTTCCCCTCTCCTTCCATCCTCTTCTCTTCTATTGCAGGTATGGAGTGATCTATTGCAGCCGTTGAAGTATTGTTAGAGAAATTTTCAGCCTCCATCATGTTCAAGTCAAGCTCCAGTGAATCCCATGCTTCACCTATGCTCTCAGCCCTTTTTGTCAGTCATGTTCTGGGCCTCCTGCCCATTATTTTGGAGTCTCCTTTGTAATGGTCAGTTTATTATATGATTTATGATATGTAGGAGAATATAACCCTGTAATTTATCTATATCAGGTTGATATATCTCTATCCATAAAAATTCTAGCTTTAGTTTCACCAAAAAAATCTTATTTTATCACTGTATGGGGGGGAATTGATGAATTTGAGTGCAATAAGAGAGAGGCAAGGTTATGGGAATGATTGGAGATATTTTATATGTTCCTTGAGATATTATTTACCTCTTTTATACTTAATATTTAGTTCATAAATAAATTTACCATGAATTAACTGCTTTATTTTATACCCTAGATAGATTGCTAGCTTTAAATGACTAGCCTTGCAATTTTGGATGTAAAATAAGTTATGTTAACTCAAAATGAACCCTATAAGTTCCTATGGATCACTGATAGGCCCACCTTCCCATACATATATCTACAACATTTTTTCATTGTGGCTGTACTTCCTTTTGGGATCCTCCACTATGCAGGGTTTCAGTTGGCCAAAACTACTGAAAAACCCAAATTCCTCCAAAACGCATCAGAAATTTCCAAGACTGCTGAAAACTATCCAAACCCATTTCCAATGTTATATGAATTCTGGAAAAACCCTCTTCAAGTTTCCAAAATTCCCTGGTTGTAATAGGATGAAGTACTCTTCCTAGTTTCACGGTTTGGCTTCCCAGAAGCGTGGTAGTAGGTTTCCGCATAGTGGATTCTGAAACCTAAATGGCACCAGATATAAATGTGTTAGGGAAGAGGAAATTCTATGTCTGAAATTTATTTGTTTTCTTCCCCCTTCTCACTCCTCTTTCTTGCAAAATTTCCCAGAAAAAACCCTCGATTTTCCCATTCCGAAGAGGCTATAAGTGGTTTGATTCAAAGTTCAGAAATTTTAATTTAAATTACAGAATTAAATAGTGTTCAGGTATGCACACCAGAATTGGGAAATTACATTGGTATCAGAGCATGGTCCTCCATACCTTCTCTTGATATTATTCAATGGGTCCAAAATACAATTCCGATACCAAAAGAAAGATTCCTCAAGAGGAGGAAGTAGAATATGTGGATGGGAAATTCCACGAAGAAAGGGATGAGAAAGATGAATTCAGGAATTTTTTTAAGAACATGTTGAAAGTTCTGCAAGAAATTTCAACTAACATCATACAATCTGGTCAAGAGACTAGAGAATTCTTAGCTAAACAACTGGGAGTGAAAGATGGTGAAGGGAGCAGCATTGGCTCCCAATGTGAAGAAAGAAAGGTCATGGGTGGGGCTATTTTTTTTAAACCTGGACCTCAGAAGAGGCCAATTGAGTATAGGGATGAACCAAAATTGCAACTAGGGCCTACCATGCCTAAATTTGTAGAAACACCTAAAGAATACCATGAAGCACAGGCTGAAACTATTGCTACATGGGACGAGAAGTTTTTTGTTTACCAATCATTGAGTGAGGAGTGCAAAAGGGATCTGCCATTTCGAGATTTCTGTGAAACTCAATTTAAGGGGCAGCCAAGAGGGGCTGCAAGGAATCCATATCAGAATTATGAATTAAATAATGCCATTGGAAAAATCACTTTGCCATTTTTTGATGGCACTACCAATTGCTCAGCGAGCTCTTGGATTCAGAAAATGGTTACATATTTTCAGTTGAATCCTATAGTAGAAAGGGATTCCATCAAGTTGGTAGCCCTATATATTGATGGGGATTCCATTGACTAGTGGTTTCATTTCATGAAAACATTAGGCCATGATCAAGTAGTCACCTAGAAGGAGTTCACTAGAAAATTGTTAGAAAGATTTGACCGGAGAGACCCTGATCTCTTTTTCTGGGATTTGGAACACATAAGACAAGTTGGAACTTCAGAAGCATAAATCTCAAAGTTCCAAAAGGTGTATATAATGGTTGCTGACATATCAGAATCAAGTCTGATCCTTTTGTTTATAGAAGGACCGACTGAACCATTGAAGGGGTTGGTGAAGGCCTACTGACCTACCACTTTGCAGGAAGCTATGAGCAGGACTAGAGACCTGCAGGATGCAATTTCGAGGACCAATTGCTAGGATCATTTTTACATTCGTCAACACGATGTGCCCAAGTAGTATGCCAAAGGGTGCACAGAACATACAGTTTTTTGAATTCAATGCAATCTGATGCTGCCTACATCATCCCATCATTAATCGCAGATTTTCCAGATGGTCTTTAACCAAGCCATAGATGGTCCAGTTATCCATATATACCTGCAAGAATTTTTGAATAAAATATTTAAATACATTGACGACTACGCAGGAGAATACAACAGGTGTGTTCTTCATCCCAAATGGCATGATGGTATATTGGAAATAGCCCCACTCAGTGATGAATGTAGTCTTATGGTGATCCTCTTTCACAATCTGGATCTGGTGGTATCTCAAAAAGTCATATGTGAAGGAATACACCTCCTGGCCACCTACACCTTCTAGGACTTCATCTGTGAAAGGGGTCGAGAACGGATCGTGTACACATGCATCATTCAACTTTCTCATATCGACACAAATGCGGATCCCACCGATCTTCTTATCTTGGACCACCATCGGGCTTATCCACTCTCATTCTTCTACAGGTTCGATGATCCCGGCATCGAGCATCCTATCGATCTCAGCTTTCACGCGATATTTGTATCATGGGTTCAGTCTATACGACATCTAGTGTGCTAGTTCATTTCTGAAAATTGTGTTGGCAAAAGGTCCTGGGATTCGTGTAGTAGATCTGTGACTTTGGCCATCGTCTCTTCGCCCCAATAGTCTCTGAAATTAGCAAATTTTGGATTTTCTGCCGAACCAATGTTAACTTTCTGGATCCTCAGCGGCTGGTTCATCGAGTCCGTTGGTATGTTGGGAGTTGTGACACCACGGATTCCTTCGGACTTTGGAAGTATTAACATTCTGTAGCTCATCATCATCTTCAAGTTCCCCAGACAAGTTGTAGCACGTCATCATGGATTGGATAGAGCAATTTGCATGAGGATCAACGAGGTATGCAACAAGGATGACTTTTAGTACTACATTGCAGATAATGTGTAAAGCGTTACATACCTCGGGGTTGGCATCTTGGAAGTGAAACGTTTGCACAAAGCATATTGACAAGTCCTCCCAAGTGGTAATGGTTCTGTGCAATTCTACTGCCACATACCAGGATCTTGGCATCTCTTCTAGAGTATGAAAAAAATTGTGAACACACTCATCTCTGGGACGCAATGTCTATAACCTCTAACACTCGTTTAAATTACTGGCGGGGTCATCTCGTCCATCATATCTCCTAGCATGATAGACCTCTACATCTCCAAGATGGACCATCATCAACCTATGACACTGCTCCCAATCATGGATCATCTGTTTGTGTGTCGCCCACCATCGAGCCAGAGTAGCCTTCAGTGCTACATCAAGAGCCAATATCCTTTATGTTTCAAGCACTTTCTCTTCAAATTCTTGAAAGAACTCACATAGTCCCGGTAGTCCTTCATAAATGGGAAACTCAACAGTCTCAGTCGCAACATGTCGAAGAGACTGTGTAATCAACCCGCACTTTCTGAATGATACCTCATGCAACCGATTCTGCCAATTTTCTAGAGCATCGTCAGAGTTGGAGGACGTGGAACTTGCGTTGCACCATCCAAGTTCGCCATTAACAGTAGGTTGGATATATTCCTTGGAGATGTTATAAGCATGATCCCCACTTCTCTCGAATTCCTCCTTTACTAGATTGATATATTGTCATCCTTCCTGAGGTTCCATAGGAACAATGACCCTAACATCCTGGTTTTCAAATGTGATAACACGTTTTTTGAAGTTGATAACTGCCATGCTATCATTAGCCCATCCAATTCCTAGCAGCGTAGGATAGGAACCACCATCTCCTACAACTTCTATCACTTCAAAGTCAGCACATGTTTTTATCCTTCAATGTCAACAACCAAATTTGAAACACAACCAATGGGTTGAACCTTCGCTTGGTTGGATAAACGCAGTTGTACCAGCAACCATCTCAACGTTGGATTTCCCATCAATAGCTTGGTTTGCTTTGTCAAAATGTTCACATCTGATCCAAGGTCCAAAATGACCGAGTCAACCTCATAATCCCCAATCTGGACATTCATCCTCATCTCCTTGTCGGTCTTCCTTTTTTGTAAGGAATTCACAATGGAGTCCTTTACTATTTTATCTGAGAGGTGCAATAATGCCTCAAGCTAGACAAGGGAATTCGAGTCCCTCACCAATGATAGAAAACTCTCAAATAAATTGCGCAGGGTACCATACTACCGAGATGGTCTCGCCTCTGCATATGGATCAAAAGAAAATGGCATATCAACAATTGGTAACTTACCTGGATTTCTCCCGATTTCATTCTTTGCGTTGAAGAAGGTATATTTCTCTGTCGAATATCAAATGCGACCTTCTTCTTACCAGTGAGTCAAACTTGTCACCGTGGTCCATCATCTCGGCCAGTTGTCGCACCAGCGCAAGTGACAATCCCAACATCGACATCCTTCATCCACGGCTCATCCTGAATAGTGGCAACTATCGATCCCTGGTTCAAAGGTGGGTTTTGATTCAATGGTTGATTCATCGATTGGTTTTGTGCCTAAGGCAGGTTTTGATTCTGAGTCTGTAGTGGAACCTAGTTCTACATTATCGACTGGTTGTGTACTTGGAATGCAGGCTGATTCTGATTCTACGCATTATGTAACTAAGGAATTTGTCCTACCTGCCATTTTGCAATCAATTGAGGGAAACTTTCAACATCATGGTCGCTAGATGCACAGTATGTGCACTAGGCATGAGGGCACTCCCTCTGGTAATGCCTAAATACCCCACAGGTGTAGGACTGGATGGATTCATGACCTTGTCCTCCTCCACAGCCAAATCCTCCTCCTCGACCCTTGAACCCCCTATAGAATCCTCCTTAGACTCCTCCTTGCTAAAATTGCGGTTGGGCCATTTATTGCTGCGATGGGTTAGGTTGCTGCTGGACAAATATTGCACAGCTTGAACATATTGCAGCTGATTATACTGTGGTCGTGGTGCCTGGTTATTCTATGGATGTACCACCATCTGCAGCTATGGCACGAACTGCGGCTGCGCCATAAACTGTTGTTGTGGTTGCGCAAGGACAAAATACAACAGAGGAAGTGGTGTATATGGTACCTGTGCTGCTGGTTGTACTACTTGTAGCTATGCTTGCACTGTCCAAGGGTCCTCTCCTTTCACAAAGTATGAATCATACGTCCTTTCCTAGATAAAATCATAAGCGCGACAGTTTTTTTCATCATGTCCAACCGACTGACAAAATGTATAGTACAAACTTTCCTCCTTGGTAACCATCTTCTGCATATAATCACATTTCTCATGTTGATTCCCATAGGCCTAGTAGATGCGACACCATGGTGCACCAGCACCACTCAACGGGTTAGGGGCTCCTGAAAGCAAATAGTTTCAAAATGTTGGACAGGTATGCTTGTATGTCCGCTTCCATGGCAACGGGTGTGCCAAATATCATCATGATATTCCTTAGCCTTTTTGATGTCTTGCAATTGCAGTGTTAAATTGGCCAACTGTGCCTGAATTTGATTTATTCCAATGATGGTTTCCCCTACTGGTGATGCCTCCAATTTCATCGCGGTCTCCAGAGCCTCACTCTGCATCGCAATCTTTTGTTGCATTAATGGTTTCTAGATATGCGGGACAAACGCTATGATAAAACATTCTTTATGTTGAACATCGCTCATCTAAAAATTGACCCGAGCCATCAATGTCTTAAATCACTGACCAAAATCCCAAATCATTTCAATGGGGAATTATTTGATCTCTTTTAATTCAGTGACGTACTAAGATTTTGACTTCGGCTTCTCAAATTCCTCAAATAGTCCTTTTCTGATCTCGTCCAATGTTTTTGCAGTACCTCCGTGAGGCTCCCGTGTAAATCTCATAAACCATTCCAATTCGCTGCCCCTCAAAGTAGTGGCTAGCTTACTTTTCTTGACATCATCATCGATAGTTTGTCGAGTAGTCCAGATCGCTTCACATAAGAACCAGTACTACTCTAGATCCTAGGTGCCATTTCCATTGAATATTGGTAACTTCATTTCATCTTCCGCATTTCTAGACCTTCGTCCCCCTATTAATGCTCTATTACTAGACTGTTACTGACACATCGGGCAATTCAATGTAGAATGTGCGTTCCTTCCTTGTGGTGGAGTAGTTCATGGAGGAGTAGACACGTTACTGCTGGGGTTCGAGCCTGTTGTTATTACGGGTGTATCCTGGGCCTATATGTCCTCACCATCACAAAAAGGTTGCTTCATCCTGTGTGGTTTTTCTTCACGGTATCGCACTTCGACTTCAGCAGGACCTTCTCTCGTCCTCTGCCTCTTTTCTCGAAATCTTGCTCCTCCCCTCGTACAACCACTTGTTTCTTCAGCGACCTTTACATTCTCTCCGGAACTCATGCCCATCTACCCCTTACTTCTTTATGCATTTCTCTCCTTAGTGTCACAGTGCCTACATCCCCCACACACCAGAGTTCCACTACTCTTGGTCCATCTTTAGGATATGACTTCCGCATTCTGACTTCCTCCCTTCCGGTGTGACTCGGGATGCAAAAATCCAACTTTTCCTTATACCTTTTGATTCTTTCTCTGCTCCTTCCTTATTCCTTCCATGGGCAGATCTTAGGAATCAGAAAACCAACATTCTGTCCCGTTTTCACTTCTCTTTTATGGTTTCCTCCTTCCTCCTTCCCTGGGTGGATTTCAAGGAGCGAAAACGCTAAGTCAGATGTATTCTAGCTATGTAACAGGCTTCTAGCCTCCATGAACTTAGGCAAAATACATTGAAACATACAAGGCATAAACAAATGCAAATGCAAGGATATTCATTCAATGGTAACCTCTACTTTAACTCATTCATAAGCATTCAACGTAATCATTTCATTCATAAGAAAATACATTGCAGAAATAAAGCAATAGAGAATACTTATCTTGAGTGATGGAGTTGTCCCGCAACTAGCTATGTCACTGCAATGTTCCACCCAACCATAGGCCAGTGTGTTCATTAATCTCTCAACACCACTGCCACCCCCAAGCTAGACATGATTTCCACAAGGAACTAGGGAACATCCAGCTCACATGTAGCCAGAACACATCAAAACAGAGTCAAACCAACCTATAGTTGGGTTTCTCAGGTGATTAAAGCAATGTAAAGATAGAATTGCTAAGGTAGTGAGCTCAACCACATATCTATGGACACCTACACCATATTTGTCTCTCTTGGAATTTCACAATACCTACACACCAAACAAAAGGAATTATTCCCTTCACTACTTCACAATTCCCTGAGGCCATACCTTCCCTTCCAGTGCTCTTCAAGTGTGCATAAAGGATTTTCCAACCCCCTCTTGATATGTCTATGAGGTTCCTCTCTTCACTAGGTTTATCAGCCAATTATGGGTCTCTTCCACCCCTAAGTCTTTCAGACCAAAACATGGATGCAAATCACAACAACCCACAAGGAAACACATAAACACAGTCTTCCCTCTGTAACATAGAGAAAACAGGGTCTCATACCACCCTATAACACAATGTAGTTTAGGATAACACCTTAACACACAGCCAGGGTTTCATACACTCTGTCACATAGGGAAACACTATAATAAAACCATGAACCGCCATGTGTAACATGAGCAACTCTCCACAACCACAATGTAGATGGACTGAACCACACTGCACAACCACGGCAGAAACCTTCTCTGCGACTCAGGAGAGTGAACAATGCATTCCTAATCGATCAGATCAAATGGTAGTATGAATTGAATGACCCCCATGTTCAGATGAATACTGGGGTGATAGAATGGGCACATCATCTTTGGTTTTCTTGCTTTAGAATCCATAACATGGCCTCTGTAGACTGTAGGCTCGTTCACTCATGAAATCAACTTCCATGCATTGCTTGACCCCAAGAATTAACTGCCTCACCCAATTTCATACAAGAAAATTGAATGATCGAGCACAGGGACGAACCAAGGTGGACAGGTTAATGAACAGGTAACTTTTGAACAGATCTAAGACTGAGATCAGTCATCAAATAGATTGACAGCGTACAAGAATTTTGTTGATTCAACTAGCATGATTTAACAAACTTTCCATGTGCGCGAAATTCTAATGAATCCACTTTATCAGGTTTGGAGTCCACCGTTGATCTACGTGAGGAAACAAATCCAACAATCCACAAGGATTTCACTGATTCAACTAGAAAGTTGTTTAACATCAGCTAGCGGACACGAAATTTCTATCCAAAAGGTTTTAATTCCGAACTCGTGTCTGTTGGGTGACTTGAATGACAAAACAACAAAGGGTTTTTTGCTGATTGAACTAGGTTTTGTGAGTATTGAACCTACAATCACTCACCTGGAATCTGTTGGTTTAATTCCTCTCTGTTCCTTTGTTAAATCATGCCCCCATATCTTTCACGTTACAGTGCATAAATAGCTATGGTATTTTCTTAAATTGTGTATTTACATGATATTCAAATATATGATTTGCTTGACTTACCACCATGAACCATAGGCATCAAACTTGATCACCTATACACAAAACACCAAATCAATGGCAAGGCCTTGGCCTTGAGCTCCTTGCCATGATTTCATACAATATATACATCATGTACAATTTCAATACCATGGGGTGAAAATCGAGGCATTACCTTCCCCTCCCCCTTGGGGTCAAAACCGAGGTGTTACATTCCCCTCACCCTTCATTAGCACTATCCTTAGTGATTTTCAAAATTGAACAAAAATGGATGTGCCAATCGCATGGCATCCTCCAGTTCCCACGTAGCCTCTTCAGGACCGTAGTGCTCCCACTGCACCTTTACCTGTCCAACGGCTCGATTCTGGAGCACTGTGACCTTCCTGTCAAGGATGTGTAATGGCTTAGTTTGGAACTCTCCCTCAGGTTCCACCTGAATCACATCCCAATTTATCACATGGTTAGGGTCATGTACATATTTCTTAAGCAAAGAAACATGAAAAACATTATGAGCCCTAGTGCTAGCAGGAAATGCAAGTCTATATGCAACTAGACCTATTCTTTTGAGCACTTAAAAAGGCCCGTAATATCTGGTTGACAGCTTGGCACAACTTCCAAGATTCAAAGAACTCTTCCTTTCCCTCACTCTGAGGTAAACATGATTCCCAACACTGAACTCTCTATGCACTCTATGATTTTCTGCATATATTTTCTATCAATCCTAGGCTTCTTTTAGATTCTATCTAATCTTCGCAACCTCTTGCTCCATTTCCTTAAGCAAATTTGGACCAAGCACAATCATGTCCACTGGATTATCCCAGGTCACTTGTGTCCTACACGTTCTTCCATACAGGGCTTCATATGGACTCATTCCTAATGATGCTTGCTGTCCATTATTATAGGCAAACTCTACCAAGTGTAAGTAATCTTCCCACTTGGATGGTTTGTCCATCACATACATGCGAAGCATGTCTTCAAGCACTTGATTCACTCTCTATGTTTTTCCATCAATATGAGGATGGTATGTAGTGTTTAAGTTCATCTTTATACCCAAATCTGAAAACATGCCCTTCCAAAAATTGGAAGTAAGCTCGAGATCCATGTCAGAGACTATTGCCTTAAGCAATCCATGCAATCTGAAAATATCCTTCATGAATATTTTTGCAATGGCATCAGTCTTATACATGGAATTCACCAGTATAAATTGTGTTTCCTTTGTCAACTTGTCCACCACAACCATGATGGAATCATGTTGTCTCCAAGTCATTGGAAATCCTGTAATAAAATCCATGGAAACAACTTCCCATTTCCATTCTGGGACGGGAAAAGGATGCAACAAATTACTTGGTGTTCATGCTCAACCTTCACCTGCTGACATTTAATGCACTTTGAAATATACTCAGCAATTTCCTTCTTCACTCCTATCCAAAAATACTGCTTTTTGGCTGTAGCAATTGTCTTCTGATATCCTGGGTGACCAGAATATGGAGCTTGATCGATGTCATCCATAACAATTCTCCTCAAATATGCTACGTTTGGAATATAATTTCTGTTTTTATAAGTAATAAGTCCATATTCTTCCAATTTATATCCCTCATACCTCTTCCTGAGACTTTGTTGCTGCAATTCGTCCTTTATCTGCACATACATTTCATCTTCAGCAATATGTTTAACATTCTACTGTCTCAAATCTAATTGGAAAATACTAAGAGATTCCACACAAATTTCATGCAGCTTCCTACTGAGTGCATCAGCCACTTTGTTTTCTTTTCCTTTTATGTGTTTGATTTCAGAATCAAACTCACATAGAAACTCCAACCATCTAGATTTCCTAGCATTTATAGTTAGTTGATCAAACAAATATTTCAGACCACAGTGATCTGTCCTTAACTCAAATTTTATTCCCGTTAAGTAATGCCTTCACATCTTCAGAGCATGTACTATGGTTGCAAGTTATAGACCATGAGTAGCATAGTTCTTCTCATGCTCCTTCAACTTTCTTGAATCATAACATACCATGTGGTTTTCTTGCATAATAAATCCTCCAATTCCTTGATTACATGCATCAGTACACACTACAAAATCTTTTTCTGGGTCTGCAATTTTTAGAATTGGTGCACTTGTAAGAATATGCTTCAACTCTTGGAAGCTTTCTTCACATCTTGGTGTCCATTCAAATTTTATTTCCTTATTTTGTAAAGAAGTGATGGAATGTGAAACCTTGTAGAATCCCTCAATGATTCTCCTGTAGTATCCTGCAAGCCCCATAAAATACCTTACATCTGTCACATTTCTTGGAGTTGGCCAATTCATAATGGCCTCAATCTTCTCAAGGTCTAAAGATATGCCCTCTTCTGAGATGATGTGAGCCAAATAATGAATTCTATCTTTATAGAAGTCACATTTGATCAACTTTGCATGAAACTTATGCTCCCTTAACAATTTCAAAGTTAGCCTCAAATGTTCTTCATGCTCTTCCTCATTCTTAGAATAGATAAGAATGTCATTAAGGAAAACAAGAACAAACTTGTCTAGATACCTGCTGAAAACACTCTTCATGAGGCACATGAATGTAGCTGGTGCATTTGTGATACCAAATGGTACCATTACAAACTCATAGTGTCCTTACCTCATTCTGAAGGTTCTCATATGAATATCATCGTCATGATTCTTACATGATGGTAACCAAACCTCAAGTCATTCTTGGAAAATACCTTTTCTCGTCTAATTTTATCAAAGAGGTCATCAATTCGAGGTAAAGGATATTTATTCTTCAAAGTGACTTTGTTCAACTATATGTAATCAATACACAACCTGAGTGTACCATCTTTATTTTTCACAAACAGAACTAGTGCTCCCCAAGGAGACACACTTGGCCTGGCATACTTCTTTTCCAACAAATCCTGCAGTTGCATCTTCATCTCTAGAAATCCTGGTGTACTCATCCTATAGGGTGTCTTGGACATCGATGCTACTCCTAGCACAAGTTCCAATGTGAAATCAATGCCCCTCCTTGGAGGAAGCCCTAGAATTTCATCAAGAAAAACATCCCTGAATTCCTGCAACACATGAAATTCCTCCAACCTAGGATTTTCATTCTCTACTGCCTCCAAAACATGAGCTGCATACCCTATGCAACCTTTGCTACGGCACTTCTTCAACTGCATTGCTGGAATCCGCCTAACAGAAATCACCTTTGGAATGCCTCTTACAACCCTTAAGTTTCCTTCTTGATCTATGCACTCAAAGGTCTTGTTGTAACAATCAAGCTTTACTCTGTGTGCTTCCAACCAATCCATTCCAATGAGAATATCATAGGAACCAAGTGGTACAACATTCAAGTCTACATAGGTGACTATCCCATTCATGACTAATGGTAATTTCCTTACTACTTCACTAACTTTCATCTTGGTTCCAGTGGCTAGTTGAACTAACCATGATTTGTTATTCTTTAACCTTTTAAAAGAACAAATCTCAACAACTTTAGGAGAAATATAGCTGTGAGAAGATCCAGGGTCAATCAAAATAGAAACAGTTTTCTTATCAATCTTACATTCAACTTCAACCACAGTTTACTAATGATCTACTTGATGGTCCTCTAGGGAGGCATAAATTCTAGGTACCATCCTTGCTACTTGACCCACTGTTTCAACTTCTTGGATGTTGTAAGCTAGCCTTACATACCCTTCCTCATGGAGACAGTTCCTGTGCATGTGGTTTTCTCCACATCCCCAGCATAGGAGAGGCTCTCTAATCTCTTTTAGGTCTCTTGGATTTCCTCCCATTACTCTGGATTGCTTAGTCACAACTTGTGGTGGTTTCTTTTGTTGTTTTCGAGAGTTAGAGGGTTTGAAACCACTCTTCCTTTTGTTGGAATTTTCATACTTTGTATCCTTCAATGCCTTATGGTAATCAAGTTTTCCTTTTTTTATCATAGCAATACTTGGCCTTTCTAATAGCCTCTTCTAGAGTTCAAGGCTCATCAAACTCAATCTTGTCTTTGTATGATTGAGGTAACCCACTCAGGGAATGTTGAATCTTCACTTTATCATCTTTGATGTATCTGGCATACCTCAATAGCTCCAAGAACTTGTTTTCATACTCTTCCATGGTCTGTTGTCCCAATTTCAGCTCATGGAATTCCTTAATCTTATCATCATAGTACTTGTCAGAGAGGTACTTCTTCCTTAAATACTCCTGGAACTACTTCCACACAATTTTCCTTTCACTGATCTTCTTCACTTTCCTGAATTTCTTCCACCATATGGATGCTCTTCCAATCAAATTGAAAATGGCTACCCTAGCCTTCATATTTCCAGAGTAGTCTTGGACTTGGAAATATTTTCTCATCCCAAGAAGCCAAGATTCCACTTCTTAACCGTTCTTTACCTCACCATCAAACATAGGAGGCTTATCCTTCTTGAATTCATCACGTGAGTTGCTCTGGTAGCGCCTGTTTTTCTTATTCCTGTGAGAAAAAGAACTTGAACCCCTAGTGGATCCTTCAGAGTCAGATGATCCTCTAGAAGAACTTTTTCTTTTTCTAGCAATGCATTGAGGTGTGGGTACATTGTTGCTCTAGGTTGGTATTTCTTTGGTCTTAGGCATAGCTAAGTCATCTCCTTCATCCCTTGTGATCTTCTCTCGTAGATTCTTATTCTGGTCGCAACAAGACTCTCCTCGGTCCTTCGCCTCTTCTCTTGTCAAAACCTTGCCCCACTTCATAGAAGAACATGTCCTTCCTCATCTTCCCTCACAGTATCATCGCAACTCCCATCCATCTACCCCGTATCATGCCATCCAACCCTCATCTTCATGGTACCCGCAGCCTCCACACACCAGGGCTCTACTCATCAGAGTTCATCTTCAATATACCATTTTAACATATGAGCATTTTAATCGACAATTGCAAAGATAACATAAACCTACCTCTTGGTCCTTTAAAGAATTCCATTTCTACGTCGATATAAGACTTGATTGTATCTACTATGAACTCAATGATGTAGCCTTCCAAGATGCTATCAAGCCACACCTTGACATCCCTTGATGCTCTATTGTCTACCTCCTTCAGCTGTTGGATCAGCTCCGAGTTCCAGAAGGTGGGTTCGCCTCCTTGAAAATTTTCCTTCCCATAGATCAATTGCGCCGGCTACTCATACAAGATTATCGAAAACTCAGAGAAGAAGTACTCCTGGATATCATAATAGAGATACCTTCCCAGCCACTTTTATTTCGTTAATCTAGGGTTCTAGTTCTATTTTGCTGCAAATTCTTGAGCCTTGTAATCAAACCAATCTTGAATCGTTGGTCTACTCAGATGCCACAACATTCTCTCCTTCTCCTCGCACTATGGTCCCAGAAAAGGAACCATTTGTTGACACAGATCCATCGACAAAGGTTCACTCTCTGTCGACAACCTTAACATAGCGATCTCCTTGAGTATCGGCCCAGACAGGTTTTACCCTGTCCAACAACACCTGCGAAGCAGATGAGGTCTCACCTGAGATGTTTAAGGGAGAACTGTTAGAACCACATTTCTGTAGTAATAAGTAGGGTTTGTGCATCTATTGTCTATCTATCACAACATTACTTCGGATATCTAACCAAGGGTTTATTATCGCATATCCATACCATAAATCATCAGATTGCATTAACATATTCATATCACAGCAAGATACTTACTCATAAACAGATCGATCACCATAGCATGATTTAAAACACAGAAACATCGCATCATTAAGAAAGAACAGTCATATTGTAGTCTTGATCCATTCACATTACATCATTCAACACAGAAAAATAGCAAAAGATAAAACACAGTATTTCCATCAACTTTCGTCATGTTATATTACTTCCGCATCAAAAATAGGATCTCAAAACATCTTCATAGTTGCAACAAAACAAACTTTGGTCTTTCATAGAGCACAATTCAACAATAAGCATAAGATCAATATCAATACATCAATCTCTCATAAGCACAACTTATCTCAACCTTACATTCCTATCTCTATTTATAGGCTTACGCTTTTTACAAAATGGTCCACTTAGTTCAACTTCCTAACTACTTTGTACCAAAACTACAAAATTATGACCAAGTCAACTCTTTGTCGACTTTCCCTCCTTACATGCCATCTTTCTCCTTGTGCATCATCTTTCACCTTGTGCATCATCTTTCACCTTGTGCATCACCATTGGTGTTGTGTAGCTTAACTTCCTCAAAACCGCTTGCCAACAAAGAATAAGAAATTTCAGGTCAGAGGACCTTTCCTCCTTTATGATAGTAAGTTCTTAAATAATCCTCATAAGTTGAAAACACATTGGTCAGGGCCTTATGTTTTCATTCAAATCATTGAAGGAGGCACATTACAACTGGAGAAATTAGATGGAATAATTTTCAAAGGACTAGTGAATGGAAGTCGACTAAATCCTTACTAGGAAAGTCACGACTTGGTCGACCGAAATAAAAAATGCATACTTATGAATGTTTTGTTTTGTGTCATAGTTAATCTGTCGAGGAAAAAGAAAAGTGTTTGCAATATATCTCTGTCGTGGAATAAAAATGGTGGGGCACACTCTTTGTTTGTCCCAAGGTAATAAATGTGTCCAAGGCTAAATACATGTCGCAAGAAGAAACGAACTGTTGCATGAGGAAATTTGGTCGCAAGAAGACAATTGGTTGTAGTTGAATTAAGGACACTAGGTATTTTAGCAACGTACTTTTTGGTCACTGTCGTCATTATTTCATAATAACTACCACTGAAGTGACATGAAAAGTGATGGTTCAATGGGGGTTTCCTTGTAATGATTCAAACAGTTTCCCAATGTGACGTAAATCATTGCCATCTTTCCAATTTATTGCTCACTCGTGCGAAGGAAAAACTAGTTAAATAGGTCAATGCATATCATATTTGTGCCAAAGTTTTCTTCATTTTGCTTACATCCAACCAAATAAACTGAGATGTTGTGTCTGCAACTCAAAGAGACGAGGATGGGTTACTATAACTGATGCAAGAGGACTAGACAAGGCTCGGTTACTGTAACTAATGCACATGTCACATTTTGGCCACAGCGTAGAGGTGAATGCATGTGTTAAACAATTGCTGGTATCGTTCCATGGTGTATTTCTATGGCTCAACCGAAATATTTATGTGGATGTTGAGCTTATAAAAACGATTATGGGACTCCCACTTGCAAGCATCTATCCAACACCATTTTTCGATTGGAAAATAATAGGACACATTATTCGAATAAAATGAAAGAAAAATATGACCTGACCAGAGACACTAGAGGATTTTCCATTGCCTCTATCAATGACTACATTGTTCGGTTCACAACTAAGGTTCTATCTAGCAAGTTGTTCTGAAATATGCGACCAAACTAGTGCACCACAGGGACAATTAGTGCGGCATAATTATGTGCAGCAGGTGTTCAACTCAACTAGTCTCAATATCTGCTAAATAAACTATTAGCATATCAGAGGAGGCACAGGAGAAAGGTAGCACATTTCATTACTCATGGCCACTTGTTTTGATTTGTTTGTTGCATGAGAAGAACCAACAAACTACCAAGGGGTCGATGTACCCATTTTATTTCTAGAAGCTCAATACAAGATTCTCTGGTTCAAAAAATATTTCAAGTAGAGGAAAACACACAACAATATCGATTTCTTTTTACAAGGAGAGACCTTGTGACATCATGTAAGAAGGGAGGCTAGAATTACTAACAGGATTGTTAAGCGGTTTAGAAACATTATCATATTTTCGGTCGAGGCCCATCATATCTTTAGGTCGAGGCCCATCAAGACCCATAATGTCAATGCCTTAGGACACAGTATCAACTGTCAGCTACAGAAATTGATTCCATTAATCAAGATTGGATGGAATAATGGAGAGTTCCTATTACAGATGACCAACTATCTGTAGACAAATAGGTATGACAAGATGAGTCATTGATATAGAAGGATGGAGACCAAGGAGAGAATCCACCAAAAGAGAACCTAGAATAGAACCAAGAGGATAACACAAAGGAGAACCCGGAATAAAATCTAGAAAATACCCACAGTGAGTCAAGCACAACTCCAATAGGCCAAAATATAGGGAAAAAGAGGAAGCAAACAAAGAAGTCAGTGAGGAGTCATAAGAAGAGGAAAGGAAACAAATCAATTGGAATTGTCGGCCTTACAATGATGATTATACTCTATTGATGGATACAATGGAAAAGTTCTCCAATCAAATCCTCAAGAAGATATATGAGCGGTAAACAAAACTAACCAACAGTATCACGGATTTATTACAAACGTTCTATAAGGAAATTAAAGAAGTAAGAATGGTGGTTGACTACAGACCACAATTTCCTGATTCGCGGTACTTAGCTGGCTCGTCATAAGAGAAACCAAGTCATGTTTCGACACCCATCCCACCAATAAAAACTCAAGTGTTGGGTGAAGCAATCGACTTGGGGATAGCATAGTTGAATTCCATGGTAAAAAACATGGGCCGTGTCACCATAAATTTCTCTACAATACTGATGTACAAAGTGTGTTCCATTTAGAATGTGGCAGTGGTTGAAATGAAGGTCAAGGAGGGCCCATTGGTCAAGCACATTAGAACATCAAACAATATTGTTCATAAGATGAAGAAAACAATCAAACAAACAGAGCATGAAGCTAATACTTGGGAGGGAAATAGGCACCAGATTGACACAGCTGTAACACTTTCTTGCAATATTTTTTATTGATGAAGGCATTACCCATGAGATGTTTACAAAAGACAAAGTGTTTCAACTTGGAAATATTGCAGAGAACCTCCGCAAGAAATTCACGGATTTGTAATTACAAGTGACTCCCAGTACACCTCCAGAAGTACTGCTAGAGAGAAGAAAAGCAACAACAGAAGCTACGAATAGAATAAAAGATGTGGAGGCACGTTGTGCCAAAGTAGTCGTGCAAATTTCCCAGACATGGTAATCTTTGATTGACGATGAAGAGTTAGAGAAATTCATGGAATAATTGAGCACCACAGAGAAAGAGGTGAACCAAATGAAGAATGAGATGAAGAAGCTTCCATTAGTATAGAAAATGGATAATTCTGTTGACATGAAGAGGCAACAACAACAGGTCACAACATTAGGAACACAACAACAAAAGAGGACTAACAGGGTTGCAGAACTAGAAGAAGAGGTAGAGAAAATTACAGTTTTCATTCAACCTGTACACCAAAAGTGTGACAAGAAGTAGAGTCATCAAGACTTACAACTTCAAAACACATTAGTTCTAAACTTGTGGAAAATATGAAGAAGACGTAAGCAGAAGTACGAGAGGATACTAAGCGGATAGTGAAAATATTTCAGGATTTTCAAAGTAAGGTTGTAACAACATGGGTCTCATAGTAATGTGGCTTGGGACGAGCCACAAGTGAGTGTTGGGGGCATGTTGTCCCTAGGAAAAGTTAAGCAGAATTGGGCCATAATTCTAATCGTGAATATCAAGAATCCGACTGCAAGACAGAAAAGAGAAGTTGCGACGGAAGAAGAGTTGCGACTGAAGAAGTATTGCGATGGAAGAGAAGTTGCCACAGAAGCAACCACAACAAAAATATTGAATATAGGAGAATCTGCGATGGAAGAAACCACGATAGCATAAGATAAGAGCAGTGAAAAGGACAGCTCGGTTGATCATGGTAATGAGTTAGTTAGAATAAAGAACGCTTTGGTAAAAATTATAATTGTATTCTGGGTCTATAATGCCTATTTTCAGTTGAAACTGAATGTACGAGAATAGAAATGATAGCTTGTCGACTAACATAAAAGAGTCAGTTTATTAGGACAAGTGGAAGATTATAAAAAAGTGAACCCAAGCTATGTGTGGCAGGGTAATTTTTAGGGGCGAAATTTCACCAATTGGCTATTTTTGGGGTTTTTTTCAAGAAAGAAATTTACTTTTTAGTCTCTAATATTGCCTATATTTACATAAAATAGGTTTCTTTTATCATAATATTCGCCAAAATTTACACATTTCAGTGTTAATTGTAAGTTTCATATTTAATATTCGCCTACCTATCTATAAAAAAAAATTCAATCCAAAACAATCACCTAGAATACTATATTTAAGTATAATATTAGAATCCTTAAAAAATACCCTGATGTGTGAGATTGACGTTGGTTATCAATTGTTTTGTTAACTAATTAGTCAATTGGTTGGTTAAGCTGGTGTATAGGTAAGGAAGAGAATAGGAGAGTTTTTTAATATAGAGAATCAATCCATGATGTGTGCGGATCAACAGAGGAGTGAAGAAGAGAGGAAGTATCTAGAACCAAAACCAGAGAGCATGAGGGGAGAGAAGTCTGTCTGAATTGTAAAGAATACCTAGAGAAGATTCTGCAAGATGAGTGTGTAGACAAAAGGTTCTAACATATTTCTCATTCAATATGAAGAGCACCTTTATGGTTTTTCCCAGATGGGTTTCCATGTTAATTGTTCTCTCTGTGTGTCATTGATTAATGTGCTTATGTTTTTTTGCATGCGTGTTGTGAATAAGTAAATATGAATATGTTGCGCTGCATTTGTTTATGAATAATCCCTTATATGTGTCTGTCACACTACTTATTGAATGAATCTATAATAAGGTTGTTATGCTGATTATTATGATACGTGTCGACTAGTAATTAGAATGGTATCTTGAATGAATAGACAAACGATAATAAGTATAACCCTCGGATTTGGTAGAGTGTTGTGATAAAGTGTCATGAGAGTAGAAAACCCCACCTAATTGTAGAAACCTTATTCTGCCATTTCCCCATAAAATATTTCAGGTGATACTGCATTTGTGTCATAAGTGTTGTCGGCTGAGCCCTGCTTTACCCTGTCGATATCTGGGTCTTAGTTAATGATCGAGGATCTGAACTCGGGTCGACCGAAAGTGAAAGGAAACATATTCTTACTTATTTCTATATACCCATTTACATCGGACAAGTTTTCTTTTGTTCGGAAGAGGTACAATATCTGAAGTACCATTCACCATTAAGAAATTATATTCTTTAAACATTATTGTGTCCCAATTTGGATGGCTATAAGTTCCTACAAATGTTTATGGATCATGAGCCTTTTAAACTTGAGACAAAAGATAAGAATCTCATTGGAACTATGAAAATATTTTACATTTATCTACAACATCACCAATAAGATAACCAATTTCTTCACATGTTGTGTGGACCCCTCGAGGAAGTGGTTTTGATGGTGCAAGTTCATATTCAATCAACCCAATTGGATGAACGGTAGAGGTGGAATTTTCAGGCTTATTATAATCATCTAAATAAGAGACTAGAGTATGACCACTAGTAGAAAATTTCGGAATTAAAGATGGCCAAATGCTAAATATGCCTTGTAGGTCGAAGATGGTACAAAATCCTAATGAGGCTTGCAATTCAAGATATTTTCATTAAATTTAACATCTCTCCTAATAATAATTTGATTGGAATAAATTTGAAGAATTCTATAACCTTTGACATATTTAGAATAGCCAACCGTAAAAAACACTTCTCACTCTAAGGTTGTAGTGATTTATGTTTTTTATTAAGAATGTGAGCCCAAGCTTCACTCACAAAAAAGTGGATTACATCTAGTTTAAAATTAAGTTCATCCTTTCTCTGATGTTATATCTTTTAAAACCTTGGTGGGAGTGCAATTGACTATGTAATTGGCGCAATTAATGGCTTCCACCCAAAAATAAGGACTTAAACCCTTAGATTGGATTATATAATTGGTTGTTTCCTTTAATGTGCAATTATTTCTCTCGGCGACAATATTTTGTTGTGATGTGTATGGAACAATATGTTGCATTTGAATGCCTTATGTAGTGCAATAATTTGTAAATTTGTTGTTTATATATTCAAATCCATTATTTATTATTAACTTTTGTATTTCCAAATTTTTTTTATACAAGGGATTTATAAACCGAAAACATGTCGAAAAATTATATTAAGTTTTAAAAATTAATCCCCAATTACTCTTGAGAATACATTAATGAAAGTTAAGAAGTACTTGAACCTACAGAAGGAAGTGTTTCACACAAATCACTATGAAAAAGTTGCAAGGGAGAAGGCACACCAAAAGGCACGTTTGTTAATATTGTCTCGATCATGTTTGTTGAGAACACACCCAGGACAAGCACCATTTATACAAGAAATGGGAAGAAAACTGATCACCATTGTCTAATTACATATCCATTTCCATGAGAAATAGTTTATATGATGAAATCATTCGAGCCAAATTTTGCTCAAATCATCGCTATGAGCAATAAAAACATATGGAAAAGACGATGACGGAAAGTTGTCAAATATGTACAACCTAGTAATATTATCAACAATTGTGGTTGCGAGGGCATGCTTAGGATACTTTAAATCCTTGATTACAACTGGATGAGGTGAAATATATACAATATTTCTTTCACTAGAATGATTGATCTGATAGTGACAACAAATTGCACGAAAGACATGGAACAAATAATACATCTTTGCAATGATCATCATCTATTTGAATTTTTCTAGACCCTACAACACGAAGAGATCTATCATCACCAACAAATATTTGTTTACTGTTACAAGAATTAAGAGTAGAAAAAATGGATTTATTCTTATCCATATAATAAGATTCTCCAAAATCAATAATCCACTCATTGAAAGAAGAAGTAGATGATGCATTGAAGGAAAAAACAAAAGCAAAAAGTGCATGTCCATGAGAAGAAGAGTTAGACGAATATCAAATTGATGTAATAATTCTTCATTGTTGCTTCTAAGGCTTCCATTTTCTTGAAACATTTAGAATCCAGATGACCATTTTTCCCAAAAAAAATACAATCTCTCAATTTCTTTTCCTATTGATTGGGTTCCCTTATCACAATTGGAAAGATGAACTAGTTGAGAGGCTTTGGGACCCTTGTTTTTTTTATTGTTATGAGGGTGATGCTTCTTTGGATTCTTGGTTGTATCCTTATGTTGTGATATTAGGTATTTATTAGATGTACCTACCATGTTGATCGCTCCAAGATGCCAGAAGTTATCTATCTATCTAATGAGAGAATCACAAAAAACTTTGAGAGTGATTTTTTGATAAGCAAAAACTAGAGCTTCTATATTAGAGTGAAAAGTAGACATTAAAAAAAATAAGACTATAAATATTTGCAAGAATATAATAAATACATTAGGTGTGACATTCTTCAACTAAGAGTTTTTAAGGGTTTTGAATTTAGATAAAATTATTCATTGCAGGATAAATCCCATGAATTTAAAACTACCAACCGATTTTTAAGTTGGTAATTTAAGGTTTCTAGCTTTTTCCAAGTTGCATCTAGTTGGCCAATTTCTTGACATGAAATCATAAGTCATTAGAAATAGAAATCCCTATCAATCCACATGCTTCATCATTTTTATCATCCCATTTGAATTTATTTGAGGCATCGATGGGTGTCGTTTCTTTTCCCAAGGTAATTTAATAAATTCCCTTCATAGGAAATTCTCCATACAAAATCTTCATGAGGACATCCTCCATACAGACTCTTCATGAGTAGTTGATACTGGTAAATAGAATATCACTTAGACTAGTCATATTATTATATGTAGGTAATATGACTTAAAAACATAAACTAATTCTCTAATTCCAAAGATCTCTAAAAAAATAGGCAGTTTATAAGAAAACAACACTAAAAAAAGACTGTGGATGTCAAAGTTATGCATTTTTTTAAAGGACAAAAAGGAACCAAGAACTCATGTAGAAACTAGAGATTGATGCACATGATCATGGGGTTACTGAGTAATATATAATACCCCCCATTTACTATTTTTTCCTATAAGTTAACCTTTTACAACTAAAATATTTTTAAACCAAGTGACCACTTTTGTAAAACAAGTGGGGAGCACTTTTACAATTAAGTTACTTTATATGTTAAAGTTACATAAAAAAATTAAACTTCATAAAAATAGTACTTTTAAAATCTAGTAACCCACTCTTATAAAACAAGTGGGAAGCAATTCTAGGACTTGAACACAAGCCCTATTACTTAATAAATTAAATTTTGATAAAGTGATTTAAACAAAAGTTTTAGTATATTATGAAGAAGAATGGAGTTGTTATTGTTGGTGGTGTTGGTGTTGGTGGTGGTAGTGGTGGTGGTAGTTGAAAGTGTGAATACAACAAAAACAAAATTGGCATACAAAACACTTATACACAGTCATACACAATCAAAATATGAAATTTTGAAACTAAAACTTCTCAAATTTGGAGTTAAACCTTAGTTACATTACATGGAAAATGTAAGTTTCTCATTGTTTTTAGTTTATCAATTTTGCACAAGGCACATGAAAAAGAGCATATGTAATCAAGAAAACCCTTTCTACTCTATGTATAATTTTTGAGTTCACATAGAACAATGACAAAGAGCATACACAAACTAAAAGGAAACAAGTTGGGAATAAAACATAAATCCAAGTTGAAATGTCAAACAATTTGTGATAGATTTTTTTCTAATTTTTGTAAATGTAAGCAATGCTCCTTTGGATTTGATAAAATGGTTGTATCTTGGGAAAACATAAACCTTTTCAAGTGAAAAATAATTCCAACTAAAAGCATCGCTCCATATGCAATGGAACACCTCTCTCATCCCAAAAATGCACATAAATAGTAGAATATAGATATTCTTATTTGACAACTAAACAGGTTCAAAATATTGATCAACAAGAAGAACATGTCTTCATAAGTGCTATGATACCATGTTTCACTAAAGCAAGTATTTACACACAATTCAAAAACCTTAAGCAATCATTCACAAAAAATAAGAGATCAACACATTGATCTTTTACGTGGTTAAAACCCTCAGAGAGGTTGAACATTACATATCCCCAACAAAATAACTAAAAGGAAAAAAATTACATATGGATTTCTCCCTATCGATAATCAAATAAATGAACCTCCATGTTATTTAAATATATATCATGGACCAATAAAGTGTTAATACACATATAAGTATCCATTAATATCAAGGAGAAGATGAATTGTCGGATCACTTTGTGTCTAGAACATATCGTGACCAAAGAATTACATAAGTACAAATGCATAATAAAGAAACACACTTTACCTAAAAAACTTTACACCAAACTATATCTTAACTAACTCATAAGCATCTAAATATCCTAACATCTTCAAGTCCAATCTTAGATCACCTTTTATTTGTTGAGGGGGGGAATGAATTTGATTTTGCATTGAGAATGCATAAATATTGGGGAGATCTATTGGACTGGATCTCCTCTTAGAATTTTTTAACAAACGTTTAGAATATAATGGAATGTTTGATATCAAGCGCATAAAATTTATGCCTACATGTAGGACGAAGAGGGTTGAAGAAGGAAGAATAGAAAAAAGGGGTAGACTCATCTTGGTGTCAAAAAGCTTTATGAAATATCAATTTGAATTAAAACCATTGATTGGAATAGAAGGTGATTCTAATCACTATCCCATATATTTGGAATTTGACTATGTGGGAGAGAAAAAGCATAATACTTTTATGTTTAATTATGGGTGGATGGGAGATGAAAGTTTTGTTTACTTGGTAAAATCTCTTTGGAGGAAAAATAAGGAAACTAGAATAGAATCATTCACATTACAATTTGTGTTTAACCTCGAGCAAGTTAAACATGTTGTGCTATCCTAGGGTCATGAAAGGAAAATTAGAAATGACAAGGAATATTTTGAAGAGGAAAATCATATTAAGGGGATACATTTTCAAGATATAGCAGGGTATACTATTAAAGAGCATAAAAAAGGAAATCAATACCCTGGAGGATGAGAAGAGAATATTGTTAGTATAAAAAGAAACATATTGGAGACTTAAAAGTAGTGCCACATGGATGGAAAAGGGGGATGATAATACCAAATCCTTTCATCATGTAAAACCACTATATTATAAAAGGAGAGGATGGTAATTTTGTTTCAAAGACTTAAGGATTTAACGATAGAAGGGTTAAATTGCTTTGAATGCCTCTCCAAGGAAGAAGGTCAAGCTACTATAGATGAGGTTTTCAACATGGCAATGTAGTTACGAAATATGGTAAACAAGGAGGATTTTGTTATTGTAACATAGCCTATATCAAAGGAGGAGTTGTTATAGGTTCTAACTTCTTTTCAAAAGGATAAAATGCCAAGGTTGGATGGATGGTCTATCGAATTCTTCATAGGATTTTACGAGATGATAGAAGAAGACCAAATAAGGGTGATAGAGAAGTCAAGGTTAAATGGGAAATTTTTGGCAACATTAAACATAAATTTAATCTGTATGATCCCAAGTCTAATAATTCTCAATCCTTTAAGGAATTTAGACCCATATCTTTGTTCAATTGTGGATATAAAACTACAACAAATGTCATTGCATAAAGGGTAAAAGTTGTGTTGTCAAAATCTATTTCTGTGGGCTCTTCGTAAGCATACATATTCCATGAGGTTGTGGGAGTTGCACAGGGAGTGTTCCATACCCTTAAGTCAAAAAGTATGCAAGATATGGTCATCAAAGTGGATTTACACAATCCCCATTATATAGTGAATTGGCTCTACATTAGGTTAATGCTTCCTCATGTTGAGTTTAACATCATTGCAATTAATTGGATAATGAGTTGTATTAAAACTACTTAATTTGCGGTGTTAATCAATGGGATTCCCTCAAAGTTTAATTTTCAATCCAAGAAAAGGTATAAGACAAGGGTTCCCCTTATCTCCTCTGTTTTTCCTTTTTGTAGATGAGGGATTAAGCCAAGCAATTTTGTTTAAATCGATAGGAACCATTAAAGTTATAAGGATCAACATGAAGACTAATATCACTCATCTCTTGACCATTAATGATATTTTAAATTTTGTGATAAAACTCATAGAGATTCTCAAAAACGTTATGGTATTATAGACCTTTACTGTTCAGATCCAAGGATGAAGGTTAACCTGAGGAAGTCAACAATATCTTATTTTAAGGTCAAGAAAAATATAGAAGGAATATTTTTCAGTTATCCCTTGTGTGAATGAAAATTTACAAAGTTCCATCAAGTATTTAGGTTTCTACCTGAATCCAAATGACTACGTTAAAGGGGACTACGGATGGATGCTATATAAGGTTGAAAAGAAGATATCCTAGTGGTATCTTAGGTGGTTGTCTAGGGAGGGGTGGGATATTGGTATTAATTAAGTCTGTACTTGAATAAATTATGGTATGTTGTGTCTCGTTATCTTCCATCCCCAAATGCACCTTGGAAAAAGGGAGGAAAATGAAATTTAAGTTCCTATGGGATATTGAAAATAAGAGGAATCATTTCCATTGGGTTTTATGGAAAAGAATACCAACCCCTAAGAAAATGGGAGGATGGGAGATAAAGAATATTCATCATTTTCCATAACTTTAGCAACTAAAGGGGTGGGATATGCTACAAATAATAGAAGGTATATTTTGGCTTTGAAAATTATTATTGAGTTGGTTGTTACTATAAGGGAATTTAGAGGTTGTAGGTTATGGAGGACATTCTCCTAATTGTTCAATGGATAACAATTAAAATATGCATAGAGAATATTTGGCTTTGAGGACATTATATTGTTGATGCAAAATTCATGCATGTCTACAGGAAGAGGAATGGAATAGCTAATGGATTATCAAAAGAAGGCATAAATATGGAATTTTGATGCTAGTACATTTGGAAAGATAGAAATGGTATCTTGGCAGAGCGTTATCTTGTCCCTTTCATGTAAAAGGGGCTATATTTATTTATTTATATTTATAGTTGGGAAGATCCTTTTGGACAATAAAAATGGTCTATTTTGGTGATTATCTATAGAATGCTTTTTTGTTTTTAATTTGAGACTGTATATTGAATGCATGTAGCAGTACTACAAGATAATTTTCAATGATATTTTATGGAAAACTTCATAGAGATTCTTGACTTGGTGTTATATGTGAAGATGTTGAGCATGATCATGGCCCTTTTATGTAAATGGGTCCTACTTTTATATCTTTAGATAGTTTCATCTTATGGACAGTGACAATGAGCTCATTATGGTGATAACCTTTAGGATGGTCCTTTATAATTTATTTTCTTACTTTTTGATACTCCTATGGGCTTTTTTATGATGATATGTTTTAGGACGTTGTATCATGGATAAAATAAAATATGGAAGTACTATGATTTTGTTCTTATATTGGCTGCATGTAGTCATATATAGGGATAATGATAGTGAACTCTTTGGGTGACAAGCTATAGGATTATCCAATGTTTAGTTTTTCCTTTTATACAAGATGGACCCTATGTTTCTACAATAAATTTTGTATTTTGGATTAGGATTTGGGATTTTTTTTTCCAGTGAATCCTTCTTGGATGAGGATATGTAAGTGCTTTCAATATGGGATGTCGTGCTATGGTTATTCATTTTTTTTACCAGTTTAGATTGAACACGTGATGATGCCTTTATATTGGATGAAAGCATATACTTTTGCTACAGTTTAGGAGTTTGTCATGGTGACTTTTCCTTGATTCTTGTAGAATTATTGGTACTTTGTAGAAGTGATACAACTCTTTTATTGAATGGTTGTACATGGGTATATTTCATATGCTCCATTATGGGAGGTTAGTGACTCATTTTATCACTGTAGGTGTCATCTTGTGCTACATGAGGGAAGGTTGAATTTTCCTACTTTTGTTCATGGAAATGATGAAAGATTTTTGGATCTATGGAGATGACTTTTGTTTGAGAAATTTTATAGATGGGATGATGGTGACACCTTTCTCCTATAAGTTTCTTGTGTTAGAGTAGGGGTGGCTAATTGTTTCCACTTGTTTTCTATTAGTGCAAATGATGATAAATGTTGGATATATGGAAGGCTCTCTTTTGAAACAATTTTTCTAAATGTGAAGATTTCATATGTTTCTTGAACACTTGGTTGCATAAGTCATTGAAAAGTGCATTTTTATTGAAAATAAAGATTTCAATTTTTTTTTTTTTTTTCAGAGGAAAAAAAATTGTATTAAGCTAGCTTCCATGGAAGTGTGATTTATCATACACGAATTTGACGTGGCATATATGGCTTATTATTTGTAGTTTCCTTAGGAATCCTATTTTTAGACTAGAATTCCTCTAATAGTTATTTAACATGATGTCAACACCCTTAAAAAACTACCAAGTTTGTTGAAATATGGAAACTGCCTTAACTCTACTATATATGTGTGATTCCAAACATCCTACAACAAGAGTCCCACTTTTAAATTTTAATGTAAAATAATCAATAAGCTATATTATCTACCTTCAAATTTATATTTTACTTTCATCCATTTCAAAAATGAAATATTAAAAGGGAAATTAAAAATAAAAAATAAAAAACATTAAATATATTAAATTATTCTCAGGTTTTTTGTGATGCCTTACATCATGATAAAAACGACAATTTGCCTACCGCTTACCAATTGTAGTAGTGGGATAATTGGTGATTAACTAGTCTATAAGCATAATCAAATATTATAGTCCCTCGTCCCTCCTTCATTGTCAGCATTGGGGAAGCTAGTTGTTATCTACTGTGATCGTGATAAAAATTGGTACCCATGATACTTCAAGTTCAAGCCTTATGAGGCCCTTGTTGGATTCCAAGTATCTAGGTCAAAAGAGGAGAAACAGAAAATGGGTGATTTGATACCCTTCAAATTAGGATGAAGATCGATGGGCCTACATGCATTACTAGCAAGTTTTGTGGAAGATGGGAAGATGCACTATAGGAATCTTGATAACCATTATATTTAACATCAATAACAAACATAATATGGTGTTATATGTTCAAGATCCAAGGGCATACGCATGTTTTCCATCATATCTAAATGAGGGAGGACATGTAGAGAACAAACATGATTTCAATGATGAAATCATGAAAGAGGACACATGAATACAATGTATTGTGGGATTTGAAGAGATCAACCACTTGCATGCATTGTTATTAACATAACACAAGGGAAGTTGAAGCCTAATGGTCATTGGATCACGAAGAGGTCTAAGGACAAAAATGTATTTTGGGGTTAAAGACCAAGGGCAAGGAAGCCACTATCCTAATTATTATTGGATGAGGAACCAAGAGATTTATGAACGAAGAATCCACAAGGGCGCATATCAATGTTATTCAACCCATTCATGGGGACATTGTTAAATACCATGCAATTGTAGGGCTCACCATTCCGACATTACATAATTTGGCCTTTTCTAGTGGTGAATTAAGCAAGTGAAAGGGAGTTCCAAGTTCAAACCCATGTGAAGTAATAGGAAACCACAATCACAAATATGAAAATGAAATCATAATGCAAGACTCTCAAACATAGATAATTAATACAATAACTATATACATGATGTTATAGTTAAGATGAAGATATCATGATGAGCAATTTTTTATTGTGCCCTTTTGGAGATCAATGATCTCATACACCAAATTGATGAAATTATCATAGAGATACGAAGAAGATAAACAAAGGTATGGGAGGAGGTTAAACACAACTAAGGGTTGTCCAAGGTAAGTGGAAATGAGGAAATTAAATATAGAGGTAAGTGGAAATGAATAAAAACCATGCCCCATTAAATTATTCACATGAATTGAGGTGATTGATTGTATCAAAATGACAAACTATAATACCATCATGGGTTCCTTAGAAAGAAGCTCGTGGGTAGGATTAATAACAACCACTTCTCTCAATAAACTAGTTGTATGAAATTAGTGTGGATAGTTTCCTTCACCACTTAGTTGAGTACCTTCATACCGTATTTATGCGTAGGTGTTATTTGAACAACAATTTGGGTTCTTTTGGGGATGGATTTTCTAGTTGGTTTTATCTTGTGCTCTAAAAGTGTCCTTGTCTCTCCTTTCCTTTACATATATCAAACTTGTTTTAAATACAACTATCAAAAATTTCAGGGAATTACTTTTAATTTATTTTTTCTCATTGATTTATCCTCAAAAGATACAACTAGGAGATTAAATTGGTGCAATGATCATTGTGATTTCCACATTTAGTTTTTTATTTGGATTATTAATGACTAAGCAAGCATCTTATATTTTGTGAAAATTACTAATTATTGAGTTTACTTGATTGTTTTGCAATCTTGTAGTTGTTAATGAAATGTCATCTAATTCAAAATACATTCATTATTATTTTGGGATAGTAATATGCATTCATTATTATTTTGGGATAGTAATATGAGACTCAATCTAACAAAATTCATTAAACACAAATTACCATGTTATATTTCTTCATTCCCATAATTGAACCCTTAATAAAAAATTATCTTCATAATCCAATGGAAATGCACCATTAAATTGTGAGTAAAACTATTGAAAGGTTTACTTTGGTGCTCAAATCTTCATCTCCGGTTATATTATCATGCAAACTCCATTATACAATCTAGGGTAGACAAATTTCAAAAATAAATCTATTTACAATTAGCGGCTCACCTATAGGGACGAGAAAAACATGTCCTAATGCAAGAGAGGCTTTGTTGAGGTGACAATGACATTTTCTCAACGAGTACCACTTGGAGGGATTTTTAGAGACAACTATCAAGGGGAAGTCCAATTCCTTGAAATCTGTTGCGCCTTCCTCCAGAAACCATTCGACCAACGCTACATCTAACTCGACAGCATCGGACTTAGTCAGATTTCTCCATCACGAGGTGGGCAGAAAAGTTCCAGTGTATGACAACATCAGGTTCTTTAATCCTTTATACGTAAAATAAACATTTCTTTGCAATAATGACAACATTTCTTTGCAATCGGTTACAGTGGTCGACAGTTACGTTCATTGCTGGGCGATTACAACGCGAATAATTGGCCCCGTGGTTGTGCTCAGGTGACCGATTTCAGAAATAATGCTCACCATTCTGAATTCTGTAGCAAGCTGCCTGACGAGCGACAACAGCAACACGCTTCTTGTTTTGAGCCTTCTTCTCATATGCATAAACCCTAAAATATATTATTTTCTATTCGACCATTTGTGAGGAAATTTTCGAGACACTTTCCCTTGATGGTCTCCACTATAAACCCTAGAATCTTCAAAAATATATTATTTTCTATTCGACCATTGTTGACCCTAGTCTATGACTCTATTTTGACATCTCATATCATACAACTCTCATACTTGTCCCATGAGTTCCCTTTATTCTTACTCCCCAGATGTGTAGAGTTGTAAATAGACATTCCCAAACAATTATGTTTCTACACACGGGTCTCCTAATGAAACATTAATGAAGAAAGAATCATACTTGTCCCATGAGTTCCCTTTATTCTTACTCCCCAGATGTGTAGAGTTGTAAATAGACATTCCCAAACAATTATGTTTCTACACACGGGTCTCCTAATGAAACATTAATGAAGAAAGAATCAATGAATTATTCAAGAGTCAAAGCTATCTATTGGTTAATTCAAGGAAGATGTATCCTTAGTATCGAGCTGAAGGTAGCTACTTAAAGACTACTTTATCCTATCATGGGTGGCATCACTCATTAAAAAAATTAAAGAAAAATGTGTGTAGATACAACTCTTTTACATTGGTCACATCTATACCATGTGATGGCATCTCTTTTATTTTATCACTTTCATAATCTATGCATGTTATTGGGAGAAAAGTTTGTAACAATGGGGTCAAAATTAGGTTAGATGGCAATGAAATAGCTCTTAGTTCAAGGAAGATGTATCCTTAGTATTGACCTGGAGTGTACCTACTTAAAGACTAATTTAGCCTATGCACCATAGTAATAATTCTAAGAGGGTGGACCCAAAGAGTTGGATTCGTGAGAATTGAACCTCCAATCTCAATATCAAATGGCCTTTGGATTCAAATGCCAACCAACTAAGCTACCCCTCGGGGCTTTATGTGAGATATGGTTACAAAACAATGTATTAATTTATGAAGCATTATGTTTTCACTTAACCATAGTGCATTGAAATTTATACAAATACATGGCTTTAGATGTACATCATAAACCTGTGCATCCTCTCATAGCTCAATAGAAATTTTATTGCTATTATTTGTGTTTATGATCAACATGGGCATAAACCTAGAGATATTATGTTATTTGTTTATCGGTGACATCACTGAGATGTTATATGGTCGGGCATAATTTTTATTATATTTGTTTGGGATTCTTAAATTCTCTTTAATGTTTAATGTTTCGCTTTTTGCTTTTGCAACAATGATTTTATTTTCTATTTTAAATTTATTTACTCATTACCATAGATATCAAGACCAAGGCCCTTGCTTGATAGGAACTCAAGACTACAACCTTCATAGAGTTCAAGATTAGGATCGCAATACTTGAGCTTTGCACGAGGACTCTCCCTACTTAAGCATAGCCTAGTACCATGCCTTGAGCTAGGGATGAGCATATGACCTATGATCGGGTCCAAGATCTTACATGAGCTCAAGAACAAGAATTTTTTTAATACAAAAATTGACCAATATATTACAGTATAACTAAGTTGATTTTCAACCTAATTTTGGACATCATCATTGCAAATTTTGAAATAAATTTCAACCAAGAAACACACATCTTGATAGTTCCTTTGTCAACTTGTACTTCAACTTAAACACTGCTAGAAAATAAATGATTTTCAACTAGTAATTCAACAATATCATCAATTGTAATGTCAAGTGCAAATACTAGACAAAAAGGCCTTCTAGACCATTATTTCAACGCCAATATCAACCTTAATTATTATTGGCATATTGAACTAAAAAGCATCTTTGACCACATCTTCATCTACTTTTTCGACTTCTATTAAATAGGTTGACTTGTAGGTTACAAATATGGTCAAAATTATCATCCAATGTTCTTCTAACATTTTGAATGGCACTCCACAATGTGCGTGTGAGCCCAGAGGTGCATGCGTGTGTATGTTCCATCCAACTGCAGCTTTGTCACATGGTCTTGCATTTTCATATGTTTTGTTTCACTACAAACATAAGCCTTATTTTCAACCTATACACACACTCATAACCAACCTAGATTTTGCACATGTAGTTCCCAAGCTTTATAAGAAAAAGTGGTCCTAGAGAGACCATTATAAGCTTATCTTTTCAAAAATATGGATAACTACTCTTGTATCATTACTACAAGTTGTCATGAATAATTTAAGAATTGTCTCGAAGTTGGAATTTATGTTAACCATAAGTTCTTGGACCCAAAATTTATTTGATAGTGTAAGGAGTCCATTGGGCAAATAAAATATTGGCAAACACAAAGCCAATTTAGGAAAAGGAATAACTACACAAAAGCATAAAAATGTGTGAAAACACACTAATCTCATTCACAAACGTACATTATATTGTATGAGATGACTCTTGGTTTTCATATTTCAAGAGGTCTCTTGGAATCCCAGGTGACTCTTGGTCTCCCTTAGACTTATGGTATTCTTTGCACATGACCGGTGCACAATAGTCCTAACACCTAGGTTTACATATCCAACAATTCCCCCCTTGAATCCAAAGGGTGTATATGATTCCAAGAAAAAGGAAGAGGGCAGCTTAATAAAAGGCTTCATAAACCAATTTTTCCAAGCATGTTAGCAGAAACATGCACTATGTTCTACTAAATACAAGAGCTCTTTGAATGAGACTTTTTCTCTAGTAGCTAGATTAGATACCGTAAGAATAGTGTTAGCAATAACAAGGCATCATAAATGGAAAGTTTACCAAATGGATGTCAAATCAGCCTTTTTGAATGGGATATTACAAGAAGAAGTATATGTGCAGCAACCACCAGGTTATCAGATATTGGGTCATGAACATAAATTTTATAGATTGAAAAAGGATTTGTATGGTCTCAAACAAGCTCCAAGAGCATGGTATAGCCGCATTGACTCATATTTCCAGAGCCATTGTTTTAGCAAATGCAGTAGTGAGCCAACTCCTTACATCAAGGTAAATAATCAAGGTAAGGTCTTAATTGTATGCCTGTATGTTGATGATTTGATATTTACTGGAAACTTTTCAAATGAGTTGTTTAAATCAACAAGATTTGGGATTAATGAAATATTTCTTGGGCATAGAAGTAAGTCAAACAAATGATGGAATTTTCATTTGTCAAGAAAAATATGCAACATTAGAGGAAATTTCACCTCAAAATGGGCCTCCTAAAAAAAATTAATAAAATAATACTTAAAATAATAAAATAATATTTATTAATTTTGGAGAAAGAAAAGAAAAAAACTATTTTTTTGTTTGTATTTTCGACATATCTCCTCGTGTTTTTACTCAAATTTCGATCGGGAAAGCTCGCTGGATGTGGAATTAAATTCTGCATCCAACAAGTACCCACTCGGAATACTTTTGACGGACTCCACTACCCCAAAAACAAGAAATACCTGAAAAAAACACGAGGAGATATGTCGAAAATACAAACAAAAAAAGTAGTTTTTTTAATGATACCTATCCCCAAATTTATATTAAAAAAGTGTTTAAGACCTATAAGGTATTTCAAATTTAAAGAAATTTGGCTAACACATGATGACATGGAATTTGAGTTAAAGTTAAAAGGCCCATTTTGAGTTGAAATTTCCTCTAATGAGGATGTCTTGAAAAGGTTCAAGATGTTGAATTGCAATCTAGCATCTACATCTATAGCAACAGGATTGAAATTGAGCAAAGAAGAAAATGGTACAAAAGTATATCTAAGTTTGTTCAAAAGATTGGTAGTCAAATTGATGTATTTGACAACAACAAGGCCTGACATTATGTATGCAATCAGTTTGATTCCAAGGTTCATGGAAACACCAATGGATTCACATTGGCAGACATGTAAAAGGATTTTAAGATATATTAGTGGAACAAGAGATTATGGCATCTTATATTCAAAATCAAATGATTACATTCTAGTTGGGTACACAGATGGTGATTTTGCACGTAGCATTGATGATAGTAAAAGCACATATGGGTATATTTTCCATCTTGGTTCACGAGCGATTGCATGGGCTTCTCAAAACAACCTATTGTTACTCTTTCAATTATAGAAGCAGAATATGTAGCAGCAACACCAGCAGCATGTCAAGCAGTTTGGATAAGACGAATAATGACAAATTTGATGCAAGATCAAAAAGAAGCAACAATAATTTATTGTGACAATAATTCAACAATAAATCTATCAAAAATCAAGTTTTTCACAAAAGGAGCAAGCACATTGATACTAGATATCATTTCATCCAAGAACTTATCAACAATAGTGAAATATATCTTGAATTTTGCAAGTCTGAAGACCAATCTGCAGATATCTTCACCAAGCCATTGGCAAAACACACATTTGAACATCTAAGGAAAGGTTTGGGCATCATTGAGAATTCAAGCTTAAGGGGAGTGTTGAAAAGTAAGCTTGACGGGGCCAACTATGGACAAGCAGCCGCCCAGCTAGCCGTCCATCAACCACCACCCAGCCACCCGTCAACCCATCAACCACCTAGCAGTTTAACAATTAATGAAATTCACCCTCCAGCAGAAATTTGAACAGTAAAACATCTGTTGCAAATTTGCTATAAATAGATCATTTCATAGCTGCATAAGGCACACTTGTAGTTTTCTGTTTTGCTAATAAAATTCTGAACAACAACTCATATTTGGTTATATTTTCTATCTTTTGCATTTTCAGCTCTTGAGTTTTTTAGTTTTTTCTTGCATCCTCTTCCTACGATAATGAACAACATCATGTTCTTTAATCCTTTACGTAAAATAAACATTTATTTGCAATAATGACAACATTTCTTTGCAATCAGTTGCAGTGGTCGATAGTTACATTCATTACTAGTCGATTCCAACGCGAATAATTGGCCCCGTGGTTGTGCTCAGGTGATCGATTTCAGAAATAATGCTCACCA
Organism: Pseudotsuga menziesii; assembly: GCA_001517045.1. NCBI lineage: Eukaryota > Viridiplantae > Streptophyta > Pinopsida > Pinales > Pinaceae > Pseudotsuga > Pseudotsuga menziesii. Next base: position 13,947 of record LPNX010284463.1, on the reverse strand, counting down.
TTTTGAATCCTGTAACAAGCTGCCTGACGAGCGACAACAGCAACATGCTTCTTGTTTTGAGCCTTCTTCTCATATGCATTATTGATTCTCCCAAGAAACATCTGTGTTTCTTCTTGCAGGGCTTCTTGTTGTCACCCATAACAAATGGAGGAGGCTACAATGCCAATTTTGGAAGCCTGAGCTTCAACCAACGTTCAAGAATAGCATAATGCATGCATAGAACCATTAAGCAATTCGCATGCCTGTTGTAATTGGTATTAAGAACCAACACCAAGGTCTCTCAATGATGCATTAATGTAGAAAAAATCAATGAATTGATGAAGGAAGTGTCGAAGCTATCTATTGGTTAATTAATCAAATATATATATATATATATATAGATAAGTTTCTTTCTTTTTCCACGTAATATATTGTGCTGAAATTTTCTAGACACTTTGCCTGATGGTCTCCACGATAAACCCTAGAATCTTCAAAAATATATTAGTTTCTATTCGACCATTGGTGACCCTAGTCTATGACTATTTTGACATCTCATATCATAGAATTCTCATACTTGTCCCATCAGTTTTCTTTATTTCTTCCTCTCCAAATGGTGTAGAGTAATTGTAAATAAACATTCCCAAATAATTATGTTTCTACAGAAGGGTCTTCTAATGAACCATTAATGAAGAAAGAATCAATGAATTAATCAAGAGTCCAGGCTATCGATAAGAGTCCAAGCTATCGATTTGTTAATTAATCCAAATAGATATAAGCTTCTTCTTATTTCCAGGTAGAGGTATATTTTTGGTATTTTTTCTTTCTTTAAATAATAGTATCCAACGTAAATACTAGAAGGATAAATCAACAACTCATGAATAGATTATATATGTCTCATCAACAATTGACTCATAAAGAATAAACATGTCACAAAATGGGATTTGAACATAGGTGGAGAGAGAACAATTAAATATGATCAATTTCAAAATAGAAGCTATCATGAAAAGATACATTGACACAATTTTCAATATACAAGAATCCCTTCTCATCCTACAAATCATTGAAGGATGCTTATAAATATCATTGGGAGAAAATTTGGTAACAATGGGGTCAAAATTAGGTTAGATGGCAATGAAATAGCTCTTAGTTTAAGGAAGATTTATCCTTAGTATTGACCTGAAGTGTACCTACTTAAGGACTACTTTATCCCATCATGGGTGGCATCACTCATTAAAAAAATTAAAGAAAAATGTGTGTTGATACAACTCTTTTACATGGGTCACATCTATACCATGTGATGACATCTCTTTTATTTTATCACTTTAATAATCTATGCATGTCATTGGGAGAAAAGTTTGTAACAATGGGGTCAAAATTAGGTTAGATGGCAATGAAATAGCTCTTAGTTCAAGGAAGATGTATCCTTAGTATTGACCTGGACACTAGTGTAAAATAAGAGATTAGTGACAAAAAAATGACCAAAATCTGCATATCAATGACTAATTTTGGTTTGACGATCATTGGTGGCTAATTTATGGTCTTTTATTACGTGACCAAAATTGGTCATTTTTATTTTGGTCATTTATAGCTTGTCAGTTGGTCATTAATTTGGTCATATATTTGAATAAATGACCAAATATATGACCACATTTATGACCAAATTAATGACCACATGACAAACTAGAATATGACCAAATTTGGTCGTGTAATAAAAGACCGTAAATTAGCCACCAAAACTGTTTTTTGGTCATTGATATGCGAATTTTGGTCATTTTTTTTGTCATTTATATCTCATTGTTTGGTCACGTATCTCTCAATTTTTGGTCATTTTATATGCGAATTTTGGTCATTAATCTCATTTATTGGTCACTAATTTAGTCATTTTAAGTCATTTTATGTGGTTATTATATTTTAATAGTTTTAATGGTGTCCGTTATTAATCAATATAAATTTTTAATATGTTATCATGTTTAAATTAAAAAAAAGAATCATACATTATTTATCATCATCTAATACGCATGTGAATTATGCAATGTCACATCAATTAGTTAATTACAACACTTATAAAAAATATAATGTACAACCATATACATTTTAAACCACACAAATTATATCATATATATGAAATGTCAAGTATTACAATAAATATGAGTTTTCTCAAAAACTATCTCCATATAACTTTACATGAAAATCATCTAGTACATCGATGAATTTTCAAAATATTACAATAGCTAAACCATCCCACTTGTACTTGGCTGCTAAGCCATACTTAGATCCCGCGACATCTTCAATTAACCCATACTTAGCAGCTTAAAAGCCTCAACAATGAAAATCCTCAGCATGAAAATCATCTAGTACATCGATGACTTTTCAAAATATTACAATGGCTAAACCATCTCACTTGTACTTAGCTGCTAAGCCATACTTAGATCTCGCGGCAGCTTCAATTAACCCATGCTTAGCAGCTTGAAAGCCTCAACAACAGGCTCTTCATACTTAATGGCCCACTTGGTTAGGTTCACTCATGCAAAATCCAATAAAAAAATCTTAATAGAAAAACAATGCACTGTAAAGTAGAACAATAACCAAGTTCATGTGCAAAATAAGAAAATCTAATCTAACAAATTCAAATCAAGAATTCAAAACAATCAGGATTCAAAACACATTAATGTATTATCTTTCATGCAGTTATTTGGTGTACGAGAAATAAAAAACAATTATGCAATGGTATATACAACAAGATACGTCATACATTAACTCATGCTTACCTCTATCGAGTAATACGAGAGACACTCAAGTACTCTAGGTTTGGCATCTTCAATTGCTTTCGATAGGGAGGAATAAGTAAGTTTAATTTCTGTTCAGCTGCACTTATCAATCTGTAAAAATAAACTATTGTGAATTAGATTTTATGGTTGCAGAAACAAAATTTTGCAATCTCGTAGGTCATGCGAAGCCAAAGAAAATGTATGTCATACGAATCTTTCAATCATGTGTAAATGTAAACAATGACTTTCACACAACTGCAATATGTCCCAAGTACTAAAATAAGTGATGCCAAACACATATATGTTTCCAAATATCGATTTATAGTGCTTGCCAAAAGGAAGGAGAATTTACATGGTCAGTAATTTCTAGTTTCAAATCAATATGCCCAAATGATTCAGATTTGTTGACTATACAGTAGTTATGTTCCAGAATGGTTCCAAAACTCATCAAATACTTAAAATAACACGATTCTCTTGTAGATATCAAGCAAATAAAATTGTCAAGGTGACCAAAACAATTTCTAGAAATGAAGTATTAAATCAAGTGTAAATTTCAAAGGTGCATAGTATTCCTCAAGCAAACCCAACGACAAAACGGATATCACTGTCATAGCATGTACTACTGTTGGAAGTTGCAGCTTTTCTTATGTTACAATATGCATGCTATCTCCAATCTATTTACTTCAAGAGTGATGAAAAGGATTCCAAATTTTTTGCACCAAGTATAAACACAATCCCAATGTCAGTACTGTAATTGCAAGTTAGTGATATGTAGTTCAGATTTGGTTTATATGAAAGTTTCCAATACTAAAATTGCACTTATGAAATTATATTGATAATAGAAGTAATCAATTAATCAATATGTATGCCAAGTATCACTATGGGACAGAGATAATACCCAGGTATGCCAAATGCCAATGAAAATCACAATAAAATCCTTCAACTTAAGAATGCAATTTTCAGTATGAAAAATCATTGATATTATATGTTCATAATTTATCAGCTCATTTTAGTATCACTATGACAATTTTTAAAAATCCTATATACAACAAGATACTTCATACATTAACTCATGCTTACCTCTATCAAGTGAGTAATCCCAGAGGCACTCAAGTACTCTAGGTTTGGCATCTTCAACTGCTTTTGATAGGGAGGAAGAAGTGAGTCTATTTTCTGCTCAGCTGCACTTATCAACCTGTAAAAATAAACTGTTGTGAATTAGATTTTATGGCTGCATAAACAGAATCTTGCAATCAAGTATGTCATATGAAGCCAAAGAAAATGTATGTCATACGAACCTTGCAATCAGGTGTAAATGTAAACAATGAATTTCACACAACTGCAATATGCCCCAAGTACTAAAAACTCAGTGATGCCAAACAAAAATATGTTTCCAAATATTGATCTATAGTGCTTGCCAAAAGGAAGGAATATTTACACTGTCAGTGATTCCCAGTTTTAAATCAATATGCCCAAATGATTCATATTTGTTGACTATACAGTAGTTATGTTCCAAAATGATTCCAAAGCTCATCAAATGCTTAAAATAACATGATTCTCTTGTATATATCAAGGAAATAAAACTATCAAGGTGACCAAAACAATTTCCAAAAATGAAGTATTAAATCAAGTGTGAATTTCAAAGGTGTATGGTATGTATGCCTCAAGCAAACCCAACGACAAAACAGATATGACTTTCATAGCATGTACTGCGATTGGAAATTGCAGCTCTTCTTATCTTTCAATATGCATGCTATCTCCAATTTATTTACTTCAAGAGTGATGAAAAAGATTCCAAAGTTTTTGCACCAAGTATAAACACAATCCCAATGTTAGTATTGTAATTGCAAGGTAGTGATATGTAGTTCAGATTTGGTTTATGGGAAAGTTTCCAATACTAAACTTACATTTATGAAATTATACTGATAATAGAAGCAATCAATTAATCAATATGTATGCCAAGTATCATTGTGGGACAGAGATAATACCCAGGTATGCCAAATGCCAATGAAAATAAAAATAAAAATCTTCAACTTAAGAATGCAATTTTCAGTATGACAGTACGCAAGATAAATACGATGACAAGTGTTACTCAAGATGCCCAGTCAAAGGATAAATACATATGTCATGCTTATGGGAATAATTTCAACAAGTTGTAGATATTGATAATATTGATCTTTACCATTAAATAAGCATCCAAAATATATCAGATGGTAAAGCTTTATGATCTTCTTGTGTTTATGTTTTAGGTGTCCAATAGATGGTTGGCTGAGAAGACAATCACAATAAAGTAGGTGCCTTGTGGTAGGATGGAATTATGGGAAGACAAACCAGACAAATTTTAACCAACAGTGATATTTGGGACTATATTAGGGTCTAGGGTGTGCAACGTTTGAGAGTTTATAGCTTAGGTGTCAAAGGGTTGTTGGTAGGTTGGTGTAGGGTCAAATGAGCTAAGGAAATATGGTGATGGTTGCCTCCTTTATGAATCTACAGGTAAGAGTTTATGGAGGGCTGAGAGGTATGAAGATGGATGAATAAGGAGCCTAGAGCCCTTGTGTTGAAGGTTTATGGCCTTGGGATCATGGAGGAAAGCATCCAATCCAAGGTGAGTGTAACGCAGGCCATTAGGTTCTATAGGCCAAATCAGTGATGCAAATGGCCTTGCGTTGAGGGATAAGTTGGCTAGGGCTAAAGGGGATGGTAGCTAGGCTAGTTTAGGATGATAGGGGTGTAACCTAGGGATTCCTAACAATGTTTTTACAATGTTTTTACGTGCCTTTGAAGTGTATGATAACTGTGGCCAAACAAAGCAACAAGTGCATCTTCAAAAGATAATGGTGTGTTCACCAGATCCTCCATTCTCTCATCAATGGGTGACTAGTATAGCTGGAAGGTTTTGTTTCAAAGGGGTGCAATTTATCATTTTTCATTAAGAGAACAAAGCGGTAAACAAGCATTTAAATAATCAACAAGTCTTAGAGGCCCAATCAGACCTTCAAAACACAACATTGCACTCACAGTGGGAGAGAACACAACATTCCACTCATAGTCGGAGAGTCTATTAGATGCCATAATTCTTCAACAACCATTGGAAGTGTTTCTCTTTGGGAGTGGACTTTCTACTTCAACTAGTTTGCAGTATGAATCATACAATGATTCACCCAGTTTTAACTTTTAGCTAAAAAGAAAGTCCCTGGTTCAACATCTTCACTCCAAAACAAATTTAGTGTTGGATGTTGGGATATTTTAGGTCTTTCCCACGTGGTATCCTCCAATGGAAAATCCTTCCACTGAATGAGTTATTCTAACAATACCTTAGTCCTCAACTTATTTTCTACAGTTACCAAAAAATACCTTAGAATCAGAAGAATATGTCGTTTAACATTTAGGGGAGGTAAAACATTGAATTTTAAAAAAAATTCCATACCACTTTTTTCAAGTATGAGACATGAATGGTTATGCACTCATGACCCTGATGGAAGCTCAATTATATGCAACTTGTCCCACCCTTTATAGAAACTTATAAGGCACATGGTATTTAGGTCCAGGTTTCTCCACCCCTTTATCTTTGAGAGACCTCTGCTTATAAAGGTGTAGCCTCAAGAAAACACAATCTCCCTCTTCAAATTCATACTCACTATGGTGCTGGTCCTACTGGGATTTTATACTATCATGGGCTAGTCTGAGAATCTCCTTAACCTTCTAAAATATCTGTTGTCTTTTCTTCAAGAAATCCTCAACAAATAGCATTTAATTTAAATAATATTGACATAAAAATAATGGAAAGAAGAAAGTAGAGGCACGGCATGTACCTATAAAGGTCACTAAACTAGAAGTGGTTGTGCAAGAATAGCAGGAGACCTTGAAACTTATCTGATTGTATAAGGATGGGGATCTACTTCCAGCTAGAGGGATCACCAGTTCCCATGTGCCACCCCACAATACAACCAATTGCAGAGGTAAGAATTCATACTAAATATTGCAAGCACAAAAGAGGAGGATCCTTGGGAGTTGTTCAAAGATGATCATATATCCGAACCAGGATTGGAACCTGAAGAAGGCAATAATTACAATCTTGTGACTGGGTTGGTTTTTCTATGAGTCTGCCAGGGATTTGTTTTCAACATTCAGAAAAAAAACAAATCGATATCATCAACCTCAACCTCTCCTAGACTTGGAAAAAGTACTAAAAATTAATAAATATAAGCTATGGCCATATTAATATTACCAGGGTGATAGTTTCAACAGGAAAAAATTATAAGCAGAATTGATCAGCTTTCATATATTTTCTGAACAAACCCACTATGCCAAATGAAGTTTGGAATTATATACTATTCTCTCTGCATATTCCTTTCCAAAACATCGTTGAAAACTGTTCTTTTCCATTTGATCCTCCACTTAGTTATGTGTTCACTAATGTTGAAGATCCTTCTGAAAAACAATAGCCTGAAATGGGACTTGTTGGTTGTTCAGGCAATTTTTCATCTGTAGAAATGTTGTTTTGCTTGCCAAATGATCTGCGAGATGAACGCTTGCTGGACTTTATCGTGTCCCTACTCCCTTGATATTTCTAACTATCGTAGCCAGACTTCCTTGATTTTGTTCATTTAGAATCAAAACCTTTCATTGTTGGCGATGACCCAACCTGGAGTCGTGACATAACATATGTGAGAATCTCCTCCTTGTGAGAAAAAGTGAATTCAAGATGAGCATATTCAAACTCATTGTATGAGACCTGGACTCCAGCTTTCTTTCATCATCCGGTAGTGCTTCATCACCATGGAACAAGGTATGAGTCTATCCTTTAGACTAGCGACTACATCAACTGGAATATCAATGAAACCATAGTTTGCCCCAATGTCTAATGGGTAAGGCATACCATAGGTTTCCATATTAGCAGATGAACTCCCAAAATCATACATAACAAATTTCTTTGCATGTTTCATCTGCGCTAAGTGTACTGCAACCCGATAGGAGACTCTTGGCATGTCATTCATATTATAGTGTGGTGTACCGATCACACCTACCCAATTTGAGCTATCCCCACCAACAACATAGCTGAACAAGGTCTGTACAAGTCCTCCTATTGCAGGATAATTATGAAAATCCCTAGCTAATTTGTGGAAAAGCATCCGAAATAATTTGGTAAGTATATATAGTCCAAGTATCAAGGGAGCTAAAATTGGAGCAAAAGCAGGAAGAAAATACTCAAATAATTTGAAGATCATAGCAGCATCCTCATGAAATCATGCAGGTGATAATAGATTCAACATTGAAAGTCGAAGTGGAAGGCCTTTTAGGCACCTAGTCACCAAATACATCAACATGGCAGCTCCACCAAGACTGTGAGAAACAGCACAAACTGAATAAGGAAGATTGTCTGTTGCATCAGAAGATTCCTCATCAGCTTTCAACTATCTTAGCTCAGACATCTTTATCTCATGGATTTTCTCAATCATTGCAAGGATGTCTTGTGTTCCATGTTCATTGATTGAATACCTCCAGTACCTGGAAAATTGATATATCACATGAATACATCAGTTAAGAATACAAAGCAAGATAAAATGTCACAGTTACCAAGGCACTCATTGCATTCCAAACTATAGAAACATGAACATAGTATAATGCAGAATACAATTCAAACCAATAACTCTGCTATTGATATGAAGTAAACAAGCATCAATTCAATTCAGTCATATATTCAATGAAAAACCTAGTAATTTAAGTTATTAATAATTTACACCTGCGAGGGATGTCAAGAAGCACAATATAGTTTTTGAAAATGTTTATTGTGGCAATCCGTATTTCGACCTAACAGATTTAAAGATAATGTGTACTGCCAAAATTGCACCATGCTTGGAAAACCAAGGTCTTTTAACCAAATTTGTCTATACCAGTACATGCTGGTCCACGGAAAAGATATTTAATTGATATCTGTGAATAACCAACAGTAATCAATGGAACTCGAAGTTAATTCAATTGGCGTATACCACAGAAATGCATGCCAATGTAAGGGATTTCTAGGCGGGGCTAACAAAACAATAAAGATAAATATATGCCAAGATGTGCTTTAACTGTATAGCAAAATTCTACATCTCTAGGTGTCTAATGATTTTCATCAAATTACCATAATCAACGAAACATAGTACATACTGAAGAGCTTCATCTAGAGTCAGACACTAATGTTATGGGGTTTTATTTCTCAATCCAAGATGGTCACCTAGAGATATCTGACAAAGTGGCATTAGGCCTCTCACAGTGAAAAAGTTGATAATGATACCGTGATGAAGAATACCTCTTTCTTCATCATCTTTAGAGCTTAGTCCTCAACTTATTTTCTACAGTTACCAAAAAATACCTTAGAATCAGAAGAATATGTTGTTTAACATTTAGGGGAGGTAAAACATTGAATTTTTAAAAAAATTCCATACCACTTTTTTCAAGTATGAGACATGAATGGTTATGCACTCATGACCCTGATGGTAGCTCAAGTACATCCAACTTGTCCCACCCTTTATAGAAACTTATAAGGCACATGGTATTTAGGTCCAGGTTTCTCCACCCCTTTATCTTTGAGAGACCTCTTCTTATAAAGGTGTAGCCTCAAGAAAACGCAATCTCCCTCTTCAAATTCATACTCACTGTGGTGCTGGTCCTGCTGGGATTTTATACTATCATGGGCTAGTCTGAGAATCTCCTTAACCTTCTAAAATATATGTTGTCTTTTCTCCAAGAAATCCTCAACAACTAGCATTTAATTTAAATAATATTGACATAAAGATAATGGAAAGAAGAAAGTAGAGGCACTGCATGTACCTATAAAGGTCACTAATCTAGAAGTGGTTGTGCAGGAATAGCAGGAGACCCTGAAAATTATCTGATTGTATAAGGATGGGGATCTACTTCTAGCTAGAGGGATCACCAGTTCCCATGTGCCACCCCACAATACAACCAATTGCAGAGGTAAGAATTCGTACTAAATATTGCAAGCACAAAAGAGGAGGATCCTTGGGAGTTGTTCAAAGATGATCATATATCCAAACCAGGATTGGAACCTGAAGAAGGAAATAATTACAATCTTGTGACTGGGTTGGTTTTTCTATGAGTCTGCCAAGGATTTGTTTTCAACATTCAGAAAAAAGACAAATCGATATCATCAACCTCAACCTCTCCTAGACTTGGAAAAAATACTGAAAATTAATAAATATAAGCTATGGCCATATTAATATTACCAGGGTGATAGTTTCAATAGGAAAAAATTATAAGCAGAATTGATCAGCTTTCATATATTTTCTGAACAAACCCACTATGCCAAATGAAGTTTGGAATTATATACTATTCTCTCTGCATCTTCCTTTCCAAAACATCGCTGAAAATTGTTCTTTTCCATTTGAGCCTCCACTTAGTTATGTGTTTGCTGATGTTGAAGATCCTTCTGAAGAACTGCAGCCTGAAATGGGACTTGTTGGTTGTTCAAGCAATTTGACATCTGTAGAAATGTTGTCTTGCTTGCCAAATGATCTGCGAGATGAACACTTGCTAGAATTTCTCGTGTCCCTACTCCCTTGATATTTCTGACTGCCGTAACCAGACTTCCTTGATTTTGTTCATTTAGAATCAAAACCTTTCATTGTTGGCGATGACCCAACCTGGAGTCATGACATAACATATGTGAGAATCTCCTCCTTGTGAGAAAAAGTGAAGTCTAGATGAGCATATTCAAACTCATTGTATGAGACTTGGACTCCATCTTCTTTCATCATCTGGTAGTGCTTCATCACCATGGAACAAGGTATGAGTCTATCCTTTAGACCAGCGACTACATCAACTGGAATATCAATGACACCATAGTTTTCCCCAATGTCTAATGGGTAAGGCATACCATAGGTTTCCATATTAGCAAATGAACTCCCAAAATCATACATAACAAATTTCTTTGCATGTTTCATCTGCACTAAGTATACTGCAACCCGATAGGAGACTCCTGGCATGTCATTCATATTACAGTGTGGTGTACCTATCACACCTACCCAATTTGAGCTATCCCCACCAACAACATAGCTGAACAAGGTCTATACAAGTCCTCCTATTGCAGGATAATTCTGAAAATCCCGAGCTAATTTGTGGAAAAGCATCCAAAAAATTTGGTAGGTATATATAGCCTAGGTATCAAGGGTGCTAAAATTGGAGCAAAAGCAGGAAGAAAACACTCAAATAAGTTGAAGATCATAGCAGCATCCTCATGAAATCCTGCAGGTGATAATAGAGTCAGCATTGAAAGTCGATGTGGAAGGCCTTTTAGGCACCTGGTCACCAAATACATCAACATGGCAGCTCCACCAAGACTGTGAGAAACAACACAAACTGAATAAGGAAGATTGTCTGTTGCATCAAAAGATTCCTCATCATCTTTCAACTGTCTTAGCTCAGACATCTTTATCTCATGGATTTTTTCAATCATTGCAAGGATGTCTTGTGTTCCATGTTCATTGATTGAATACCTCCAGTACCTAGAAAATTGATATATCACATGAATACATCAGTTAAGAATACAAAGCAAGCTAAAATGTCACAGTTACCAAGGCACTCATTGCATTCCAAACTATAGAAACAGGAACATAGTATAATGCAGAATATGATTCAAACCAATAACTTTGCTATTGATATGAAGTACACAAGCATCAATTCAATTCAGTCATATATTCAATGAAAAACCTAGTAATTTAATTTATTAAAAATTTACACCTGCGAGGGATGTCAAGAAGCACAATATAGTTTTTGAAAATGTTTATTGTGGCAATCCATCTTTCTACCTAATAGATTTAAAGATAATGTGTACTGCCAAAATCGCACCACGCTTGGAAAACCAAGGTCTTTTAACCAAATTTGTCTATACCAGTACATGCTGGTCCAGGGAAAAGATATTTAATTGATATCTATGAATAAACAACAACAATCAATGGAACTCGAAGTTAATTCAATTGGCGTATACCACAAAAATGCATGCCAATGGAAGGGATTTCCAGGCGGGGCTAACAAAACAATAAAGATAAATATATGCCAAGATGTGCTTTAACTGTATAGCAAAATTCTATAGCTCTAGGTGTCTAACGATTTTCATCAAATTACCATAATCAACGGAACATAGTACATACTGAAGAGCTTCATCTGGAGTCAGACACTAATGTTATGGGGTTTTATTTCTCAATCCAAGATGGTCACCTAGAGATATCTGACAAAGTGGCATTAGGCCTCTCATAGTGAAAAAGTTGATAATGATACCTTGATGAAGAATACCTCTTTCTTCATCATCTTTAGAGCTTAGTCCTCAACTTATTTTCTACAGTTACCAAAAAATACCTTAGAATCAGAAGAATATGTCATTTAACATTTAGGGGAGGTAAAACATTGAATTTTAAAAAAAAATCCATACCACTTTTTTCAAGTATGAGACATGAATGGTTATGCACTCATGACCCTGATGGCAGCTCAAGTATATGCAACTTGTCCCACCCTTTATAGAAACTTATAAGGCACATGGTATTTAGGTCCAGGTTTCTCCACCCCTTTATCTTTGAGAGACCTCTGCTTATAAAGGTGTAGCCTCAAGAAAACGCAATCTCCCTCTTCAAATTCATACTCACTTTGGTGCTGGTCCACCTCATTTTATACTGCAGCCTGAAAAATCCGAGGTTGAGATTCCCTTGGCATTTTCAGTATGGATGATCATTCTAAATCTAAGGCAGAGGTGTTCCTTTCTTTACTCAGATCCTCAAAGTCAACCAATGTGAAGTACCCAATGTAGAACTGGTTCATAAAGAGGGCAGAAGCCATTCCCAAGCTAGGCATTTCATCTTGAAAGGCAAAGAGAAAAGCCCTTATTATGCATGAGTGAACTTTGATAGGAAATTTTATAGGCCTTTGGCATAGTCCTCTAGCAGTTGAAGCATGGATTCTGTAGAATTAGGCTCCCAAGAGTCAAGGTAATGTATTAGATGTTGCTTTTGGTTGAGATTTTTTTTTTTTATTTCATAGCAAGGAGGAGAGAGACCTAAGCTTCAGATCTCACGGGTTCCAAGGAAATGTTCCTCACCCATTGGACCCTAGGATTTTATCCAAATATGGAGATCTCTGTAGCCCCTGAGTGGGTCAAGCTGTCATACCTCCCCATAATCTTTTGGGATGAATCCACTCTCAAAGACATTAGAAACAAGCACGGTCATTTTATTGACTGAGTTGAGCTAAGCCAAAAGGAGGTAACTATTCCTGTGCTAGAATGTGTGTGGAAATAGATCTGGAGAAGGGCCTCCTGAAACAGTGAAAAAACTTATGGGGAGCCAGAGAAACCATGTAATAACAGGTGTACTCCATAATGTGGACCGTCATTTTTTTTTCATAAGAAAAAAATAAACCAGAGAAACCTTGTATTTAAAGTTTATTAAAAAGAATGGAATTTACTAACTTGTGAATGGGATTTCAACTGCAAATTCAACTCCAATGCTCCAGAATTCTATGCATGCCTCTTCAAATCCTCCAAGTTTGCTCCAATGCCCTTCTATCCATCGCATCACAGCAATTGAAAATATATAGCCAATTTTTCAAACCCTTCAACCGGTGTCTCAATTTCAATCTACATGGCCTAATAGATGCCCAAAGATGCCTCTCAGACGTAATTCATCCTCTCATAACCAACCAACCACTTGCTTTTACCAAAGGGAAATATTTGGGACATAATATTGATTTGGAAGGGTACTTGAGCTGGTGCAGGGTTGCAAAATATGCCCATCATTAATCATTGGCGCTACCTGGCTAGTACAGGGTATGCAAGGTCCATTGTTATTAATCACTTTCCCATTTGTTAGTCGAAGAATTAATCGGCATGGTTAGTCCATAATGTAGGAGTATTTAGTACCAAATTTGTTCCAAATTGTCCATGGAGCTAGTTACAATATTATGTTTAGATGTATAATATAGTTTTTTTACAATATTGTATAGTTTGTTACAATATATTGTTATTATTATTATATTGGTATAATACTGTTTTGTATTAAATGTATTTTTTATTATATATATATATATATATATATATATAGAAAAAATGTTTTGTATTAATTATTTTGTATGTAATATTTATAGGTTTTTAATATAAAAAATATTATGTTTAGATCTATAATATAGTTTTTTTACAATATTGTAT
>LPNX010284461.1:0-193080 GCA_001517045.1 Pseudotsuga menziesii | reverse complement strand
ATATATATATATATATATATATAGTTCAATATATCGTTTTCTCATTATGCTTTTATGCAATTATACTATGTTATGATTGTATTTACTATCCAAAATTGTACTCTGGTTACACAATATTAATGTTTGATTAAGAATATAATTGGAATTTGATAATATAAACATTCCATATTTATTTTTGATCTCATTTGTATATTCCGCAATGTTTTCATGAATAAATATCATCTTATTATTCAAATACTTAGTATTGAATATTAGTTATTAATTAATAGAACATCACAAAAATTAAAAGTAGTTACCTATTTTAAATTTTTTGTTGTTGTGCATATTCAACAAAGTGATTTTATGATAATGATTTAAATATTTTCATTTAAATCATTATTTTCTATCTCTTTGTGAAACATTAATGGATAATTAATTTAGTCTTCAAGTTGCTCTGAGCTGAGATAGGATAGTTAGTTAATTTTAATATTAGCTTAGTTTATTTCTTAAATTTTAAGTTTATTTCTTAAATTTTAGTTTATTTTAATAGTTGTTAAATAGAATTAGATTAATTTGATAAAACTTAAAATAGTCTTTAAGTTAAAATATTTGAAGCAAAACCCTAAAAAATTGAAGACTTTCCTTAAGAAAGCATTTTAGGATAACTTAGGTTTTAGAAAACTAATTCTAGAGTTTATTTAGGTAATAATAAAATTAGGATAAATTTTTACTGAATTTTTAGATTCGCCTTAAGAGGAAAAACTCAGTTGTTACTAGGACCATAACCTGCGATATTTTTCCATTTCAAACACACCGGGAGCTACTCTGAGCGACTTGTGTGGGCTTAATCTCCTTAAGTTGGCCAAGTCAGGAATTCCGGCCAACAGGTCAAAAGTTGAAAGTATAGATGATGAAGAAGTTCCTCCTTTTCATTTGAGTTTGAATGTGCATGATATGGTGGTACATAATGAAATGTTAGATTCAAGTGCATCACATAATTTAATGCCAAAAGGAGTAGTTGAAATTTTGGGATTGGAAGTGACAAGACCTTATAAAGATTTGTATTCCTTTGATTCTAAGAGGGTGAAGTGTCTTGGTCTAATTAAAGATATGGTAGTAACTTTGAATAAACTGCCAACTAAAACAATAGTAATGGATGTGGTAGTGGCAGACATTCCACCAAAATTTGGAATGTTATTATCAAGGTCTTGGACTTCAAAATTAAAGGTTAGTTTACAAATGGACATGTCATATGCTACTATTCCTGTCGAAGATAGAAGTAGGAGATTGTATAGTGAGAAAAGAACTCCTTATGTAGTAAGCAGTCAAGATAGACCTGATATTCATCATATATATGCTATTGATATTGATTTGGGTTCTTCTATTTTCTTTAATGATACTGTCCCGTGTGATTTGGAGAAATGAAATATGAAAATAATGAAGGAGTGATAGAACAAAATGCTTTGGAAAAGAGACAAAAAAGATATGGTTTGTGGATTATGTATTTTGATGGATCTGTGGCAAAGGTTAGCGCTGGTGCTGGTGTATATATAATTTCTCCTATAATGGATTTTAAAGCTCTGTCATATAAGTTAAAATTTGAATGCATGAATAATGTGGCTAAGTATGAAGCTCTGTTACTTGTGTTGCATGCATTGAAAGATCTAGGAGCATAAAGGACAAGATTTTTAGGAGATTCAGAGATTGTGATAAACCAGGTGAATGACAGTTATCAAACCAAACAGCCCTGGATGAGAGCTTATAGAAATGAAGTATGGGATATGTTTGGTAATTATTTTATAGAACATACAATTAAGGTGATTCCAAGATATGAGAATACAGTAGCATATTCTTTGGCGGTTGCTGCTGGTAAATTTAAAACCCCAAGTGTTGGTCAAAAAGAGTATCAAGTAGACATTGTAAATAGACCATCTATACCTGATAATTCTAGATATTGGCAGGTATTTGAAGATGATATGCAGATAAAAATATTTTTGGAATTGTTAGGAGAATTTGTAAACACTCATATTCAGCCCCTGGCTGAGTATGAAGCTCTGTTACTTGTGTTGCATGCATTGAAAGATCTAGGAGCATAAAGGACAAGATTTTTAGGAGATTCAAAGATTGTGATAAACCAGGTGATTGACAGTTTTCAAACCAAACATCCCTGGATGGGAGCTTATAGAAATGAAGTATGGGATATGTTTGGTAATTATTTTATAGAACATACAATTAAGGTGATTCCAAGATATGAGAATACAGTAGCATATTCTTTGGCGGTTGTTGCTGGTAAATTTAAAACCCCAAGTGTTGGTCAAAAAGAGTATCAAGTAGACATTGTAAATAGACCATATATACCTGATAATTCTAGATATTGGCAGGTATTTGAAGATGATATGCAGATAAAAAGATTTTTGGAATTGTTAGGAGAATTTGTAAACACTCATGTTGATGCTAAAAATGATGACAGTGAAAATTTCCAAGATGCTGAGGAAAACAAAGAATAAAATATTGGTATTGAAAAATTGAAAGGAACTTTAGGAGGAAAGGATATCATTCAATTGAAAAGTAATTTTATACCAAGAGGTTTGATCCCTTTAGAGAAACTTTTTGATCAGAATGATGTTGCTAAAGATCCAAAAGTAAAACATGCTGATAATGCTATTCAAAATAGAAACATTGGTACTAAAGAGAATCCAAAGATTGTGAAGTTGTCTAAAAACTTTCCTACAAAAGAAAAAGAAAAATATGTGCATTTGATGAAAAATTATACAGATGTGTTTTCTTGGAGTTATGAGGACCTTAAGGAATATCATACTTCAATAATACAACATACTATTCCGATCAAACCCGGAGAAAAACCTTTCAGACAGAAGCTTAGAAGAATAAATCCAGAGTTGCTACCAGTGATTGAGAAGGAAATTAAAAAATTGTTTGATGCCAAAATTATTGTGACTTTAATATTTTCAAGGTGGGTTGCTAGTATAGTTCATGTTAGAAAGAAAAATGGAGAAATAAGGCTTTGCATAGATTTCGAGAATTTGAATAAAGTCTCTATGAAAGATAATTATCCTTTTCCGAGAATGGATCATATTTTGCAGAAAGTGGTCAGAGCAGAAAGAATTTCAATGATGAATGGATTTTTAGGATATAATCAAATCAAGGTGTTACCTGAGGATCAAGGGAAGACTACTTTCACCACACCATGGGGCACTTTTATGTATGTAAAGATGCCCTTTGGTTTAGTGAATGCAGGGGCTACTTTCCAGCGTGCCATGGATATTGCTTTTGCAGGAGAAATAGGCAAATGTGTGGTAATTTATATGGATGACATCACAGTTTATTCAAGGTCTGATAGAGAGCATATTCATCATTTGGAAAAAAAATTCATAAAATGCAGGAAATTTGGTATATCATTGAATCCAAAAAAATCAAATTTTGCATTGGAAGAAGGAAAGTTATTGGGCAACATAGTTTCAAGGGATGGAATAAAAATTGATCCTGATAGATTCAGTTCAGTTTTGAAGGTAGGAGAACCAAGAAGTAAAAAGAAAATACAATCGCTCTTGGGACAGGTAAATCTTTTGAGAAGATTCATTCCCAATTTTGCTGAAATATTAATGGATATCACAAATATGTTGGAAAAGGGTCATGAGATAAAATAGATAGCGGAGGCTAAGAAATCTTTTAAAGAAATAAACCAAGCTATATCGAAGGCTCCTGTGTTGGTGAGTCTAGACTTCACTAAATATTTCTTAATATTTTCTTATGCTTCAGAACATACTATTGCTGCAGTTTTGTTACAGAAAAATAATGAAAACATGGAGCAACCCATATCCTTTCTCAGTAAGATGTTGAGAGATGGAGAATTAAAATATGATATTATGGAGAAGCAAGCATATGCTTTAGTTAAAGCATTGAAATATTTAAGGGTGTATATTCTTCATTGACATATAATTGCTCATGTTCCAACCGTTGCAGTAAAAGGGATTCTCACACAACCTGACCCGGAAGGAAGAAGGGCCAAATGGATAGTGACATTACTGGAGTATGACATAGAGATTAGACTTACCAAGTTTATTAAAGGGCAGGGATTGGAAAAAATGTTGACAGATTCAAACTGTGAATCTTTACAGCTCAATTTCTTATCTAGTCAATTTCATCAGTTGGATACAGGGGTGGAGGTAATGATTGAATTCACTACATCTCTGTGGTATTCTACTATTGTTCATGTTCTTCAAAATTTACAAGCTCCTGCAGGATTGAGTAAAACAAGAGCAAGATCAGTAAAGTTGAAAGCTGCTAAGTTTTGTATTTTAAATCAATACCTTTATTGGAAATATCCAGGAGGATTGTTACTTAATTACCTTTTAGAAAATGAATCTCGGCACATGGTAAAATAATTTCATAAAGGATATTGTGGAGGACATCATTCTTGGAAGGTGATAGCAAACAAAATTTTGAGAGAAGGTTTCTATTGGCCATCATTTTTTTCAGACATGTACAAGGAAACTAGTACATGTCACCAATGCCAGATTTTTTATGGTAAAAGAAAGGTAATTCCCCTTCCTCTTAATCTAATAAAAGTAGAGGCTCCTTTTTAGCAGTGGGGTTTGGATTTCATTGGAGAAATAAAACCAAATTCTTCAGGACAACATAAATGGATCTAATGGCCATAGATTATTTCACAAAATGGATTGAAGCAACCTACCAGGAGAGCTACTGAGACAGTAATTATGGATTTTCTTGAAGAAAATATGTTGGCTAGGTTTGGGTGCCCCGGAAGAATATTGACTGATAATGTAGCAGCTTTTAAATCCAAAATTATGATTAATTTTTGTCATAAATATCATATAAGCTTAAATCATTCAACTTCTTATTATCCACAAGGAAATGGATTGGCTGAGTCTTCTAATAAGAGCCTGGTAAGGATTATCAAGAAGTTTTTAGAAGACAACAAGAGATATTAGCACACCAAACTTAAGTATGGTTTATGGGCTGACATGATTAGTACTAAAAGAGCGATTGGAATGTCTCCTTTTCAACTGGTATATGGAACTGAAGTTATTTTTTCATCATCATTGGGTGTTCCAGTTATGAGATATTTGTTAAATTTTTCATATGCTTAGCTAAGACATCAGTATTTCATTACATTTTCATAACAAAAGCATATAAACAGGATCACTGAAAGATAGACAAGCACAACCATACAAAAGGAACACAAAGATTTATCCTGGGAAAACCCTAAAGGGAAAAACCTAGCAAAAGCTTCCTCAATATAGATTCCCCAAAAAGATAAAAGATAAAACCAGGAAGGAGATCAAATCCTAATCCTCCTCCTTCTCCAACTACTTCTCTTCTCCACTAATGTGCTACACAAGTGAGAATGTGTGTTGTAAATGAGGAGCACTACACCTCTATTTATATTCATCCATTCACTTAAGTTAACTCATCTATCATGTAGGCTCGAGTTAATCATGTAGGCTCGAGTTACACATGTAGGCTCAAGTAACCACACTGGGGTGCTAATGACCCACCTTTACAATTAGAGGGGACTGCCTCATGACTCTTATTAGTTCTTCCGATTAGGAGAATCGGGGTACAAAGTAATACAAGTGGTTCTCCTGGTAGGACCATCGGGGACCACAAAGAAATACATATAGAATATTCTTCGAAGTTACAATATTTCAACACTCCCCATTAACGAGAAGGGTATTCTATAACAACATCAACAACAACAATAATAGGAGAGAGATAGAGGACATCATCAACATCATCAGGGTGATACATCTATAAATCATTGGAAGCTTTTCAACATCATATAGTCTTTGTCTTCAATTTTCAATGACAACAACTCTTTGATCAGCATCAGCATCTTTTGACCTTTTGATCAGCAACATCTTCAACACTTTGACCTTTTGATCAGCAACATCTTCAGCACTTTGACCTTTTGATCAGAAACACCTTCAACAACATCTCCAGCACTTTGACCTTTTGAACAACAACATCTTCGGCACTTAGACCTTTCAATCAACAGCAACATCTTCAGCACTTTGACCTTTCGATCAGCAACATCTTCAGCATTTTGACCTTTCAATCAGCAACAATATCTTCAGCATTTTGATCAGCAACATCTTCAGCAATTTGATCTTTCGATCAGCAACAACATCTCAAACATTTCGATCAGCAACATCTTCAGCACTTTGATCTTTCGATCAGCAACAACATCTTCAACATTTCGATCAGCAACATCTTCAGTACTTTGATCTTTCGATTAGCAACAACATCTTCAACATTTCGATCAGCAACATCTTCAGTACTTTGATCTTTCGATCAATACATCATCATCATCATACTCTGATCAGTACATCATCATCATCATAATCTGATCTTTCGATTAGTACATCATCATCATCACACTCTGATCTTTCGATCAGTACATCGTAATCATCATCATACTCTGATCTTTCGATCAGTACATCATCATCATCATACACTGATATTTCGATCAGTACGTCATCATCATCATAAAAACATCATCATCATGAAAACATCATTATCATCAAAACATCAATATCATCAAAGCATCAACATGATCCTTCCTTTCGGAATTACGGGATTTAGGTCTTTACGGAGTTACCAATGATCCTTCCTTTCGGAATTATGGTATTTGGGTCTTTACGAAGTTACTAACGATCCTTCCTTTCGGAATTACAGGATTTGGGTCTTTACAGAGTTACTAACGATCCTTCCTTTCGGAATTATGGGATCAACACATTTGTGGAACTAAGACAATCCTTCCTTTCGGAATTATGGGATCAACACATCTATGGAACTCAAACAATCCTTCCTATTGGAATTACGGGATCAACACATCTATGGAACTCAGACAATCCTTCCTATTGGAATTACGGGATCAACACATCTATGGAACTCAGACAATCCTTCCTATTGGAATTACGGGATCAACTCAATGATCCTTCCTTTTGGAATTACGGGATATAGGTCTTTACGGAGTTGCTAACGCTCCTTCCTTTCGGAATTACGGGATTTAGGTCTTTACGGAGTTACTAACGATCCTTCCTTTCAGAATTATGGGATCAACACAGATGTGGAACTCAGACAATACTTCCTATTGGAATTATGGGATCAACACGTCTATGGAACTCAGACAATCCTTCCTATTGGAATTACGGGATCAATTCAATGATCCTTCCTTTTGGAATTACGGGATTTAGGTCTTTACGGAGTTACTAACGATCCTTCCTTTCAGAATTACAGGATCAACACAGATGTGGAACTCAGATAATCCTTCCTATTGGAATTATGGGATCAACACATCTGTGGAACTCAGAAAATCCTTCCTATTGGATTTACAGTATCAATTCAATGATCCTTCCTCTAGGAATTACGGGATCAACACACATTCTCAAGTACCGAAGTCATCGTATCCGTTCTGAACCAAAGTTCAAGGATGATACAATCCTACCACATTCATGGGGACCGAGATCTCTAGATACATTTTGAGCCGAGGTTCAAGGATAATGCAATCCACCACTTTCACAGGGGCCGAGACCTCTAGATACATTTTGAACCAAGGTTCAGGGATGATGCAATCCACCACTTTCATGGGGGTCGAGACCTCTGGATACATTTTGAACCGAATTTCAGGGATGATGCAATCCTACCACTTTCACGGGGGTCGAGACCTATGGATACATTTTGAACTGAGGTTTAGGGATGATGCAATCCACCACTTTCATGGGAGTTGAGACCTCTGGATACATTTTGAACCGAAGTTCAGGGATGATGCAATCCTACCACATTCATGAAGACCGAAGTCACCGGATCTATTTTGAACAGATGTCCCAGGATGATACAATCCCTCTTCATTCTCGAGGACCGAGGTCACCAGATCACTTTTGGACAGATGTCCCAGAATGATACAATCCCTCTTCAACATCACTACTCCCCCTTTCGAGGAAGGTCTTTTTGAACAACACCAAGCTTGTCTCGAAAGTGTTCAAACTTTACCCGACACAGAGGCTTCATTAGTACATCACAATTCAAACCATCATCATCTACATCTTCATTATGTGAATACTGAACTATCACCATATGTATCTCTAGTATGTGAATACTGAAAGCATCATCATCTATATCTTCAGTATAGAAATACTGAAAGCATCATCATCTCTATATTCAGTATAGAAATATGGAATCATCATCATCTGCATCTATAGTATGTAAATACTGAAACATCATATATATATTTAGTATGGGAATACTGAAACATAATCATCTACATCTTATCTCATATGTAGAAATACCAAATTTTTATGTGTTACAATCGGAACACAGGGTTCTCTGTCATCCCAAATCTGGTTATCACATAGAATCATTGTAGTATCCATCTTCAAGTCAAAGAGATCTGATATTAGCTTTCGAAGCCATATGAATTCACAACTTAGCGAAGCAATCTGCTATGTATTTTTCTTCAGTCGTGCTACAAGAAACACTGGACTATTTCCTGCTAAACCATGAACTCATAGCAGATCCCAAACAAAATCATCTACCTAATGTGATTTTCCTATCTGAGATAATTCAAGCCCAATATGCATCTGTGTAGCCATACAATCTATACTCATTGCTACTATAATAGTATAGACCAAAGTCTATAGTCCCTTTCAGATATCTCATCACATGTTTTGCGGTTACTAGGTGAACCCGTCTTGGTTAAACAAGATATTGACTTAAGGTGTTCACAGCAAAACAAATGTCTGGTCTAGAATTTGTTAAGTACATTAATGACCCAATGATCTATCTGTAAAGAGTCACATCCACTAACTTTGATGAGTCATCAGCTAATAGCTTCAGGTTGGAGTTCATGGGTGTGGCCATGACTTTGCATTCCAACATATCAAATCTTTTCAAAATTTGCACTGCATACTTTCCCTGATTAAGAAAGATTCCTTCATATTTCCGGACCTAGGAAATAAAGTATTAGACCAAGGTCTAAATTCTTTAGAAGAATTCTTCTTGCATTCTACAATTTGTTTCTCATTCCCTGTCAGAAATAGGTCATCCACATATAATAATAGGATGACAGGTTCATCTTCTACAACCTTGAGGATCAACTTTACTCTTGGCAAATCCCATGCTCATCAGGAAACTATCTATTCTTCCATACCAAGCTCTGGGAGCTTGCTTCAGGCCATAGAGGGCCTTCTTTAACTTGCATACGTGAGTCCATCTGTCTTCAACTTCAAATCCTTGTGAATATTCAATGTAAAACTCTTCCTCAATCATACCATTAAGGAAGGCTTGTATTTACTTCATCATGGAAGAAACTACCATGATAGTTCTGAAGAAAGTATACCTTGCTTCTTGGAGTAAGTGTCTCTTTAGAATTAATTCCCTCTTTCTGAGAGAAGCCACAAGTCTTTCCTTACTTCTATCAATAGCATATTTTATCTTACTGATCCATTTGGAAGATACCACATTCTTGCTTTCTGGTTTGAGTATTATATCCCAAACATAACATCTTTCATGAGTTCATCTTGTCAGGTAATCAACATATCCTAGTCTTCTGCATTCAATCTTGAAGGTTGAAACCCACTTTACTCTTGGTAAAGTCTCGATCCATCAAGAAGTTGTCCATCATGTCGTACCATGTTGAACTCAGATATCTTCTGTAGTCACTCCCCCTGAAGTGGAGTATCATCTTCCCTCTTCATTCTGTATAGGTGGTTCTATGCTTGACATATACTTGTCGATAGAGTATGTCATGTCATAGTCTATTCTTTCAAATGAAACTCACGAACTTTTCTTTGTACACTTGTTCTTGTAGATCCATATGGAAGATACTACGTACTTCCCTTTATGTCTCAAAATCATATTGTATACATCATTCCCCATGATCAACTGTTATTCTTTGATCATAGCTTCTTTCATAGCATTCTTTTCTTCATCTTGAGTTATCTCTCATACCCATGGTGGTATTCATCCTTCGAGGTGGATCTACCACTCTTTGAAGCTCTTTCTTCCGTCATGGTGTCTCTGACCCTGGGAGCTTCAGATTCATGTTCATTGGAGTGAATCTTGAATTGTCATCACTTGTTCTTCGGAACAAGTCTCATCCTTCTTTTCTTGTAGGAGGTTGGACAGGACCTTTCCTACAATTCAAATGCACCAGTTACATGGTTAGAACTATAAAACATATGCATAACGACAAATTATTATGCATCATACAATTGTTTAGCCAATACAACATTCATCCATGTCTCACAGAAACTTTCTGGATGTCTTCCATCTTTACCATGACATCATTGAGATTGTGCACTAATCCAATATGTCAGCAAAGAGGTTTGATAAGTAGCAATGGAGAGTTGTATGGTACCATGAGCTACTTACCCATCACAAGCATATTATTAGTATACAATCATTAATGCAAACAATCTATCATGCATAATACATCAACTAAATATAAGCAAATGCATAACAAAAAAATATCATGCAAAGGCAATTGAATACTTATCTTTTATTCATTTCATGGGTAGACTCCTTCTTGATCCTTCTACTTCATCATCTTCTTCATTCATGACATCATCATTTCTTATCCAAATGATAAGATGGATAAGAGGTTCTTCAATAATTGAGTTCTTCACATTACTCATTGCTTGAGGGATCTTCTTTGAATGGTGAGAGCTTGATCTTCAATTGCTCCCACCTTCTTCTTCTCTTCTTATGAGTCGAGGTTCTTCTTCTTCCCAGAGTCTGTTGAAAGTAATTACTTCCTTCTGGCACACATTCCTTGAATGAATGAATTCTATGATCCTGGAAGACCATTCAAGGTGGCTATCACCACTTCTGCATTCTCCAATTCTTCTTCTACCACTTCAAGATGTTCTGCATTCTGGATCTTCACATTCTTCAACTGTTTTCTCAAATCCATCTTCTGATTAATGTTCTTATCTTCAAATATCTTGATTAAGGAATCAAACATCTTCGGTGTCTTTAGGGAAGACACTTGTGCTACAAGTTGATCCATGATTGAATCAACAATGATCTTCTTGGCCTTGATCAAGTTCTTGTGTAAGGCTTTGAGCCTCATCTTCTTCTGGAACTGGAACCTCTCTACTCATGAAGGTGTCCAATTCATTTTCTTCAGAGAGATAAAATGCTTCCATGCTTGGAAGTTTTCAACTTCACCAAGCTTATCATCAATCTGATGTGATATATTACTTTGAAATGAGAACCTCAAATGCAAATAACAAAGGATTATATCTTACCGATTTGAGGTGTCCGTCCTGGTTCTGGAGCTGGTTGAACTAGGGTTTTCCACACAAACCCTAATTTTCAAAAATTGGAATATTTCAGATCTGATTGGATAGAAATATAGATCTCTTCAAATGGATCTATCCAAAGTACTCCTTTTCTGAAAACAGTGGAGGGAAGCTCCCGGAAGAGGAAGCCCTAGTTTTCCAATTTCTTCTACAGAAATGCCTATCACCCGTTTCTGTGATATCTCTGAAATTACTGCTCCTCTGTGTTTGAAATTTCACACTAAGGTAACCTCACATGTCCCTGATCCAAAACCATAGGTTTCATCAGAATTGGTTTCACCAATTGGGATTTATGATCATTTTCCCAAGGTGCCTTGTTATAGGACTGTTCCGAACAACGAAGTTGTATGGATTTCCACGTGTCACTATTTCATATTCTAATTCTCTAGTTCAGACCATGAGAATTAAATTCCATGCCCATTTTGGAACATCTTCAGGGATTCCATTTGGACCTCTGTATCCCAAGATATTGCAATTCTCCATAGGTGTTATGTTTAGGGATGAATTCTGGAAGAGGCTAGAACCCTAACTTGGGGGAATCATATATCCCAGAATATAGCAAATCTGAGGCTGAATTTTGGACACAGTGCACATACAGATTTTATCTTCGATATTTGCAAATTTTAATCTCCCAAACCTTTCCCAATATCAGGATATAACGAATGTACCAAAAATTCATAGTTTTAGTATTTAGGGTTTTTCTAGCTCGGGGTCAAACTAGGGTTTGACTTTCCTGGAGTTTCATCCAACCAAAAATCTTGATCCAGGTCTCTAAAATTCAATTTTGATGAGGAGATAAATCCTATGCTAGTATCACTAAAAAATTCTTCTTCTGCAAGAAGCCCTAATTTCTCGCACTGAAAACTGAAAATGCTCGGAATCGAATTCTGCTTCGACAGAAAGATGTGCCCTTCAATGGAGAGTCAGCCTAGCCTTATTTTGCTGATCGATTGTGGAGAGAGAACCAAAAATTAAGAAGCTCTAGATTTTGTAGCTGCACAATGCCTTCTTTTAGGGTGGATTTGATACCATGTTAAATTTTTCATATGCTTAGCTAAGACATCTGTATTTCATTACATTCTCATAACAAAAGCATTTAAACAGGATCACTGAAAGATAGACAAGCAAAACCATACAAAAGGAACACAAATATTTATCCTAGGAAAACCCTAAAGGGAAAAACCCAGCAAAAGCTTCCTCAATATAGATTCCCCAAAAAGATAAAAGACAAAACCAGCAAGGAGATCAAAGCCTGATCCTCCTCCTTCTCTAGCTACTTCTCTTCTCCACTAATGCGCTACACAAGTGAGAATGTGTGTTGAAAATGAGGAGCACTACACCTCTATTTATATTTATCCGTTCACTTAAGTTAACTCATCTTTCATGTAGGCTCGAGTTAATCATGTAGGCTCGAGTTACACATGTAGGCTCAAGTAACCACGCTGGGGTGCTAATGACCCACCTTTACAATTAGAGGGGACTGCCTCATGAATCTTATTAGTTATTCTGATTAGGAGCATCGGGGTACAAAGTAATACAACTGGTTCTCCTGGTAGGACCATCGGGGACCACAAAGAAATACATATAGAATATTCTTCGAAGTTACAATATTTCAACAATATTTTCAAGAGTAACAGGAATAACCAAAACACATGCAGAGAAGGATAAACGAAATCATTGAGTTAGAAGAGAAAAGGAATAAATCCTATGATAAAGTGCCGACACACTAGGAAAAAATGAAAAATACTTTTGATAGAAGGGTGAAAGAAGAACAGTTCCAAATTGATGACCTGGTGTTAAAATGAGATGCTCCTAAGGAAGATAAACATGGAAAATTTGATCACATGTGGGTAGGTCCTTATGTTATTGCAAGTCACAGAGGGGAAAATGCATTTGTTTTGGAATATTCAAATGGGGTTTCATTGGAGAGTAACCCTGTTAATGGAATATTTTTGAAGCATTACCTGTCCTAAGGTGGAAGGTAAAATTTGTACCATAGTTTATGAATATTTGTTTTCTTGAAAGCAGTACAGATGGTGAACCAAATATTTTTGAAGCCCAGAGTGAAGGCCCTAAGTTTTAGGAGGTTGACCTTTTTTCTTAATTTAGAAAAAATGAAAAGTAAAAAGTTTGAAGGTTTGGATACAAAAGTTAGAGATAGGAACCTGGTCTATGAGTTCTTTGATACCTCACAGGGAGGATATCATCCCCAGTTGGAGCCAGTTGTTAACACCTCTATGTTGAACAGCTGAGCAAGAGGTATGATTGAGGAGTGATAAAAAGATATATAAAATTAGCTAAGTTTGATGGTATTGAATTCATTATTAAAACTCGCATTTTGATTAAGTTGTTATACAATCTAAAGGTGTAAAGGGTGAGTGTGAAGATCTACGGCTTAAAATGGATTCGCCGGGAAAAGTTGCATAGGAGATAAGTGAGAATGGAGAAGCGGAAGTGATTAACGAAGTAAAAATATCAATGCCTATGGAATTAAGTGAACAAAATCTATAGCTGAGAAACAATCCGCTGAGTAAAGATACACACTGAAAAAAAATGAGAAAGGCTAGCGGAATATGCATAACTGATCTTGAACCAACGATTTAAGCAAAAAGTGAAAACTCATCAATGGTCATTGTTGGTTCCGAAAGGTAAAGCTGTGATATGATTAAAAAGGAAAAGTGGTAGCGGAATGAAAACCATGTTCCATTGGGCGAACTGGAGTGAGTTCCACAGAGGAAAATGGTAAAGGGAAAACCACTTGATGAGGGCTCTGAAAAATTCTATCATATAAAGGTAAAGTTGACTTGGATTTAAAAAATAATTTCAATTGCACGCTGTGGGTGAAAGGGAAGTCGAAAGTCCGCCATCTTTCAAAAGTCAACTTCTACATATCTACAGTCACAGGTAAGCCTTAAAACGCTTAAAATTGGTTCGAAGAGTTGTTTCCATTGTTCATTATGGAAAAGGAATAGGGTTTAGGAGTTTTATGTAGAGTCTTGGATGAAAGAGAAAAATTTGTTTTCAATAGGGAAAGAAACGTATGTGACCCTATTTTATCAGTTGATAATGTATCAGTCTCAAAGGAGTGGTTATGGCATTGTAATTTGAAATGGAATGATGTTCTAAATGTTTGGAGTTATTTCTCATATTATTTTTCTATTGAACAAACCTTACCATTTCCTGAATTCATCGAGTGGTGTGCAAATAGTTATTCTCCCTCCGAAAGAGTTATCATGAGTCATACCATGTCAAAAATACTTTGTAAGGTTGATGTGAAAACTGTTTGTGGAATACTGAACCTGCCTGATAATTTCCTTAATAATTGTGAGTCTTTGAATGAGCCAGTATTAGTCAAAATGTATAAAATTTGTAAAACCGAAGTTAGATGCCAATTTACATCTAGAATTCTGAAAGATGGTCAGTCATTAGAAGGAATGTTTCTTCCATATAATGTTAACATTTTCAAAAAATAGGTACAGATGGCCATGTCTTTAATCATCCAAATTTTAGGTTTGGATGATGATATTCATATTAGTGAAGTCGTCTTAGGTTTCTTATTGAGTATAAGTTCAATTGACCCCAAGTTTCATTTAATCCGTTGCTTTAATCTGGATGAATATTTGGCCGAGGTTATCCATGTCCAGTTGCTCAAATTCCCTAAAGTTAGGTTTTTTAGGTATCAGTCATACTTATTAAACATGCTGATGTGTTCTAATGTGTCGAAATTATAGTTCTTGTCTACCATTTTCTCTCCGTATCTTCCAAAACAAATTCACATCTTCGAGTTTGTAAATAGAATTATGGTTAGGGTTTAGAAATTGTTGTTTGCTGATGTTTTACCAAGAGTGCTAGAAGAAATGAGACTTATGCTACAATCTTCCTCAGAGGACAGAATAGGAGACTGGTTTTGATATAAAGACTTTACTATTTTGAGGGTGTATGGATTTACTGGGGAACCATATAGGTTACCTATTTTTTTGACTCGAAGAATATTTGCACTTGAATTTATGAGGCAGAGATTATGTACAGAAGAAGAACATTTTGTAGCATTCAAAAAGTCTTCCAATGTTAAATTTTCTCTCAAAGTTGGTCCATTTATTTTCAAAAATAAAAGTGCCCTATTGATCATAGAGAAGTTACTAGAAGTTATGGATTTTCATAAGGAACAAAGAATAAATTATGATCCACGTCATATCATTTCTCAGAGGAAGCAGTCAAACAAAAATAAACCATTTGATCATCAAATGGATGAAGGTTTATATAGAATATCCAATTTGTCTTATTTTGAAGAAAAGTCGAAAAACAATGATGATAGAAGCAACAAGTTGACTACAGTGATTCAAGCACCTGATAATCCTAGCATTTTGAATAAAACGAGTCTTCATGAAACCGATGGAACAGATGTGGATGAAAATATTTCACATAAAAATATCAAAACACACTTTCAGGATGGTCAAGTTTAAGAATAAATAGTTTTAGAGGATTCAAAGAAAATGGTCTTGTTTCCGAAAAGTCTGTACAGATGCATCAGTATTCTTTCGAAGGAGAAGGCAGTACAGAGTCCAGTTCCCATTTCAAATTATAGAATAGAGTTAGTATCAAGTTATGCTGAAAAACAAATGCAGTCATCAGAGGAAACTAGAAATCTGTTTCCTCGAGTTAGAAGTCTAATCAATCAAAATACATCATTTACTTCTACTCAAGATGCAGAGAGGAATACCTTGAAGTTCATCGTGGTTAGTGAAAAGAAAGTGTCTGAAATGGAGGTAAAGTTGGACAAAATTAATGTCCCTGATAAGATACAAATCCATAAGAAGACTGGAGATATTATTTATTTTGATCTATTACATGCTATTGTGAAAATTAATAAATTACAGCCCCTTGTAGATAAGATGGAGGTTCAGCTAAAGCATGAGAGGGTGGAAAATAAAGCAAATTTGATCAAAATTAAAAAGTTGCAGGGAGATGTTGTAAGTTTAGGAACTAAACCAGGAAATATGCAGGTGACCCAAAATCTTTTAGAAGAGAAATACAATACTATTCAGGTATTGGAAAAGAAAATTAAAATCCCAAATGCTGAACAAGCTCAGTCCTCAGAGTTGTTTACACTTCAAGAAGAAAAAGATAAAATTTATCAAGTGATGATGGATTACAAAGGAAAATCATTGAAGTTGCAAGAAGAGAAAAGAAAATGGGAGGTGGAAAGAGCTGAATTCATGGCTCATATTTCAGAGTTAAAATAGGATCAGAATGATGAAAATGAAATTATGGAAGACCTGATGAGTCAAACTCCTATTGACAATGATTTACCCCTTATAGATATTGAAAAACTATTAAATGAATTCTTTGCAGATGATTTATTGGTTCCTATGTCACAGGTAAGTCTGAAAGAAGTGGAAAATAAGGAACTAAGAGAAGAAAATGAAAAAATTAAATCATAATTGGCTAGGAGCATCGAGGAGAAAAATAAAACATTGAATGATAAAAGCCAATTGCAGAAAAAGTTGAGTGAGTTAAAGGAAATATGTACTGGAAGAGCTCCTCTACAAGGAGATAAGCATTTAATTTGGTATACATTATCTGTAGAAATCACCAAGTTTAGACACTATTTAAATTTTATTGATGATGAAAGTGCACTAGTCAATTTAGCTACTCAAAGATTGAAGTTGGAAAATGAAACCATGGAAAAGAAGCCTTTAAATACTTCTCATAATGCTTTAAATTTATTGAATTATCTAACATATCAAAAGTTACAGGACATCGGGATTAAGGACAGAGTAGCAATTGTACTATGGGCAAAAACGTTTATTAACAAACATCAACTTATGAAGGTGGTACAGGATAAGGCTAATACAATGTCTTCACAGATAAATGATTTTATACTCACTTTTAAATATCTATTTGATGACGGCCTCCCTTCCTTTTGGGATGACGAAGGAAGGTTATTTTCCGAGGAGCATTATCACAGTTTTCTAGTACAGAATCGTATGGACCATTCCAAGTTTGAATATTTAGTTAAAGGGTTGACTCGAAAGATCATTGTAGAAAAATTCACAGAGGATTTTGAAATATTGCAAAAGTTTTTAATCATTAGGAAAGGATTGCCTGCTATATATTATGAAGCTTATATGGATCTGGAGGTGTCCATTAGAGAGATGACAGAATATGACACCCCAAATGCAGAAAATTGGAGGATCATGGAAAGATTCGAGAAAACCAAGTACATACTTCATCCTTGAAAACATGTGTTGCATTTCATGGAGTTGCTTATGCGGGATACCTTGCAGTCACTAAGTTGGTTCTAATCAAACAATATGTTGTTTGAATCAAAGCATGTAGTTTTATTCCTAGATTTTAGGGATATGGTTACAAAAACTTTGATTAACAGATTATTCGGTTATTGATCTTCTTGGTAAGAAGCTATCTTTTTATATATTTGAATTTATTTGATGTATTGGGGGTCGGAACCGATATGTTTAGACTGATATTTTTGAGAAATTATTATTTTTGAGTAAATAATAGAGCTGAATACCGGTTGATCTCCAAAGATTCCTGTGTCATTTAATGTTACATTTTGTGCCTTATTTCCATGTGATTGTATTCTAAGTGCTTACCTTCCATTATGTTTTCTTTTGTATCTGAACATAGTGTTTAATAGTTTCAAAATTCATACACATTATGCACTGGCTATTGTTTCAGATATTTCACAAATATTTCTTCTAAAGTCAATATAGAATTCATCTTGTGATGCTTTATATTGATTGACTATTCATGTTTCTCTCTTATTCGCCCGAAAATCAATGAATGACTATGACTGGATGATTATCTTTCCTTTGTTGGGATTTTGTGTATGAAGCTTTGATTATCTTTATCTATTTAACTCCATTTCCCAATGGTATATGTGTTGTTTCAACCATCTACTTGACTTAAAGTACTGATTTCATATATCTTGCCTTGTTAAATTTATATCTGAGAGATCCCTCTCTAGAAAGAAAAGCCAGTTTCTTTCTGAAGTGGTTTTTACTGATACCTTGAGATTACCTTCCAGAACCTTGGGTATATTTTGAGTGCTAACACTCTTAGGTTCCGAATAAGTAAGGCGCACCTTTTTCGTATTTAGTCAGGGAGATCCGAAAAAGGTTAAATTACCACCTACCCAATGCTCCTTCAAGAGCATCTTACAGCTTGAGTTTTACGAGGAAGGAAAACAAGATCACTCAGAAAGATCCATTTGATTACAAGGAATGGGGATTACAATAGTAAACTTGATTCTTTGTTCTTTAGTTTTTAATGAGCATTGTTGATGTATTTGTAACTTTGGAATTTATTCAATTATATTGTACCCCGATGTTCCTATCGAGAGAATCAATTGTATTTCATTGTACCCATGATGTTCCTATTGGGAGAGTCATTAATATAATAAATTCATGCAAATTCAATGAGGTTAACCCTTTGTTGTAAGTCAGGGCAGTAGTCCCCACAATTCAGTTGAGGGTAACCCTCCTTGTTGATTGGGGGGCAAAGTCCCCACAGTTGTGGGGCACTAGGGTTATTAGACTCTCCTAGAGAAGTCAGCCCTAGTAAGTAATTGTTAAGTGAGGCTGACTTGTTGGAGTGGAAATAAAGTGAACGAAAGAATATAAATAGAAGTGAGGCTCTGCATTGTCCCAGGCCCTCTGACCGGTGAAGAGGACGCTACTAACACCAAACATATGGGAAAACAGCCCCATGAACATGAACAGGCATATAATGCTGAAATAAAAATATTAAACATAATACATACTAAGATGCATAATCCTTCATATACATAGCAGAAGCAAAAATACATTCATTCAAGCATGCCACATGTTCATCATATTCATTAATCAGTAAATATAATTGTAGAAGTAAAATGGACAAGAATACTCATCTGATAGGAACTCACTTCACAACCAGCTACATCGCTGCAATGTTCCACCCAACCATAGGCCAGTGTGATCATCAATCTCTCAGCAACACTACCACCCCTGAGCTGGGCATGATTCCTCAAGAAATAAGGGTCAAAGTAGGCTTACACATAGCCAAGGTACACCAATCAGCCATGTTAACCCAAAAATCCCCCACATAGCTCTCTATGGCCTACACCATCTCATGACCCTCATATCACTCCATTTGACCCTCCATTAACCCCCCACACCCTCAAAATAGCCTAAGGATGAAGAAAAGGGGCTAAAACCCCCCAAAAAGAGCCCAAAATAGCCTCCTAGGAGCTAAAGCTCTCAAAAAGGGGATAAAACCCTAAAAGGAGCTAAAATTAGGGTCAAAGGGGATAAAATCCCAAAAAAGGGGCTAAAGCCCTGAACAAGGGCTTAAATCCCTAAAACCCCTTGGAAAAGCTATAAAAGGAGGGTGAGGGGTCACTCTCAAAAGACTTCTCCCATTGCCTATTGTTATGATGCCCATGAATGCTTTGAGACCTTTGCCTCTCAAACCACCCACACTCCCTCTCCTCCATCTCCATCCCCATTAAGCCATTGCTCCCCAACCAAGAGAGGTGCTTCCACAAGCTTGGGCATGGTGGCCTATTTCCACCAGAGAAGGTATACCATGTTTTATTTCTGTTTCTTAGTTGTTTAATATGCTTTGCTTTCTAACCCTTGTCCCCATTTGCAGGTTTTGTTTTTTTTTAACATTGTTTTGCAGGTTTTATCATAGCTTAGGATTTGTTTGCAGGTTTTGAAGGTGGAACCCTAACCCGTGTGTGCAGAGGGGTTCATCAACATTGCTTCTATTTCTTTTTGTCATTAGTTTAGCCTTAGTTTAGTTTACTGTTCCATTTTTCCATTTTTACAGTCTTTATCCATGCAGAAACCTACCCTTCTGTCCTATAGCTAGAAGGGAGCCATTCCTGCCCCTGTAGCAAGGAGAAATCCCTACTACAGAACTGACAACCATACCAGGTCGATCCCATAGGATCCTTGGGCCAAACTTTTAATTTTCGAGTTTTAAAATTTTTTGCCCTAGTTTTTCAGAAATTTCATGTTAAATCCATCTTAGATTTTGTTTATTTCCTATTTCAGGTACTGCTGAAGCCTTTGCTAGGAAAAACTGAGTCAGGTTGACCACAGTACCAATTACTGTCGGCCAGATCTGACTCTGTCTCATAAAAAAAACCCAATCCGGAGCAGGGTGCTCTTATCGGGGCAAAAGGTGAGATTGGGGCACACTTAACGAGCAAACAGGTGCACCCAGAGCGCACTTAATCTCTTGACAAGTGCAACTTCAGCCCAAAAACTCAGTCCGCGGCTATTTCTGCATTCTGTGTGACCCCCTCGCTCATTTCTGAAAAAATATCGCGCCCCCTCGCCAGATTTGGTCAGAAATGTGTGGCCTGTCAAACAGAACTTTAATTTGAGTTTAATAGACAGTAAATTTCAGTTTCAGAGGACTGTTAGTGCGGCCCAACCACCTCTGTCCACCACACCAGTTTAATTTCAGTTTTTGTTTTTATTCTCAGCAATTTATTTCATGAACAATGTGTAAATGTTAAGTAAAAGTTAAGGGCTTAATGAAATGAACCTAGCCTAACTAAAATTAACCTAAAATCAACAATCTTGCTTCCCCTTCCTCCTCTACCTAGTCATCACCCTTCGGGGTATTCTAGGATACGACGAAGGGAAAGCTCATATAGATGTAGGCACTCCACCATATTGTTCCAAACCATTAAAATTGGGTGATCTAGAAGGTAGAGGGGGTAGAGAAGGAGGGCTTCTCACAGCGCTAAGCGTCCTCCTTGTTGACCAACCTAGCATCCGGGAGGTGACCTGAGGATCTACGGATGGGCTTAGTCCCATTGTGTTGAGAGCCCAGCACCTTCTCTTGGTTGAAGAGGAATGTCAGTGTGAGGTAGACATCTAGTTAGGCCAGCAAACATTAAGGGTTAATCACTGTATTTATTATCAATTTCTTTTTATTTATGCTTGCATACATAACCACAATGACATTAGCTCTACCATGATGAATTCATAAACCATATTGCAGCAACCAAATACCAGAAAAACAACCAAACAAATACACCATACCAACTAATTAACCGAACTCAGTTCATGACACTGAGTGAGCCTTAAAATTTACTAATTTACACTAAGTACAAACAACTCTACAGTCTTTGAGGACATAAGTCCCTGACTGCTTCAACTATGGGAAGTACTTGGGCTCTGCTTGGAAGCTCATTATGAGGAGTACCACAGTGTTATACCAAAATCCTGTCACCATCATGTGATAAGACATTTGACATACCTACTTGCCCTGAATCCCATCTTTTGGAGTGGAAACTAAATGGTTTTTCATCAACCTATCATTCAATTTCCCTGTACCGCGCATGCCCCTTTATCCAGGAGTGGTACCCCTACTCGCACCGGCTTTCATCGGTTGTCCATAGGAAGTTATTACCAGAACCGCTCTGTCAAAGAAGGAGAAGCGCGGTACCCTGGGTAAAAAGGGAAAAATAGAAGTTTCTTGAGGCTTCTAGATGATAAGCCTTGTGTACTGCCTTATCCCTACTGTTATGGGTTGGTTGAGCTTGAGATCCCTCTTCCTAGGAGCTTAGAGGCCACCTCACCCACTAATTTCTCAACCATATCTATCCATTAAAGCCCTATAAATATGAGCTCATAGCCATGGTTGAGGGGAGAACATTGAAGGTATTGTTATGCTGTTGGATTGATTCTTGGCCCAACCTCATTTGGAGAGAGCATAGAGAGCTAGAGTCGGAGCTTTTGGGGATGAAGAGTTGGTTTCATGGAGATGCATGTCAACACTAAGGCTTGGTTGTAAACTTCTTCATATTTCTAATGCAATTTGATTTATGTCCCACATATGATGTTGTTGTTGTGATTTTTCATATATATGTTGCTAGATTCCTTAGTCACTAGCATAGATTAGTATATCATTTAGCGGTTGCTTTGATTTGTTTCGTGTTGAGATTTTTTTGCAGGTGCACAGGTGAACTGTCAAAGCCTTGTATTCCAGATATCTACAGCGTCTAGGGAGAGTCTTCAACCTTTGTCCTCTATTTGTTCTGGATCTGAACCATTCAGACCAGTGAAACACCTTGCTGTCCTTAGGAGGTGAAATATTCCAGCTAACAAATCTAGCGACTCCACTGGGGAGTAAAGTATTCAGTTGTTCTGATCTTCCTCATTCTGCAACTCTTGTCCGAATCTAGGATCCATTTTCTTCAACTCTTTTTAGTCATATCTACTTTCTGATTTGTATTATTTGGGTTTGAAATTTCTAGATCTGTTTAGATCTAAGTCATTTCGGTCTTTTATGGTCTGTTTCCATACTCAATTTAACAGTATTTGCATCGATCTGGTCTTTTTCTTACTTGATCTATCGTTCTCCTTGTGTTTTGGATTTTTACAGGGAACCGCACATGTTCTGTTGGCAAGGAGTGGTGCCACTGCCTGAGTCTAGTTAGCCAGAAACAGTGCCACCACTTGAATCGAGTGAGCAAGAAGCAGTTCTGCCTCAAAACCGCCTGTCAACAGCTTCATCTACATGGTGCTAGCTAGGCCCTGTTCCAGACTTTGCATTTTTATTTTGTGTGTTTTTGCCTTACTTTTTGATGAAAATGAAGTGTACTTTTGAAAAAAAATGCTCCCTCACGTCCGGGAGAGGCCATGAATTGTGTATTCTATAGTCACTTTGATTGTTGTATTCCTTTTGCATTCAAAGAGAGTTTGTGTTTCTTGCATTAGATTTTGTGTTCTTTTCTTTGCTTGAAACCTCTTGCCCTTTTCTGTAGATATTATTCATAATTGAAATTGGAAATATACATTTCATTTTTTGCATGTGTAGGCTTTGGTTTGTTTTGGACTTGGAATGCATGAGTGATCCATGTTGTTTTGAGTCTTTCTTTGCTTGGGGTGATTCTTGTTTCCTTTTGCATGCTGATTTCTTCAGTGCTTGGTAGGAAAGATTGGTTCTTCATTTCCTTGTCTGTTTCAAAGAGAAGTTTTAGTTTTCTCTCTCTTTTTCTTTATCCGCAAGCTTGTTGAATGATTTTCTTCTTGTTTTGAGCATGATTGTTTGAAATTATAGATCTTACTTTCATTAAGAAGAAATATTTGTTTTCAGCTTTGCGTGCATTAGAGTTAGATTTGTTTGGAAACGTTAGTGAAATCATCTTTCCATTGAGTTTTTATGCATCTTTTTCAAGCATGAAAATATAGGAAACATTTATTATTTATGTTTGATGTTCTCTAGATCTCTTTTTTTATTTTCTTTGAAGATTGTGTGGGGTGCATTGATATTTTACTTTTCGTTTGAAAAGATAGAATTGCATTTGCATTTGGGTGTGAATTTTTTGGAAGAAAAGTAAATCTCTCTCCCTCTCTTAGGTAGAATTTCATTAAAGAGGAAAACTTGCATTATCATATAGATCAGTGTGCATCTTATTTAATTTCAAGTTTTCACTCTATGGTTCCACCTAAATGCACAAGATAAAATTAACGGTAGTACTAGGTTAAAAATTTTAAAAATTTGAATGATAAGTTAGAGATGTGTTAGGGCATCGTAAAATGTATGATCTTGCATTATTTGTCAGCATAACATCCCAGGACTCACGAGGTTCTTCCACGTACCGTCGGTATATCGAATGGCCTTTCACGTACCCTTGAGGTATATAGAAAGGTACTTCACGTACTCGATTGTATATCAGAAGGCCCCTTGTGAACGGTTATGCATTAGACAACACTACTACCAATTTGATCTCCCTTGTACCTTGCATATATCGGGAGACCCTTTTAGGAATCCTCAAATCATCTGAGTTATCCTTTTGGCCTGTCCTATGAGATTCCTGACTCTTATCCACTCCATTCACATGCTTGCTTGTTGCTTTTAGTTTGAGTAGTACTTGCTTGTGCATGGTAGTTAGGGGGTTATTAGAGAGTTTAGAGATGGAATCCTCATCTGGGACTACCACTCAAGAGGTCCCTTTCCAAGGTATACCTTTTGTATTCCCTCCAAGTGAAGGTATTGGTCCTCCCTTTATTGC
This sequence comes from Pseudotsuga menziesii, assembly GCA_001517045.1. Lineage (NCBI taxonomy): Eukaryota > Viridiplantae > Streptophyta > Pinopsida > Pinales > Pinaceae > Pseudotsuga > Pseudotsuga menziesii. The sequence goes on along the minus strand of LPNX010284461.1, from coordinate 168,717 downwards.
CACTCTAAATCTTTGTAGAAATAATAGATCAATGCTATGAGCAATGATGCTAATAAGAATCATAGGAAATAGATATTGCTACTAAGAATTCTCACAAGCATACACAGGAAAAATAGAGAGAAGAAAAGAGACTGAATGACATGAATGAAGAGATGAATATTGGTGTGTATCCTTCCATTGAATAATTATGAATAATAGTGTACATAAATAGTACATCCCTCATAGGAAAATAAAATTGTATGGAAACAACTCATAAAGCTCAAAAAGGATGACTTACCAAAATATAGCAAACCCCCATAGGTGGCTGAAGCACTTACCAAATCTATCAAGGACCTCACGAGTTGGAAAAATCATGAGTGAGTTGTCAAGGATATGGAAATAACATGATAATACTAGAAAATGGAGAAAAACTAATGGAGGATGTGTTGGAAACAAAAGCTCCCGGTTTCCTAGTTAACTAGCTTTTATCTTATCCATAGAAAAGCAAGAAAACCAGAAAAAGCAAAATAAAGCAGAATCTGCTGTAAAGTCTTGTATACTAATTCTGGATGGTCAAAAGGTGGTAAATATCAACCTAGAATTGGAAATAAATCATTCCTAGGATATAGATGGCATGTATTGACTTTAAGGTGCAAGTGGATGCCAACTAATTAAGCTAGTGGGTGAATAATTAATCAAACAATGATTAATTATTTTATCCTAACTTGTGAGTGGGTTTAATATATTCCTATGCCCCCCTATAGGTCTAACTTTATGATGGTATGACAAAAAATATGGATGCATATAGGGCCCAGAAACAAGGCTATGGTCACCCTTTAACAATTATTATGTCCAGAAAAGTGAGGAAAGAGGCAAAACCACATGGAGAAAATACTCCTTCAAGATAGGACAAGGCATATAATTTGAAATATGTCTTCAACATATCTTCATCTTCACTTTAATGATCTGACTGAACTACTTCTGGATGAAGGACTTGTTGAAGAAAACATGAACTCCATGATCATGCGCTGGAGTGTAGAACCTGCAAGAAGGAAGATGAGAGACTCCTTGTATATCATCAATTGATGAAGTAGGAGAATTATCTGAATGCTTATTTCTTCTGTCAAACTCTGATCTACAAACATAATCTGAAATGCAAAAGAGATCTGTGCATACTCCTTCCCAAAGAGTACAAAAAATAAGGCAATTTATTTCACACCCAATTCCCTGAATAGCTGTAAAATTGTGATGTGGATCACATGTCAATATTCCAATCTGATGTAGAACCTATATAGATCTGATATGATTCTGATTAAACTCTGATATATAAGAAATATTATCATATGGAACAGCAAGGACAAAGGCTTCAATGGCTCCATGAGGATATAGGGCTAGACTAGGAAAATTATGAGCAACTGGGGAAAACTGATAGGTGTAAAAATATGAATGATGGATGGGAATAAGATCTGAACCATAAGTGTTTAGAATAGATCCAAAGATGTTTAATATCAGTCCATATATGACTAAGGTCATGGATAACCAGTCATTTAAAGTTAGGAAAGACTTCAAATCAAGTGAGATAAATATCATTGCATAAGAGACCAATGAGGAATCAACTAGTGAGCTTGGGATTTGTATAGTATTTGGATTATTAAGAGGTATGATAGATGGTATGGATAATGGTATTATATGTGTATCAACCTACAAATATTATTATAAATCATAATCCAAAGGATCACATATAATCATATCAATAGACTCATGGGAATACACTGGTAATGAATCCTTTGTATCAAAGGAGGAAAGAATGAGATGTTCACAATATTCAAGAAGGATCTGAGTATTGATGCCAAGAACAAAGGAGGATATGCTGAAGCACATGAGATCAAGTAAGGTAAGTGGTATGACACAAATAATGCTTGATGTGGCTAAGCAAACATCCTGTAAGTCACTGGGTTGCGCACCATCAATGAGAGAGGTATGCAAGAGGTGTAAAGAATCTGGCACATAGATATCAGAATCTAGGATAGGAGATTGAGAGAACAATGAATGGGTTATATGATCATAATCAATATCAGCAGCAGATCCATATGTTACTTATTTTTCATCAATAGTATCACAAGAATAAAAATCACCTTCAAGAGACACATAAAAAGATGGCTCTTCAATATTTGCTTCTTCATTGAAGGAGGAAGCATTTAAATGAAAGAGGGCAGCAGGAACATGAACTATATGAGAAAATTATTCATCATGATCAACTTCATCATAGAATGTAGAGGCCAAGAAATATTGAGAAAGAGAACAAGAGGAGATGCTAGGTTCGCTCCATGCTTCATCTTCAATTTCCTGCAAACCAAAAGCTTTGTCCAAAATTTTCCAAATGATATATATTTGGAGACATTCCCAAACACATAATTCCATAAAATCTATCACAATTATTTATCCAATCAATCTTCTCTTCATAAGACTTAGGTTCACTCAATGCACCAATAGAGACATCAAAGAGACATTGCCTCTTCAAGTATGCACTCATCTTTGGATTCCAATCAGCATAGTTGAAAGGAGACAGTAGAGGAACTTTTGAATCCATATTGAAGTTGTTGATATGCTCTAAGAGATACTCTCTGCAACCTACAAAACAAACTAGGATAAAATCTTGTAAGCTAGACAAGCTCTTCTTCAGAGAGGGATAGGAGATTGGATGCACTCCTCAACTCTGTAGAACTTGATCAACCTTGCTACTTTGATACCATGTAGAAATAATAGATCAATGATATGATCAATGATAATAAGAAGAACCACAGGAAATAGATCTTGCTACTCAGAATTCTCACAATCATACACAGGAAAAATAGAGAGAAGAAAAGAGACTGAATCACATGAATGAAGAGATGAATATTGGTGTGTATCCTTCCATTGAATAATTATGAATAATAGTGTACATAAATATTACATCCCTCATAGTAAAATCGAATTGTATGGAAACATCTCATAAAGCTCAAAAAGGCTGACTTACCAAAATATAGCAAACCCCCATAGGTGGCTAAAGCACTTACCAAATCTATCAGGGACCTCACGAGTTGGAAAAAGAATGAGTGAGTTGTCAAGGATATGGAAATAACATGCTAATCCTAGAAAATGGAGAAAAACTAATGGAGGATGGGTTGGAAACAAAAGCTCCCAGTTTCCTAGTTAACTAGCTTTTATCTTATCCATAGAAAAGCAGGAAAAGGAGAAAAAGAAGAATAAAGCAGAATCTGCTGTAAAGTCTTGTATACTAATTCTGGATGGTCAAAAGGTGGTCAAGATCAACCTAGAATTGGAAATAAATCATTCCTAGGATATAGATAGCATGTATTGACTTTAAGGTGCAAGTGGATGCCAACTAATTAAGCTAGTGGGTGAATAATTAATCAAATAATGATTAATTATTTTATCCTAAGTTGTGAGTGGGTTTAATATATTCCTACAATATTCTTGGATTAACTATAGGATTACTGGTCGGGCTATTTAATCTGGTAATTCCTATTACACCGAATGTCTCAAATGTCACCTCTCCTCTGGGAGAGGATCGACCTCAAACTAATCCCTCTCCTTCTTCGTCGGTTGTGGCTTCACCCTTTTCTTATTCTTCGCTTGACCAAAGCTCTATGGTTAGTAGTCACGTGGATAAGAAGAAGAAGAAAGGGAAGGGTAAGAAGAAGAAGGATACAAAAGAGAAAAAGCAGCAACCATCTTCCCTTGATGGTGCTCATTCTAATAGAACACTCGAAAAACCCAAGTTCCCTTGTAAGATTTACAAGGGGGGCCACCTTCTTAAGGAGTGTTCCGGTCTCTCCCATGTACAAGAAGAGTGGTCTAAAATATCCAAACCATCTCTGTCATCAACCTCTGATCATCATGTTGAAGATACTCCCTCAACTAGCGACCCATTGGTAAAAGGTCGTAAGGGTAAAGTCTTGTATCCCTGTTTGATATACAAGGCTATGCATAATACTTTTCTTTGTCCAAGCATGGATGAAGCTTCGCGTTTCTTGGAAAATATTATTGATCATTAATAGGTGATTCCAGCAAGTGATAGTAAGTTATCCCTCGATCCCCCACTGGTTGACCAAGTGGTCGATTTGGATTTATCTGTGATTGATCCCACTCTTCCTTCGGAGAGTGAAGTGGTCAAGTCGATGTCATTTCCACCCGATCATGCTCTTTCATCAGAGAGTGTTAAGACTGAAGTAGTCTCTTTGACCAAATTTTCGTCTTGTTCTTCTCTTCTGGTAGAGAATGAACTCAAACCTGCTAAAGTTTTTATGCTCTGTTCTGATTGTTCTTGACAAGAGGAAATTTTGTCTGTTTCGACAGAACCCTCTCCAAGTACTGAGGTTATTTGCTTTGACTAGAGTAACCTAACAGAGTCTCGTCTTCATTCAAGTGTTCCTTTCCAGATAGTTGTGAATGTTACTGCTAGGCAGATACTTTGCACTGTTGTTGACGAAGGGGCTTTTGTTAGTATTTTATCCTGAATTGCTTGGAAAGCTTTAGGTTATCCTCAGCTTGTGCCAGCCACCGATCATATACTGGCTTTTAATCGCAGGCCTACTGCACCTTTAGGGATCCTTCCTTATTTTCCTATTACATTAGGAGGGAAAACTGTCTGCATCAATGTTATGGTGGTCCAAGGTCCTTTAGATTTTAATATACTCCTTGGACGTGATTATATTTATGCCATGAAAGCCGTAGTGTCCACACTCTTTAGAGTTATGAACTTTTCCCATGATGGGAAGATTGTGACCATTGATTAGCTTTCCTTTGTTACACCTGACCATCGCATTACTCCTAGTAATCAGACTTCGCTGAATGTGCCACATGTTCTTATGGCTCTTTCCCCTTCTTCTAGTTAGCTTCTTCCCATCATAGGTAAAATGGGGGGCATGGCTCCAGCCTCTGGACTTCATACTAGAGTTAATTTTCTATCTTATTATGTATGGGGGCAACCTACCAACCTCTGGATATCATGTTTGGTAGGAGAAATGTTTAGAGCATAGTTTACTTTTGGTTTTAAGCTCGTTAAAAAATAAAACCATTCCTTAAGCATAGTTTACACTTTTGTTTTCAAGCTTGCATAAAAATGAAACCATGTCTAGAGCATAGTTTACACTTTTGGTTTCAAGCTCATTAAAAAATAAAACCATTCCTTAAGCATAGTTTACGCTTTTGATTTCAAGCTTGCATAAAAATGAAACCATGTCTAGAGCATAGTTTACTTTTGGTTTTAAGCTTGTTAAAAAATAAAACCATTCCTTAAGTATAGTTTATGCTTTTGGTTTCAAGCTTGCATAAAAATGAAACCATGTCTAGAGCATAGTTACCCTATGGTTTCAAGCTCGTTAAAAAATAAAACCACTCCTAGAGAATAGTTTACTTTTGGTTTCAAGCTCGTTAAAAAATAAAACCACTCCTTGAGCATATTTTACGTTTTTGGTTTCAAGCTTGCATAAAAATGAAACCATGTCTAGAGCATAGTTTACTTTTGGTTTCAAGCTTGTTAAAAAATAAAACCACTCCTTAAGCATAGTTTATGCTTTTGGTTTCAAGCTTGCATAAAAATGAAACCATGTTTTGAGCAAAGTTCCCATTCTATGTCAAGCTCGTTAAAAAATGAAATAGCACCTGACCATCATGTCAGGTTCTGACCATCATGTCAGTCATTCCTGAGCACAGTTCATTTTCTATTTCAAGCTCATTAAAAAATGAAGTAGGTCTCCTTAAGCATAGTTTACCTTTTGGTTTCAAGCTTGCATAAAATGAAATCATTCCTGAGCATAGTTCATTTTGCTATTTCAAGCTCGTTAAAAAATGAGGTAGGTTTCCTTTAGCATAGTTTACCTTTTGGTTTCAAGCTTGCATAAAAATGAAACCTTGTTCCAAGCATAGTTACCTTCTGTTTCAAGCTTGCGTAAAAATGAAATAGATCCCCTTCCCTTGATTCAAGTCTTCCCTTTAGTGTTAGAACTTGAACATCCTATTCACCTACCTGATTCTCGTTCTTCGTAACCCATTGTGAACATTTTCACATTAGTAACCAGGTTTTTAGGTTGGGTATGGAAGAAGAATCATCCCATGAAATGAAGCTTGGGGGCATGTTGAGTCGCTAGCAACCATGTTAGTGGTAAGATTCACTAGCAATCATGCTGGGGGCAAGATTCCAACCTCTGTATAGCATGTTAATGGGATTTTTCAAGCATAGTTTACCCATTGGTTCCAATCTTGCGCAAAAATGAAACCAATCCTTCAGCATTCTTTCAACCGATCTTCGAGCTTGTTAAAAAAAATAATATGGTGTTGAGCTTATTTTTCATTTTTCATACTCTGGTTAAAACATGAAAAGTAGTTTGAGCTTAGTTTATTACTTTTTCATGCTCTGGATTGAAACATGAAAAAGGTTAATGGAGTTCTCTTTAAACTCTTTTTAGGCTCCCTAAATACGAAAAGATTGTCGAGCGATCTTGTCTTCTTCACGCGCGTTAAAGCATTTGAAGAGTCATCCATCCGACGGTAGGTTATCTCTTTTTTGGTTCGGATAGGACTATTTACAAAAAAGGATCACTCCAGCCAATCATGAGTAGAAGATTTCTCTAAGGTATGATTTTACACTTTTTCAGGCCTTAGAGACTAAATCATACGAAAAAGGACCCCATGGAGTTTTCTTTTGTATTCATCTAGACTCTCTAAACATGAACGATATCGAGTTTTATTTCGGTGGACTCGTTAAAATTAAACATTGAAAGACCCATTTTGGGAATGAACCCCTCCTCTCTCAGGTCTGAAAACATATGAGACTGGATTTGTCTTCTAAAAAGCTATATCGAGTGTTTGTTACCCTCTTTGAACTCGTAAAACTGAAAAGAGGCACTCATCAATCATGATGGGGAAAATGGGAAGGGAATCATCTTGCAAATAATGGTAGTTTTTTGTTGTTACCTTTGAACATGGCACTTGTCTGCACACTCATGTCAGTCAATTAGGTATTTAACTGATCTCCGTGATGATCCACTTTCATGAGTCATGTCAATCCTTTGAGTGTTTCAAAAGAATGCATTGTCCACTGTCACATTGTGTATCTGTCCTATCTAGTAATGCTGACAAGTCATTTTGTCATGCCGCTCGATGTTCAAAGGGGATATGAAGAAGTTTTACCTCTGTACTCTAGACAATCTTTGTGTCAGTATCTTTGAGTCAATCATATGGTTACTACATTCACATCATTCTAGAATTATGTTCCGAGTTTCATGTCGTCGATGTGGGATTCATCATGGCCCTCCTTCGACGAGACTATTCTCATCAACATCAGCTCATCATCCGAGAAATAGTCTTAGAAACAATATTCAGTACCTTGAGGTATGTATGCCTTAATGAAATATTCTCTCACTCTCGACATAGGTTCACATCATTGACCTTTGATTGATATAATCGTCTGGGTGTTCGACATCAGGACATCTATTCGCACTCGGTAGATTGTACTAGGGTACCTTGGGAATCATTGACATTATTGGTGATCTCCCTCACACTTGTTAGCGGTTCACATCATTGGCCGGTAATCAAGTGTTTTCTACCATGTTCGACTTTAGATCATTGTAATCACATGGATAGAATCATACTTTGTGGAAGATGAGATGAAGACCCTGGGCATTTGTTTAAAAGCGCTCATTGCTTTTTCCCCAAGTTGCGATGGAGTTTTGTATATCTAGCATGGATCCACATTTGTATGGTCGTGGCTATGCTCAAATTTGTGTCTGTATAACATAGATCTACATTGTATGTCTGGTAGCTATGTCCAAGTTTGAGTCCTCTATCACATGGATCTACGATGTATTCTAGTATCCATGCTTGTTTGTTCCACTCATGGATCTACCTTGTATTGGTCTGCAACTATGATTTTGGTTACTTGTTTCTATGAGTCAACATATTGATGTACTACAAATGCCTACTTGACTACATACTCCGATCGAGCCAACATTTTCATCTCCTGGAAACGACTTGTTCTCAAAGCTCTCATTTATCGTATCACTCTAAGACTCATGCTTTGGGGGGCATCCTGTTATACCAAAATCCTGTCACCATCATGTGATAAGATATTTCACATACCTACTTGCCCTGAATCCCAGCTTCTGGAGTGGAAACTAAATGGTTTTTCATCAATCTATCATACAAATTCCCAGCACCGCGCATGCCCCTTTATCCAGGAGAGGTACCCCTACTAGCACTGCCTTTCATCAGTTGTCCACAAGTGGTGCCACCACCCATTGCCCTTGGTCCATAGGAGATTATTACCAGAACCGCTCTATCATAAGAGGAGAATCATGATACCCTCGGTAAAAAGGGAAAAAGAGAATTTTCTCAAGGTTTCTAGATGATAAGCCTCGTGTACTGCCTTATCCCTACTATTGTGGGTTGGTTGAGCTCAAGATCCCTCATCCTAGGATCTTAGAGGACACCTCACCCACTAATTTCTCAACCATCTCTATCCATTAAATTGCTATAAATATGAGCTCATAGCCATGGTTGATGGGAGAACATTGAAGGTATTGTTATGTTGTTGGATTGATTCTTGGCTCAAGATCATTTGGAGAGAGCATAGAGAGCTAGAGTCGGAGCTTTTGGGGATGAAGAGCTGGTTTCATGGAGATGCATGTAAACACTAATGCTTGGTTGTAAACTTCTTCATATTTATAATGCAAGTTGATTTCTATCCCACATATGATGTTGTTGTTGTGATTTCACATATATATGTTGCTAGATTCCTTAGTCACTAGCATAGATTGTAAGATCATATTCTAGTTGCTTTGATTCGTTTTGTGTTGAGCATTTTTTGCAGGTACACAGGTGAACTGTCAAAGCCTTGTATTCCAGATATCTACAGCGTCTAGGGAGGGTCTTCAACCTCTGTCCTCTATTTGTTCTAGATCTGAACCATTCAGATGAATGGAACACCTTGTTGTCTGCAGGAGGTGAAATATTCCAGCTAACACATAGGAACCCCAAAGTAGCTGGCTGTTGAGAGGAATTGCCAAGAGAAATAGGCAACGACCCCTTCTAATTGAGTAGAAACACCTATGAGGAACAAGCCAAGCACTGTCTTTCGGTAGTATTGGTGGCTGAGTGACCACTTGTAGCCAATAGGAAGCCACTGAAACTAGGGTCCAAATCTCATTCCCTCTAGTTTCATACATAAAATCAAACACAATTAATCCTCCACACTCTTCCTCACGCGTGAGAGGCGAACCACCACCATTCAGAACACTTGATCGGCACCATAGAAGCCTTTCTTAGCGATCTCCAACACCATCAGAGGGCCACATAGCCTCTGATTCTAATTCAGACCCATATCAGTCTGAACCAGACCTCCACACCGCACCATCAAGCCCCATGGCTAGTGCAAACTTAGATCCATTTTTCGCTTTAACCTTAGGAAGTGGACCCATGTCCACATCACAACCTGTCACCCACAACCTGGCAAGTGGCCCAAGCATAGTCATGCAGACTGTCATTAGCTAGCTTCCACCACCTATAGTGACCGTCCAAGCTGGCCCACTTACAGCACATGGGGGCAGTGGCCCCTCCACACACACTACCCCCCTTTCCATGCAGGGGGGCAGTGGACCGTCTACTTACATTTCCCCTACTATCATACATGGGGGAAATACCCCTGTCACTCATACCGTCCCACCCACAACACTTGGGGGCATTGACCCATCCATAATGGTGCCACCGCAAGCACCCCCAGCCATGCAGATGCATTATGCACCTGCGAACCCCACCCCCATCGCAGCCCCATCCCATATCAACTTGGGGTCAAATATTCCCTTCATGGATCATCTGAACTTTCCTGATTTGGCTAGATTAACAAACGACCCCATCCACCACCAAGCCTTCTGGCCACCTATGCCAACTAAGCTTCCATCAGACATCGCCAAGTTTGAAGGCAAAGTAGGGGAATGTCCCCAAAACCACATAATGACATTCCATCTATGGTGCTCATCCAATAACATCATAGACGACTCCATTAGGTTGAGGCTATTCCAATGCACCCTTATAGGTGTCGTGGCCAAATGGTACATTGAGCTGCCATGGGCCAAATATCCAGACTTCAACTCCCTATCCTTCATGTTCCTATAGTATTTCCAACTCCCTGTCAGATATGATGAGGGGATGGAGATCCTACTATCTTTCCATCAAACCACTGCCACTCACATAACTGACCATATCCATGAGTGGCGGCAACACCATAGTCTATGCAAAATCCAACTAGACGATAGGATCTTCTTGGATTGGTTCCTTAAGACTTTGCTCCCACTTATCGCAAACGACATCACATCGAAATGTCCCCAATTCAAAGAAGAGGCCATACTAAAGGCCCAACAATTTGACCTTATCTATGCTTAGTCTAGATACCTGTACATCGTCATTCCAGATGCTCCACATCTGAGTACTTCCTACCGTGACGCATCGGGGGCATCCCATGCTGTAGACAGCATCATAGGGTCGGTCTCTCAATAGCCAGAGCCTTGACCAACACCACTTATCATTACACCACAACCAAGCAACATTGCTAGTATTGCTCACCAAAACTAAGCTCCAGACTATGCTAGAATGATGTCCCAGTCCGAAGAAACAACTTCCTATGCACAACCTGCGCCACCGCAGCAGGATTAGGCCATGGCTTGACCAACATAGTAGTATGTGGGGAAAATTCCCACATTTGTGGCACCACCAGTACAACCAGTGCACCACCAGTACAACCAGTGCAAGCCCCTGCACCCACTCCACCTGCTTTGTTGGGACAACTGTTTGCATAGAAAAACCATCCCAACCAGCCTGCCCCCAACAATCAACAAGGGAAATCTATGAATAACCAGCCCCACAACCAAGACAATAACCAACCATAGGGAGGCGGTCAACAACCGAACCCTCCCAACAATGCTGCGACTAACTGGCCGGCCCAAAACCCTCCACGACAAAATGCACCAAGACGCAATGCCTCATTGTGCATGAATCAACCATGCAAACTCTATGATGTTTATGGGAATTACATGTTTGAGTGTCCCCTCATGGCTCACGCTAAGCAGGCCATTCAAAACGAGGCCCAATAGGCCGCCAATGCTGCCAATCAAGCCCTACCCAACTAGGCACCACAAGGACCTCCCCCCATGGTTCTTCAAAACCCACTTCTAGTCCAAGGATTGGTGGAAACCACTCCCCCTCTCCAGGCCAATCCCAACACTCCGGGGGCACCTCCCACGGTCGAAACAGGTGTTCATCACCTACTAGCCATGATGACCGAAGAGGTCAATTTACAAACTAGATGAAATCAGTACGGTACCACCACAAAACTTGATGACTCATCAGCAACATCCACGTCTAAGAAAGTCAACTTGCCTCTTCAGTTACCCCTGTTCCCATGCCCCCCCATACGTAGAGTTTCTAATAATGCCACAGCTAGAGCTGCAGTTAGTTATAGCATTATGGATGATTTGGCCCAAACGCCAACTGCCATATCCGCCCTCGAGGTACTTAAAACATGCCCAATGTAGCGGAAAGCCTTACTAGCCGCCCTAGGGTTAGTAGACCCCTCCGAATCCAAGTTACTCACCTTTGACACGGAGAATAGAGAATTGTGCATGCCTCGACCATCGCCTTCCAAATACTGGTGTCCATCTGAAATTTGGTTGTGCATCAGTGCATAGTGGATGAGGGGGCATCCATGTGCATTATGTCTACATTGGTTTGGCAGAAAATTGGATCACTGATTCTACAACCATCCTCCACAAATATGTGGGCTTATGCTGGACATCCCATTAAATCCCAAGGAATCCTCCCACATGTCCCCATCACGTTACCCAGGAAGACAATCTTGATTGACATAGATGTCATCAATGCTCAACTGGACTACAACCTCCTCCTCGAAAGGAGTTACATGTATGCTAGCGAGCAGTCGCATCAACTGTCTTCTGTCTCATGATGTTCCCCCATGAAGGGAAGATTTTGACGGTTGACTAGATTACCTATCATGATCCACAAGGGTTAACTGCACCTGCCAATGTTATCCCTACCATCACCACCATTGAGCCAAAAGGGATGAACACACACGCCCATGTCATCCCTACAATTAACAGTATGGTTGAAAACACACCATCCTCCCCACCATTGAATGTGGACCCTGGGTTGTTTACCGATCCCACCATGATGACTCCTTTCCCGTTAGTGTTGCCATAGCTAACACAAAATGAAACTGCAGACTTTTGCATGGTCTCATCTAGCACCGCTGTACCCAAACAAAAACTGTAGCCACAGCCCCAACCACAACCACAACATCGTCTACAGCCACAACACCAACAACAGCTGCAACATCACCCATAATGGCAGCATTACGTGCAGCCGTAACCACAACCTCACCCCCACATACAACCAACAGGGAGTTATCTAGGCTCATCTCTAGTCCATATGATTCCCTTCCTTTTTCCCCCACCTGGTATCATGAGCAAGCCGGTCATGGCCACCTTAAGCTTACCCAACTTTACATTGGGCATCCCGGTGTGGTATCTTGATCTACCAACTCAACCAGCATTACACTAGGTTGTTTTAACCCAGGTGTAACCTATTGCGGTCGAGTCTCACCCTCCACCTGGTCCGCACAAGCCAACCACCACACCTGCACTCGGAATGCCCCAACCCAAAAGGGATAGGGGAAAGAACACCAAATCCACTACAGAACCATGACAAGTCCCACCTTGTGCTGTCTGCGAACAACAGGGCCATCCAACTCAAAATTTCCCTAAACTCCCAGTGATCCGTGCACATTTGGATGCCATGGATATGAATGAAAACATCCCCGTGGTTGAACTCCCAACCGCACTAGTAGTCAGGAACAAGGCATTGAGGACAAGTCATGCTTGCACCCTTTGCGGCTTGTATGGACATTACTCCCACCATTACCAAGACCTGCCCAAGTTTCGAATGGCTCTCGCTGACCTCCTTCACCATTCCCTTGATTCTGAGATCACCTTGATTAAAGAAGTTCACCCCCACCGCCTTCTTCAGACACCATGTCCATTTACATGATGTCCTGTTCCACCGACCCGCCCATCTCCTCCTCCACCAATGGTCCATCAAGCCTGTCTCTTCGTTGCTTCACCAATGATGAGGAGATACTTGAAGCTCTAACTGCCCTGGAATACCCATGGGATGACATGCACCATCACTCATTCTTCCTCCCAGAAGAACTTGTGTCACAATCGAACTAGTTTTCCGTGGAGACCAAGGATTTCATCCATGGGAAGGTTGACTGGATCAAGAACCCAATCCCAGCACCCGATGCCTTTGAAGAAGGGAACATGGTGAACATTTTTCCAACCATTAAAATCGACATCTCAACCAATTTTGAGATCGTTGAAAAAGTCATGTTGGGGGCATCATGCTCCCCGGAGGAGATCGATGCCTACACAGCTCTCTTCTAAGAATTCTGCTACATGTTTGCTTGGTCATACACTAAAATGCCTGGCTTAGATCCATCCATCGTGGAACACCACATCGACACATGGATTGATGTGGCACCCGTATGCCAAAAGAAACAACCCATCCATCCATCCAAAGTGGCTACATTGAAAGCCGAGATAGAGAAGTTGCACACAGTCGGCTTCATTTATCCTGTTGCATACACAACTTGGGTTTCTAATCCTGTTCCCATGAATAAAAAATAGGGTACCATTCGCATTTGCACAGACTTTCGTGATCTCAATGGGGCATGTCCCAAAGACAACTTCCCCACACTCTTCATCGATCAGATCATCGATGCATGCGCTGGACATGAAGCCTTTTACTTCATGGACGGTTTTTCTGGATATAACCAAATCAAAATCTGGAAAGAAGACCATTATAAGACAGCATTCACAACCCCATGGGGCACATTCATGTATCGAGTCATGCCCTTTGGCCTAAAGAATTCTAGAGCCACCTTCCAGTGTGCCATGACACACTGCTTTCACGACCTCGTTCACATTATGTTGGTTTGTTTCAACAACCTCATCGCACGGTTGCAGAAGCAAACAAAACACATAGACGACTTGCGACAAGTCTTCATATGATGTCCCTAGTACGAAATCCTCTTGAATCCATTCAAGTTTTTTTGTGTGTGTCCCCACAGGCTGTCTACAAGGATTCATCATGTCACACAAAGGAATGACCACTGATCCTTGGAAAATCCAAACAACTTTCCCTCTAACATCACCCCTTTGAGTGACAACGTTACAACTTGTATTATAGTTTTTCCATTTTTTGTTTTACACATTTTTCAAAATTGAGTCTTATGTATCGTTTTCTCTCATTGCTTCAGATGGAGCACACCTCAAACCAGTATATGGGATCTGCATATGGAGCAAGTAGATGGTCTCTGAACCTCACCTCGGCTGCATGGGTCATCTACTCCCCATCGCACGAGTTGATCCACATCGACGGAATATGCGTGGGCATCGCAACCAACAACCAGACTGAATATGATGGTGTCAATGGCCTCTTGGCCGCCACTCTTCAATTAGGCATTCACCATCTCGATGTCTTCTTAGACTCCCAGCTGCTTGTGTCTCAGTTGAACAACCATTATCAAGTACGTGATCCCTGCCTCTTTAGAAAGTACCTACGCACTAAACAAATGATTAGAACATTTGAATCCATCACATTCACACATGTTCCTAGAAACCTCAATAGTGTCATAGATCAAATGGCTAATGATATTCTAAATTGGCATATCCACAACTGCATATAGGAAACATACAACCATAACATCATGCATAACTATGTCCAAAAATGCACACACAAGTGTAATAATACATCACATAGACATTTGCATTCCACATCATCATAAAAATACTCACATAATAAAAGCGCATCCATGTGCGTCAAAAATATATATAGATAAATAGATAAGTCGCATGTCCAAAACATGTCCAATACAAAATGAGAAGCCACATATGCTTTCTCAATAGGATATACATAGCGACACAAAAACTCCTAAGTGCACCAATGCACTAGGGGCAACACCATCAGCTACTAATTCAAAGTCACCCGGAACCGGTTCAAGACACCTCTCACACCTCTGGCCTCAAATTTATATCTCTTTATGAGACCATTGTCTCATGTTTAATAAATTAATTTCAGGACCATTTCCCACAAGTCATCTCGATTTACAAGCCATGACATGACAATGCAAGTGTCTACGGACCTGTACTTGTATCACACCTCCCGACCGCAACTCATGCGAGTTTTTGGGCCACCACCCGTTAAGGAATGTAAATTTGCTTTTATTTTTTTATTTATAGTTATCTTTTCCACCGCACCTTACGCGGACCTATGGACCACTATCCACAAAATGATTTATTTTTCTTACATGTATTCAATATATAAATGCCTCCGGACTTGTACTTACATCACATGTAGTCAAGTCCATCCACTAAAACACACACACATGCTCTCTTGACCTCTTTCCGAGAGCCACTTCGGTTTGCATGCCTCTACCACACCGACTCACGAGTCTCTGCCATGATCTATTCTGTGCATGTATTGGTATGTTTGAGAGCCTTCTTCCCCATCCATACTGTGCAGATGACCTCTAGACCTCTGTCCACCATACTGACATGGGGCACTGCATGTGCCACTGCAATTGGTTGACCACTTTGGAGTTTTGTTTAAGCTCTTCTCTGACTCCTTAAAACAATGAAAAGATTGCTGAGCACAATTGCTTCCTTTCCAGCTCGCTAAAGTATAGGAAAGGGCATCTACATCATCATGTTTACCTCCTTTTGTGAACCATGTAGACCATCAATTGAAAAGGACCTCCTTGGCACACTCAAGCCAAGACCGTTCCCATCTGCATACTTTTATGCTTTCTCAGGCAGAGGGGCCACACTTTATGAAAAATATCACCACCGGTTGTCATTAAGCACTTTTCCAGCCGTCTCATCAAGAAATGATTGCTGAGAAAACTTGGTTTCGTTCATGCTCATAAAAGTATTTGAATGACTGTCCAGTCAGTATAGGTTTAACCTTTGTCGACCTGATTGGACTACCAATGGTAAAGAAGTCTCTCATCCTCTACAGGATGGGCGAGCTCTCCTATGTATACTTTTATCCTTTTTCGGACATAGGAGACTACCAATGAAAAAGATCCCCCATTGGATTCTTCTTCGTGCTTTCAAACTCTCTAAAATTGAAAGAACCATCGAGCATTTACTTTCTTGGGCTCGCCAAAAATCCACGAGATCGTACCATAATGGTGTCCCTAGACACCACCCCATAGTAAATAGTTTGGTAGCATTCCCACATTGGGTCACCTTTGTTCAGAGTACTCTACAATGTGTCTTCCTTAGATCCCATTAGTATCAAAAGTGTCCACCTCCTCTAAGTATTTCCCATCTGCAGTGACATTCCCGGTATTACAGCTATGATCCCATTCCATTGAGTCAGTTTCATTTGCTGCCTGGTCTTCCCTACCATCATACTCTGAACAAAGGAAGTTTAAGTCTCCCATACTCCCCCTGCCCCTATTCAGTTATTTCCCTCCCCTTGCCCCTGTTCAGTTCTCTCCCTCCCCCTCCCCTCCCCATTCAATGAGTTAGTCCGCAGATTGCTTCACATCTTTTGGTTATCTCCCTCGCACTCCTGGTCAAGGAAACATCATTGCCTTGACTAGGGGAAACTCTCCCTCTATCGATGCCAGCACACATATTCCAAAGGATAGACCCAGAGGTCCCTGTAACTTGGTTTCATTAACCTCATTGATGAGTTCCTTGGACCACTTGAGAGGAGTCCTTAGTGCCTCTCAAGATGGTTGTTTCTCACGTGCTCAACTTCAACTCCATCATCATACCATTGATATTTGTATAGGGTTTGTTCTGCACAGTATTTGGTCGAAGACCCCAGATGTCACCTAACTCTAGCACATTGGTGAGTCTACTCAAGGGACCTAAATAGGTTATGTCCCTTGTGATTTTTGGGTTGTGTTGGAGACAGTGTTCAGAAGCCCCAGCAATGCTTCGATATACCTTTATGATTGACGCAGGCATACTTGTACCACAAAGACTCTGACTCTCAATCAGCAAGTCCATATAGCTATGTACCATTCTAGATCCAGTAAACCGTCAGTCATGAAGATATAGCATTCCATGAGAATGCCATGGGTCCAATATACTAGATCAGTATTGTATTCAGCCTCACATGGAGGAAACCATTATTGTAACATCAGTTGTATATGATCAACTCTTGTATTTTATAGCATAGATCAAATTATTCTTTTGACATTGTCATGAGCATGGGGATACCTGCCTCGTCCATATACATGTCACACATTTATTGTATCTCATCCATTGATGGGAACCATATTAATACAAAAACCAAAATCCACCATGCCCCAGCCCTGGAAGCACTACCTTTACGCAGCAAAATCCTATGATGTCCATCGGCCATACATTGAGCTCCTGTCCTCACACATCAGGGGGCAATCTGTTAACCCAAAAATCCCCCACATAGCTCTCTATGGCCTACACCACCCAAGGACACCATCTTATGACCCTCATATCACTCCGTTTGACCCTCCCTTAAACCCCCACACCCTCAAAATAACCTAAGGATGAAGAAAAGGGGATAAAACCCTAAAAAAAGAGCCCAAAATAGCCTCCTAGGAGCTAAAGCCCTCAAAAAGGGGCTAAAGCCCTGACCAAGGGCTTAAAACCCTAAAAACCCTTGGAAAAGCTATAAAAGGAGGGTGGGGGGTCACTCTCAAAAGACTTCTCCCATTTCCTATTGTTATGCTTCCCGTGGATGCTTTGAGACCTTTGCCTCTCAAACCACCCACACTCCCTCTCCTCCATCTCCATCCCCATTGAGCCATTACTCCCCAACCAAGAGAGGTGCTTCCACAAGCTTGGGCATGGTGGCCCATTTCCACCAGAGAAGGTATACCATGTTTTATTTCTGTTTCTTAGTTGTTTAATATGCTTTTCTTTCTAACCCTTGTCCCCATTTGCAGGTTTTGTTTTTTTTCACCATTGTTTTGCAGGTTTTATCATAGCTTAGGATTTGTTTGCAGGTTTTGAAGGTGGAACCCTAACCCGTGTGTGTAGAGGGGCTCATCAACATTGCTTCTATTTCTTTTTGTCATTAGCTTAGCCTTATTTTAGTTTACTGTTCCATTTTTCCATTTTTATAGTCTTTATCCACGTAGGGACCTACCCTTATGTAATATAGACAGAAGGGAGCCATTCCTGCCCCTGTAGCAAGGAGAAATCCCTGCTACAAGCCAAGCCCACACAGTAGGGTTTATCAGGACGTCATGGAGCTAAGAAAGGACAAATGCTAAGCTGGTGACATCAAACACTAGTTTTCTCAAGCAAACCCAGCCTCTAATCCTACTCTCAACAGTCCAAAGACCAACCACTGCATGCCGCAGTAAAACAAACAGCTCACAGCTCTAAAAAGAAGATGAAGACCACAGGGTGACAACCCCAAACAAAAGGGTGAACACAGCTCTAGTCCACAAGACAACTCAGAGTTGTTCTTGGCCCTAGCATGGCCAAAACAACTCAGGAGCAACCCCAAAAAGGTTCTTGTATACACAACAACCCAACCTAGGGTAAATCAATAGTCCCAACTTCACAATGAAACAATGGCAACAATCTACAATCCACAATGGACAAGAAACCAATTGCCAGCATGGACAGGGGAAACATAGACACATAGCAAAAACCCAAAAGGATGTTTGCACATGTAGCAACCCAACCAGGGATAGATCAACAGCTCAATTTCAAAAAGGAAAAAATATGAAAAACACACAGTCTGCAGATGAGAAAGGAACCGATTCTCTATCTGCGCATGAGGGAAAAAGACACAGCCAAAGAAAAACAGTGAATGAAAAACACAGAAGGAACCCATATCATGGGTCATGATGAACAGAAAACCACTCCACAATCCAGACATACCAGTAACATTGCCCAACAATGTCCCCTTCTCAATGGTGAAGCCAATGCACCCTTCACAATCGGCAATGGTGGAGTAAAATAGGACGCTGCGTAGCCTGGTAAAGGTAGAAGTTACGAACTCTCTGCATGAACAGGAAGATGGCATATCACTCTGAAACCATGAAAAAATCCCCCATAGTGAATAATCCTAGCAACAATTTACAGTCCCCCAATGGAGGGGTCGCAACACAGACTTTCTGTCTGAATGCGAGGAAGAACGTTTTCTTTGATTAACAGGGTGGTGTGTGAAAGGAAGGGATAAAACAAACAAAGGGATGTGGAACCCTTTTATCTCAGCCTGCATGAGAGGAGATGAAAAGACTCATGATAAAACTAGTGGGCATATTATCCGCTGCCCAGAAGGCACGTCGTGGAGAGTGGGTGCAAGTGTGAATGTGGTTTTCCTACCAGCCAATCGCTGTCCCTCCNGGTTTAAGGAGACAAAAAGAGAGTGGCGACATGTGGCTTTTCCCCATGGGCCCAGTTTTAGCAATACCCCCCCCCCCCTTACCCTTGGGAATCATTCCCTTTTCATTTAACGTTGCACCGTCCTAGCTGGATATAGGTTTAATTAAATTGATGTGCATATTTACATGATGCCAAAGCTATAATGTGTCAGATAGCACGGTATACCATCGGAAACGATCCCTATTTCTGAAACATAACACAGTCGAATCGATGGTGGGGATTTTTCATTTAGCTCCCCACCATGATTAATTACAAAATATACATCATGTACCCTTTAATGTAAATGGGGTCAAAACTGGGGTATTACAAGCTCTCCTCATTTCTACACACACACACACACTCACTCAATTGGGGCGCATGAGTGAGAAAGGAAGTGCTAGTACAAGTGAGAGAGATCAGTTGTCAGGTATCATCTTTATGTTTTTGGGTTTTACTACTGCCATTGGTGCTCATTCTATCTCTGAGGAAGTTGTGGTTTTTTTCCTTTATGGTTTCCTGGACGAAAATTCTTTGTCTCTGGTCTCTTGTGATTATTGATGTGCATGTTATTCTCTCAGATAAGATCCTAAGATCATATTGCTTAAATGATAAAAATATAACATGGTATTAGAGCTAACCTGAGAATAAGACAATGTGTAGCTGTAGAAGCTAGGTATTCTTAGTTTTTGGGTCTCTCTGCACAATCCATAAGAAAAAGGAGGCTAGGCTAACTCTCCATTGAAGGGCACATCTTTTTGTCGAATCAGAATTTGATTCTGGGCATTTTCAGTTTTTGGTGCGAGAAATTAGGGATTTTTATAGAAGAGAAACTTTTGAGTGAGCCCAGAATAGGATTTCACTCCTCATCAAAATTGAAGTTTAGAGAGCAAGGTCAAATTTTTGGTTGAGTGAAACTCTGAGAAAGTCAAACCCTAGTTTGACCCCAGGCCTAAAAAACCCAAAAATACTAAAACTGGTAGTTTTTGTACATTCGCTATATCTCGGGATTGAAGAAGTATCAGGGGATTAAATTTTCACAAGCCGAATATAAAATACTGATGTACCCTATGTAAAACTTTCAACCTCATATTCACTATATTATGGGAGATATGATTCCTCCAAATCAGGGTTCCAGCCTCTTTCAGGATCGATCCCTAAATAGGACACCTAGGGAGAATTCCTATATCTCAGGATACAAAGATCCAAATTAAATTTCATAAGATGTTCCAAATAGGGAATAGATTTTAATTTCTATGGTAAGTAATTCAGACCCAGAAGGTGAAATAGTGAAACGTGGCAGTCTGTACAAGTTCTCTATGTTGAACCGTCCTGAATTAAGTCACAGTGGGAAAATTATCATAAATCTAACTTGGTGAAACCAATTCTAGTAAACCCTATATTTTTGGAAATAGAATAGATGAGGCTAACTTAGTATGAAATTTCATAGACAGAGGAGTAGTACTTTCAGATTTACCATAGAAACAGTATCAGGAATTTCTGTAGAAGAAATTGGAAAACTAGGGCTTCTTGTTTCGAGAGTTTTCCTCCACTATTTTCAGAAAAAGGAGTACATTGGACAACTCTCCTTGAAAATTTATATATTTATATCCAATCAGAAGTTTGAAATTCCAAGTTTCAAAAATTACGGTTTCTTTGACAAACCCTAGATCAGCCAACTCCAGAACCAGGACGGACACCTCAAATCGGTAAGATCTAATATTTTTCTATTTACATTTGAGGTCCTCATTTCAATATGACTAATCACACCAGCTTGATGAAAATCTTGGTGAAGCTGACAAATTCCAAGCATGGAAGTAAGAATTTCACTGGTTCTTGAAGAAAATGAATTGAACACCTCAAGAAGTGGAGAGGTTCCAGTTTCAAAGGGAGATGAGGCTAAAATCCTTACACAAGAAGAAGTTGGTCAAGGCCAAGAAGATCATTGTTGATTCAATTATACCACAGGTGTCTTCCCTTAAGACACATAAGGACATGTTTGATTCCTTGGCCAAGATATTTGAAGAAAATAATATAAATTGGATGAAGTGTAGGAACTCCGTGATCCTTCAAGAAATTGACTTAGATCAGTATTTCAGTAAGAAAGGTCTAGGAGACAGAGGGAGATGAGGCTAAGGCTAGAGCAAAGAGAATCATTGTAGATTCTATTAAGGATAATCTCATCCCTCATGTGTCATCCCTGAAGACACCAAAAGTAAGTGTTTGATGCTATAACAAAGCAGTCGAAGAAGAATACGATACTATTATAACCACCTTGAATGGTCTCCTAGGATCATGGGTTCATTTATTCGAGGAATGTGTGCCAGAAGGAAGTGATTAATTTTAGCAGACTCTAGGAAGAGTGCACACAAGAAGAAGCTCGACTCATAATAAGAGAAAATAAGATGGGAGAAACTGAAGATCAAGCCCTCATGATTCAAAGAAGCTCCCTCAAGCGACGAGAAATATGAAGAACTAAATTCTTGAAGAAACTCTTATCCATCTAAGCATTTGGATAAGAAATTATGATGCTATGAATGAAGAAGATGATGAAGCTGAAAGAAGGAGTCTACCCACAACAAATAAAGATAAGTATTCAATTGTCATTTCATGATATTATTTTGTTATGCATTTGTTTATATTCAATTGATGTGTTATGCATGATACAATTGATAGTATACTACTAATATTCATGTGAGGGGTAAGTATCCCATGGTGCTATACAAATCTCCATTGCTACTTATCTAGAATGAATCCTCTTTGCTGACATATTGGATTAGTGCAAAATCTCAATGTTGTCCTGGTAGAGATGGAAAGCGTCTAGAAATTTTCTGTAAGATATGGATGAATGTTGTATTGGCTAAAATAGTTGCAGGATTATATCTTGATGCAAAATATTTTTTCATTATGAATATACCTTATGAAATGTTTCTAACCACATAACTGGTGCATTTGACTTGTAGGAAAGATCGCGTACAATCATCTACAGGAAAATAAGTATGAGACTTGTTCCAAAGAACAAGTGATGACAGTTAAAGAAAGAATCCAAGATGAAGAATAATATGACGATACTTTCAAAGAAAGAAAGAGGCCTCAGAGGCACTCTAGTTATGTGACACTATTGAGTGACATCATTGATGTAGAGCCTTCTAGCTATGAAGAAGTAGCCAAGAAGAAATGCAAGGAGAATACGAGTTCAAGAAGTATGATGTCTAGGATGCAATATCGAAGACCTGAAGAGAAGTCCATAGTATATTCCATATGGATCTACAATATCCAACATGAAGTAGATGAAAACATCATGGGATACAAGGCATGATTCATAGCATGAGGCTTCCACAGAAAGAAGGCATAGACTACGAAGAGACCTTTCAACCTGTAGCCAGATACACTTTCATCTGATCAGTACTTTCTCTAGCTGTAGTCATGAAATGGAAGGTACACCAGATGGATGTCAAGATTATCTTCTTGAATGATGTAGTAGAAGAGGAAGTGTATGTGGAGAAACCACTCAGTTTTGAGACACATGACATGGAGACTCATGTGTGAAAATTGAAGAAATCTTTGTACGGTTTGAAACAGGAACCTAGGACATGGTATGGAAGAATTGGTAGCTTCCTGACTAGCTTGGGATTTACCAAGAGTAAAGCATATTCCAACCTTTACTACAAGGTGGAAGAAGGGAACCCAGTGATGCTCTTACTATATGTAGATGACCTATTTTTAATAGGTGCAGATGGGTTGATTGCAGACACAAAGAAGAAGCTAGGTGTTGAGTTCGAGATGAAGGAATTAGGTATGATGCATTACTTTCTAGGCATGGAGGTGTGGCAGAATGCGGATGGAATCTACCTGGAACAAGGGAGGTATGCAGTAGAGATCTTGAAGAGGTTCGGGATGATGGATTGCAAGGCCATGACTACACCTATGGCATCAAATCTGAATCTATTGAGTGATGCTTCATTTGAGTTGGTTGATGTTACAATGTATCATTAGATGATTGGGTCCTTGATGTACCTAATGAACACAACACCCAATATTTGCTTTGATGTGAACACATTGAGCCAGTTCCTGATAGATCCGAGACATGTTCACTTGATTGCTGCAAAGCATATTCTGAGGTACCTAAAGGGTACAGTTGAATATGGGCTCAAGTATGAGGTGAATCAAAAGATTAACCTGGAAGGTTATGTGGATTCATATTGGGTAGGCAGTGCCATTGATAGGAAGAGCACTTTAGGGTGTTGATTCAGTATGGGATTAGGTGTAATCTCTTGGTTTATAAGGAAAAAATCCTGTGTGGCATTGAGTACAGCTGAAGCAGAGTATGTTGCAGCTTGTTCGGCTAGATGTGAGGCAGTGTGGCTGTCATATCCCCACATTTTGATCGCTAGAATTGTTGACCTTGCCTAGCACCAAGGGGGTCAAAATATGCATTAAATAAATTAACCTAGGATATTTTATTTAAATGTCACTTAGGAGGCATGTACTTGGTATATTAATTGTCATTAAATATTATTATGCAATTAATTAGGTGGAAAATAAGTTTCCATTAACAGGAGAGCCACTTAGGCAAGCCAACTTGCTAAGGGAAAATTAGAAACTGTATGACAAAATCAACTAGACAGGAAAAGGGAAAGTGCCAAAATATATGACAAAATAATACAAATACAAAAGAGGCAATAATTGACAAAGGAGGGTGTAGTTTCCCTTTTAGAGTTCAATCATAAAAATAGGAAAACCAAGAAAAGTTGTCATAAGGAAAAATAGCAACTATGGGTCAAGGAAAGCAAAGTTTCCAAATTAGATGAAGGATGATGAAAGGGAAACATATTTATTGTCTTACACATGATAACTTAATCAAGGAGGGTGAATTTTTGGCTAGGGTTAGGGTTTAGCAAGTGGTAGCTTGCTTAACAAGTGATTGACTTGCTCAACAAATCACCCAGGTTTATTTAAAGAAAATTGGAGCTCCATTTCTCAATTTCGATGTTTATTATGTTGATTTTTATGAAGCTAAGGATTCCTTTCTAAGTACTGTGCCTTAGGCTCTTGGGAGATGCGCCCCAAGTTTCTCGTTCCCTCTCTCCTCTTCCCCTATTCTCCCCTTCTCATTGCAGGTTACATTGGAGCTATGGAGCAGCCTCTCTGAGTTGATTCAGGACTTTTTAGCAGCCTACATCCATCCATTACTATACATTATATTTCATTAACAGGTCCAATATTTTTCAATATCTAAGGGTTCAAACCTCCATTCGCTTCCTTGTATTATGTCAATAAAATACATTGTATTGATGCACAATGTTGGAGTGTTATAGTTAATTGATGATATTAATTTCAAGTTTATTGGATGTAATATGATATTATAAACATTCTCTGCAATTTTTATTCCAATATTATTTGAAATGGGTGATATTTACTCATTTTAACTCAACCTAGTCTAGATTTGCATTGGAAAATAACTAGTTTTACTAAAACTGATGTAAAACAAGTTCTGTAAACTCAAACTGAGCTCTGTCATTTCCTGTGGGTCAGTAAGAGGCCTAAATTACCATATAAATCTCCAGAACCATTTTTTTTTAGTTCGTATCACCCGTTTGGATCCTCCTTTGCGCAAGGTTTCTCTTGACCAAAATTGCCAGAAATCCCCAAATTCACCCAAAACACCTTAAAATTTCTAGAACCTCATAAAAATGTATAAGTAACTTTTTTTATGTTACATTAATTATGGAAAATACCTCTGCAATTTTCTAAAATCTTGGTTGAAACAGACCGAACTACTGTCCTTAGTTTCACGGTTTGGCTGCCCAGAAGCATGGTAGTAGGTTTCCGATGTGTGGACTCTGAACCCTAAATGGAAATATATCTAAATGTGTTAGGGGAGAGAAAATTCCATGTCTTACATCTCCTTTTTTTTTCTACCCACTGATCACTCTTGTCCTCTGCAAAATTTCCCAGAAGAAACCCTTGTTTTCCCAATCCAAGAAGGCTTTGTGTGAACCAATTAAAATTTCATAATTGTTTAAGTAAAATTACAGAATTAAAGTGTTCAGGTCTGCACACCAGACTTAGGTCATTACAGTGGTATTAGAGCACTTTCTTTGGCTCAGCCCGTGGAAATTAACTCTCATTGGAAAAGTAGCTTAGCAATATCTTCAAGTTGTAGTTGTGGAATTAGTTCCAGTCACGGAAGATTTAGATTTTGAGTTGTTTGAGGAAGGAGAGAATTCAAAATTGGATGATAGAGAATATTTAAGAATTTTGATGCAAAGAACGTTGAAAGGGCTGAATATGTATCTCAAAGCATCATCCAGTCAGATCAAGAGACTAGAGATTTCCTTGCCAAGCAGTTGGAAAGCAAACATGGAGAAGGGAGTACTAGTGTCTCTTAGCATGAAGGAAATAATGTTGGAGAGTCTATGTTTTTAAAAAAACTAATACATGTAGGTTCTCTAAATACAAATAATCCATCAAGAAAGGAACTAATTTTTTCCACTTCTAAAAGTAAAGGGGAAGAAAAGAGGACCAAAAGTAAAGATTCATTAGAGCCATATGCACATGGTTTCTTTGAGAAATTATTTGGTTTTCCCAAAAGAGAGATCAGTGTATTTGTAGTATCCATGAGGATGATGAATCACAAAATCCTCCATCAGAAGGAGATGAAGAAGATCCATGCACAACTAAAGATCCAATATTCCAACATCTAGTTCTTGGTAACGTGGAAGGTGAGATGAATCCAAATTTCTTTGTGGTTGATTTCAAGATAAGTGTAGAAGAGATGGGGAAAATTGATGATGGTGAGACATATTTTGGATCTGATCCAAAAGAAAAGCATGATTCATATTTACAGTCACCCCTTGAACCTCACAAGGAAGCACAAATTGAGCACATCTCAGTAGGGTGTGAAGCCGAGAAATGGGTGGGTGAACAAGCCATCATAATTCCACCACACAAGGAGGAGAACATCACACATGGCGAGTTAGTAAATTCTGATTTTTATGTGTCATTGTGTAAGTATAATATGGAAACCACTTCCAGTCAAGAGTTCATAATGGTTGAGCTTCCAAGTGACGAGGTTCAGAATTCTGGTGTCAAAAATGAATGCAATATGAAGGATGAAACTTTGAGAGAATATATTTTTGGTGCACCAAGGATGAATGAGAACTTAAATTGCAGCCCAAATTATGTTGTTGAGGATGTAAAATATGAATATATTTCAGCAACAACATATGGATCAGATTTCAAAACCTTGAGTGCGCTACATGAAATTGATCCGGTGATGGAAAATGATGAGGAGGAGCATCTACAAGAACCTCATCTTCTTGCAAGGTCATTGAAGATGGATGAACAGAAGATCCAAAAGGACCTAAAAAATTATCCATGACACTCATGCTTCAGTGTTAAAGATATGTTGGTAAGATGCTTTGATGGAAGACCAATCTTCCTTTGAAGCCATGGAGAATATCCAAAATTCAATGTCCACAATCAAAGGTAATTTCTCACAATTGTTTTCAAATAAAAATGACATGTTTGAGCTTGTTGAGTTATTACACGAAGCATCAATGCATGATAAAGAAAGTATTTGCATATATGAAGAATAGAACTACAAGCTCAAAGGTGATTTGCTGGCCACCCAAGATTCTTTGAGATACACTCAAAGTGCCCTCTTAGAATCACAAATGAAGATAGAACAATTCCAACAAGAGTGGAAAGAATTAACTGAATCCTCAATATTTCCTGAGGGTCATCCCTTTTGGGTAAATGGAATGAAAAAATCCATAGAGGAACCTCACGAGTGGGTGGACCATGAGGAGAATTCTATTTGATATGTGCTTAAAGAGTGTGTAGAACAGTTTTATGAGAACCAAGCACTTGATTTCTTTCCAAGGAAACTTGAGTTGTTCCTTGAAGACAGTCACTCTCCTATAGAAGAGTGGGATGAGAGAACCGAATTTGGGCCAACCAATAATGAAAAATTTGCAGCCATAAGTCTGATTATTGAAGGTTGCAAACATGCAAAGAAGGTTCATAGTTATTTCCCACATGTCCTAGATTTAGAAACACCAATGGGGAATGAATAGTGGGTGAAGAAATTTTTCTGGTTTGTGTCACATGCACAACAGGGGGATAATGATTTGTCCCCATGGGAGATAGATCCTATTGCACAAGATATGGATGATTATAGATCATATAAATCAGAAATAAATATCTCTGATTCATC
Organism: Pseudotsuga menziesii; assembly: GCA_001517045.1. Taxonomy (NCBI): domain Eukaryota; kingdom Viridiplantae; phylum Streptophyta; class Pinopsida; order Pinales; family Pinaceae; genus Pseudotsuga; species Pseudotsuga menziesii. The sequence goes on along the minus strand of LPNX010284461.1, from coordinate 141,012 downwards.
CACTAGATGGTTGGATACAAGAATCACTGAAGAGGAAAATATGGAAGGTAAAAGTTGTATGTCTTGTTGCAAGAAAATTGTTTTTAATATTGCTTATTTTTCTATGATTTACAAGCAACAGCAAAGACATGTGTGTGCAGCCACTTTTGACAATAAGGCATCAGATCTACACATAGTTTCAATGTGTGGGTCAATTGATGGATTTTTACACCCTTGGATCAATGGCAGAGAGTTGAGCCATTGGATGAAGAGGGGAGCACTTGTTGAGTTCCATAGAGACATATTTGGAATGAAGACCTTGGGAGGGAAAATGTTTTATTTCTACAATATTTTTTTTATTGTGGCTGACATTGTCTTGACATGTGAACAGCAACAAAGAATTATTTTGCAGCTATTATATACCTCCCATACACATGCACATGAGGTGCATTCTGATTGGCATGTGCTTGAGGATTTTGAGGTCAATCAATATGAAGATCAAGCACTTGCATGGTTCCTAAGAGATTATGAGTTGCCTCTAGGAAAATGTTGTACAATTTTGGAGGAGGCACATGATCACACTGTCACTTAGAAAACTAATGGAGGAATTTGTGGATCCATTATCTTGATTAATGAGCATTCTAGGGATTTGGATCACAATTCTTCACCCCACACTTCTATTTCAGCCACATCATGTGGGGATGAAAATTGGGTGAAAGGATTTTTTCTGTTGATGCCACAAGAGGAGCATGATACGTTTACTCTTCCAGTTGAGGTATTGATGGTCAAACCATGTGGTTTGACAAGTGCATTAGTAGTAGCTGAATTATTTCCACCTGAATCATTTAGCATGAAAGTTTGCCCGTCCATTAATTGGGTGGCTGGACACATCAAAGAAATTGTATGAGCAATGTAATGAGTATGTATGGCTGCTATATGATGCTTTCAGTATACATGGAGGGGTATGGGATAACCTCTTGTGTATTCATAACAATAGTGATGTGAGTTCCAGTTCTAGCTTGCACATGGATTTTCATACTTTAGAGATGCCCAAGATGATATGGTCCCGCATTAAGTAATTCCATGTCTGGTGGGAGAGTTTAAAAAAAAATCAGTTTGGCATGGGGAGATATGAGCTTCCAGTATGGTGGTATGATTTTCATAACCTCATTTTCATCCTTACAATGACAAAAAAAAAATTGTATACTGATGGGTGGAAGGAGGAAGATAAAACCATGGGATCTTGGTATTCTTAGGAATGACATAGTTCAAAAGGTGGCAGCAAAATTTGGGTCCTTACAGAGGAGGCATTGGGATCCGGGAATTCTAGTCAGCTACCTTATCTGGGTTAGAAATTTTTCTAAAGGAAGTGGTATAAGGGAAATGACTATGATCAGATTGGCGCAGTAGAAACATGGTTGATAAATTTGCAGCACTCTGTGGTGCTTCTACTTGAGGACAAGTAGACTTAGGGGAGGACTGTAATATCCCCACATTTTGATCGCCAAAAGTGTTGACCTTTCCTAGCACCAAGGGGGTAAAAATATGCATTAAATAAATTAACCTAGGATATTTTATTTAAATGTCACTTAGGAGGCATGTACTTGGTATATTAATTGTCATTAAATATTATTATGCAATTAATTAGGTGGAAAATAAGTTTCCATTAACAGGAGGGCCACTTAGGCAAGCCAACTTGCAAAGGGAAAATTAGAAACTATATGACAAAATCAACCAGAATGGAAAAGGGAAAGTTCCAAAATATATGACAAAAGCAGTCAAATACAAAAGAGGTGACAATTGAAAAAGGAGGGTGCAGTTTCCTTTTTGGAGTTCAATCATAAAAATAGGAAAGCCAAGAAAAGTTGTCATAAAAAAAATAACAACTATGGGTCAAGGAAAGCAAAGTTTCCAAATTGGATGAAGGTGGATGAAAGGGAAAAATATTTATTGTATTAAACATGCTAATTTACTCAAGGAGTTATAATTTGTGTCTAGGGTTAGGGTTTAGCAAGTGGTAACTTGCTTAACAAGTGATTGACTTGCTCAACAAGTCACCCAGGTTTATTTAAAGACAATTGGAGCTCCATTTCTCAGCTTGGATGTTTATTATGTTGATGTTTATGAATATAAGGCTTCCTTTCTGATTTTTGTGCTTCAGACTCTTGGGAGATACGCCCCAAGGTTCTCATTCCCTCTCTCCTCTTCCCCTCTTCTCCCCTTCTCATTGCAGGTTACATTGGATCTATGGAGCAGCCTCTCTGAGTTGATTCATGAATTGTTAGTAGACTACAGAAATCCATTAATATACATCACATTTCATTAATATGTCCAATATTTTTCAATATATAAGGGTTCAAAACTCCATGCCCTTCCTTGTATTATGTCAATAAAATACATTGTAATGATGCACAATGTTGAAGAGAGTGTTATAGTTAATTGATGATAGTAATTTCAATTTTATTGGATGTAATATGATATAATAAACATTATCTACAATTTTAATTCCAATATTATTTGAAATGGATGATATTTACTCATTTTAACTCAACCTAGTCTAGATTTGCATTGGAAAATAACTAGTTTTACTAAAACTGATGTAAAACAACTTCTGTAAACTCAAATTGAGTTCTGTCATTTCATGTGGGTCAATAACAGGCCTACCTTACCATATCAATATCAAAAACCATTTTTTGTCTGGTTTGTACTACCCTTTTGGATCCTCCTCTGTGCAGATTTTCTCTTGACCAAAATTGCCAGAAATCCCCAAATTCACCCAAAACACCTTAAACTTTCCAGAACCTCAGAAAAATATATAAGTACATTGTTTATGTTACATTAATTTTGGAACAAACCTCTGCAAGTTTCCCGAAGCCTCTGGTTGAAACAGAGCGAACTACTCTCCTTAGTTTCACGGTTTGGCTGTCTAGAAGCTTGGTAGTAGGTTTCCGCGGCGTGGACTCTGAACCCTAAATATGTTAGGGGAGAGTAAATTCCATGTATAACATCTATGTTTTTTTTCTTCCCACTGATCACTCTTATCCTCTGCAAAATTTCCCAGAAGAAACCCTTGTTTTTCCCAATCCAAGAAGGCTTTGTGTGAACCAATTAAAATTTCATAATTGTTTAAGTAAAATTACAGAATTAAAGTGTTCAGGTTTGCACCATACTTAGGAAATGATAGTGGCTTATTAAGATACTATCTGATTTGTTTGATTTCCATTTGGATGCTACTTGGATATATTGCGATAACCAGAGTTGTGTGATGTTGTGGGAGAACCCAGTGTTCCATGACAGGTCGAAGCATATCGAGATCAAATATCACTATATCAAGGACATGGTGCAGAGAGGAGAAATGAATCTCCAATATGTTGTGACAAACAAGTAGATAGCTAATGTGTTGACCAAGCCATTAGCTAGAGTGAAGTTTGACTACTTCAGGGAGAATCTTGGTGTTCTCCAGATGGAGGTTCCCTCCAAAGGGAAGTGATGAGTTCATGAGCCTTTCTGACATGGTTGTTAGATGTGCTCCTCCCATGGTCAGATGTAAGTGCAGAGCCATTTTGATGTGACTACGGGATGTGTTCCCACATGATCATATGTAAATGCAGAGCCATTCTGATGTGACTGCAGGATGTGTTCCCACATGATTAGATGTAAGTGAAAATCCATTCTGATGTGATTGCGGGATCTGTTCCCACATGATCATATGTAAGTGCATAGCCTTTATTACATGTTTGTTAGATGTGTTCCTCCCATGGTAATATATAAGTGCTAAGCCTTTCTGACATGGTTGTTAGATGTGTTCCTCCCATGGTTAGATGTGAGAGCTGGGCCTTTCTGACATGGTTGTTGGATGTGTTCCTCCCATGGTCAGATGTAACTACAGATCCTTTCTTACATGGTTGTTGGATGTGCTCCTCCCATGGTAAGATATAAGTAATAATCCTTTCTTACATGGTTTTTGGATGTGTTCCTCCCATGATAAGATATAAGTGATAAGCCTTTCTGACATGGTTGTTGGATGTGTTCCTCCCATGGTTAGATGTGAGTGCTGGGCCTTTTTGACATGGTTGTTGGATGTGTTCCTCCCATGGTCAGATGTGAGTGCTGGGCCTTTCTGACATGGTTGTTGGATGTTTTCCTCCCATGGTCAAATGTAAGTGCAGATCCTTTCTTACATGGTTGTTGGATGTGTTCCTCCCATGGTAAGATATAAATGTTGAGCCTTTCTTACATGGTCGTTGGATATGTTCCTCCCATGGTAAGATATAAGTGCTGATCCTTTCTGACATGGTTGTTGGATGTGTTCCTCCCATGGTCAGATGTGAGTTCTAGGCCTTTCCGACATGGTTTTTGGATGTGTTACTTCCATGGTTAAATGTGAGTGTTGGGCAGGCCTTTCTGACATGGTCGCGGGATGTGTTCCTCCCATGGTAAGATATAAGTGAATATGAAGACCTACATGGATGTTAGGCATACAACCATCTTGAAATAGGGTTAGCTCTATAGAAATTACTATGACAAGTAGAATCGAGAGATAGCACTATTGATCGACATAGCGGAAGCAATATTGATGATGATCCAGTGATGATCCAGCTTTGATGGTGATCCAGTGATGATCTAGTGATGATCCCACATTGATGATGATCTAGTGATGATCCAGCTTTGATGATGATCAGTGATGATCTAGCTTTGATGATGATCCATTGATGATCTAGCTTTGATGATGATCCAGTGACGAAGACTTGTGCTGATGAGTTGTGTCAAGAGAATACCTTCCTATTTAAGAGGGAGTGTTGATGTATTTGTAACCTCAGAATGTATTCACTTATTTTTTACCCTGATGTTCCTATCGGGAGAATCATTTGTATTTAATTATACCCCTAATATTCCTATCGAGAGAGTCATTAATATAATAAAGTCATGCAAAGTCAATGGGGTTAACCCTCTGTTGTAAGTCAGGGAAGTAGTCCCCACAATTCAGTTGAGGGTAACCCTCCTTGTTGATCGGGGAAGAATTCCCCATAGTTGTGGGGAACTAGGGTTATTAGACACTCCTAGAGAAGTCGGACTTGGTAAGTAATTGTTAAGTGAGGCTGACTTGTTGGAGTGGAAATAAAGTGAACGGAAGAATATAAATAGAAGTGAGGATATCCTCATTTCTACACACACACTCACTCAATTGGGGCACATGAGTGAGAGAGGAAGTGTTGGCACAAGTGAGAGATATCAGTTGTCGGAGATCATCTTTATGTTTTTGGGTTTTACTGCTTCCATTGGTGCTCATTCTATCTCTGAGGAAGTTGTGGGGTTTTTCCTTTATGGTTTCCCTGAGGAAAATTCTTTGTGTCTCTTGTCTCTTGTGATTATTGATGTGCATGTTATTCTCTCAGAGAAGATCCTAATATCATATTGCTTAAATGATAAAAATATAACAAGCATGACAAAGGCATAAAGTAAACTCAGAATCTTTTTCATGTTTAGGTCTAGAGCAAAAAAAAGAGAAAACTAAGCTCATATCAGGTGCTCCTTTTCCATAAATTTAGTCCCTTAGGTCTGGAAAAGTGATAAACCTATGCCTAAGAATACTCTTCTCAATTCCATAGAAAAGAGAGCGATCATTTCTCGTACTATTCCACATGATCCAAGAAAGTGATAACTTAGCACCAATGTGGATGCCCATTCACATATTCTTAACAAGCTTGAATGGACAAGTTTACTCGGCAGTCAAGTCTATTTTGAGGAGTTAGACCTGGGCCTAAAGAAACTCCATAAGGGATGGTAGCCTTATAAATGGGATAGCCTATAAAAAGAGACCAAAATGAGGCTCAATTTGGCGAGCAAAATAGCTAAGAAGGCTCCCCTAAACCTAGGACAAATGTGGCATGAGTATCAAAAAACAACAATGTGTTCTAAACTAGGGTAATCATGTAAGGAAAGAGCTATCCACAGAAGAAAAATGGTATACACAAGGTACTAATGGTTACACACCATAGTTTGTGGTCAAAGTAGTGATCCTAGGGTTAAAAAGGATTAGGTATAGATGCAAAAATGCATATAAATGACCGAAATCCTATCCTATATGAGTGAATAACAACTTTAAGTAACCTTGGACCTGTTGCATTAGGAAAACATGACATGGCATTAGTTTGATTTTGATAGAAATTAAAAACTATAGGTTAAAAACCCATAGGTTAAATATTCCAAAAATATTCCAAAAATATTCCAAAAATAGAAATCAAAAACACCATTTCATGTTTTTACCCAATATAGGCCATTTTTACCTCTGACTTCAATTGCTTGTTGTGGACACACCAGTGGATGATTTTCGATGCTGCAAGTGCCAAGTAAGCCAGCTCTTCCTTCTCTTCCATTTCAACCATTTACATTTTCAATTTTATGCAAAAATTTGATGTTTTAAGCGTATCTTAAGGGGGTCATAGTGTACACGCAGGTAGGTGACTTACACGGTCGCGTACACATGTTTTACACGTGACTTGCCTGAAGGCAACCCATGTTTCACCCACGACCTATCTAAAAGACAGTCACATGTACTGCGTGACATAGGAAAAGTGCAAATATGGCCAAAATAAATAAAAAAATTGATGAATTTTAATGTTTGATAATGGTTTCATGGGTAGGTTAAAGTATGGTGTTGGAGTGGAGGGAGCGGGAACATGAAGATATTGACCAAAATGCACTTTGAAGTTCCTCCACTATGAAATTATTGTGGCAAAGTGGGCTATTAAAGTTCTTTTATACCTCACCTATGCGGATCAATGTCCATTTTATAGAGTTTTTAATTGGCTATTGGGATCATGACCTTGGTGCCTTTGACCTATAAGGTGAAATTATGGAAGTGGCATTGGAAGACATATAATTCATTATGGGTTTGTCTCGATATTGAAAACCTGTCAACCTCAAGGGTACCGATAGGGGCAGTGACCTTATGAGGTTTTAGTATTACATCAACAGTTACTGCACACCTGACAATCGAAAAAAGGGATCATGCATCCCTATTGCACATACTAGTAACTTCCCGTTGTAGGTGTCGGTAAGCACAATAGTGAGGGTTGCAGGATCATCATGACTCCATCTTGCTACTCGGAACCATATGAGAAGTGTGTTGATGTATTTGTAACTTTGGAATGTATTCACTTGTATATTTCATGTATTGTACCCCGATGTTTATTACGGGAAGTATCTGTAATGTAATTGAGTCATGTCATGCCTCGGTGTTCCTATCAGGAGGTTCTATAATGTAAACAACTCATGGCAAGTCATTATGGGTAACCCTCCTATTGTTCAAGGGTTAAATTCCCCACAGTTGTGGGGCCCTAGGGTTATTATAATTTCCTAGAGAAGTCAGCCCTAGTGAGTCATTGTCAAGTCGAAAATTAGTATAAATAGAGAGTGAGCCTCTCTATTTATCACAAACTCACTCACACTCAGTTGTAGCACATAGATGAGGAAGAAGAATTTGTTGGGGCTAGAAAGAAAGAGACTACTGCTATCAGGAGATCATCTTACTATTTTTGGGGTTTTTCTTTTGGTGTTGATTCTATCTTTGAGGAAGTTGCGAGGATTTCTCCTTTATGGTTTCCATGAGAAAAATATTTTTGTTTATTGTCTCATGTGTTTGATTGTTGTGCTTGTTATTCTCTTAGTTAAGATCCTAAGTTACTGCTAGCTTAAATGATAAAAATCAAACATGGTATCAGAGCTAACCTGAGAACAAGACACTGTGCAGCTGTGGAAACTAGGGCTTCCTACTTTTTGGATCTCTCTCCACAGATTTTCAGCAAAACAAGGTTAGGCTGACTCTCCTCCCCAGGGTGCATCTTTCTCTCGAAGCAACATCTAATTCTGAGCATTTTCAGTTTTTGACCCAACACTACTGCCGAAAATTAGGGCTTCCCACAGAAGTGGAATTTTTGAGTGAGCCTAGGCCTGGATTGATCTCCTCCTCAAAATCAAAGTTTAGAGATCAAGATCAAATATTTTGGTTGGACAAAACTCTGGGAAAGTGAAACCCTAGTATACTCTTCAACTAGCTCTGCAGAAATTCAGCTCCAGATCTAGATCTGACATCTTGACCTGGTAAGATCTAAATATTTTGCATTTCCATTTGAGGCTCTCAGTTAAGATGTCTCATCATACCAAGCTTGATGAAAATATTGAGGGAGCTGATAACTTCCGAGCCTAGAAGTATAGGATCTCAGTCCTGGAAGAAAATGAGTTAGACTCCTACATCAATGAGGAGGTTCCAGTTCCAGAGGGAGATGAGGCTAAGGCATTACAAAAGAAGAAATTGGTCATGGATAAGAGGATTATTGTTGATTCAATAAAGGATCACCTCATACCATAGGTGTCCTCCCTAAAGACACCTAAAACTATGTTTGATTCCCTAACCAAACTGTTCGAAGGAAAGAACATAAATCGAAAGATGACCTTGAGGAACCAACTGAATAATGTGAAGATCCAGAATGTGGAGACCATACAATCATACTTCACAAGGGTCTCCTAGATCAAAGAACAACTTGAAGTAGTGGATGAATAAGTAAAGAATGCAGAGATTGTAATGACCACCTTGAATGGTCTCCCTAGGACATGGGATTCTTTCATTCAAGGGATCTATGCCAGAAAGAAGCTAGTCAAGTTTAGTAGACTATGGGAAGAATGGTCTCAAGAAGAAGCTTAGATAGCAGCTCGAGAAGAAAAGATGGGAAGTGAAGATCAAGCTCTCACAGTACAATCCAAGAAAACTAGAACTAGCCACCACAGAGGTAAGCACTCTCACCAGAAGAGTAACTTTAGAAAGCCTAGAGATGTGTCTAAGTACATTTTATATACAAGTGATGAAAGAGGACACTTTGCTAGAGATTGTTTTAGAAAAAAAAGTATCTCTCACAAGAAGAAGGGAAACAAGAGAAGACATCATGCTCATGCTGCAAAGTATGATGAACCTTCCACAAAGAGAACCAAACAAGACAGTGATGAATCTTCAAGCGATGAAGAATATGTTCTGATTTCCGCTCTCACGGGAACTATTACACATGGCAGCAATGATTGGCTTATAGACAGTGGTTTTTTCAAACATATGATAGGATTCAAGGAATCCTTTGTGAAACTATCTGAACATGAATCACCTCACAAGGTGAAACTTGGAGATGACTACCAGTATCCAATAAAAGGTAGTGTTGAATCCTCATATAAGCTAGACTTTGGAAAGTCTATCAAGATGAAAGATGTATTGTTTATACCTGTACTAAAGAAGAACCTCCTCTCCATATATTCATTGGATGCAAAAGGAATGAGGGTTGCATTTGTAGATGGACAAGTTCTCATGTGGCCAAAGGGAAAGTCTATTGATGATGTAGTAGTGATTGGGGAATAAGAAGGAGGACTATACAAATTGAAGGGCTATCCAGAACAAGCTTTGGTTCATGACTCGGTAGAACCAAATGAGATTTGGCATAGAAGCCTTTCACATCTGCATTACAAAGAACTACCACTTGCAAGCAAAGTTGTTGAAGGTCTCCCAAAAATGCAGACAAAACATGAAGGTGTATGCCAAGGATGTGCAAAAGGGAAGAGCACAAAGAAGACATTTCCAAGTAGCGAGAGAAAGGCAAAAGGAATCTTGGAAATCATCCACTATGATGTATGCGGTCCAATTTCATCCAGTTCATTAAGCGATTATGTATACTATGTTTCTTTTATTGATGATTTTTCTAGAAAGACATGGATATAATTTATGAAGAACAAAGATTAAGTATTCAGCAAGTTCAAGGAATTCAAAGAACCACACTAAAAAGAAGATCAAGACTTTTCGATCAGATAATGGTAGAGAATTGACATCAAATGAATTCAAAGAGCTGTGAAAAGACTCAAGGATTAAGAGGGAGTTATCCACTTCATATAATCCACAACAGAATGGGATTGCGGAAAGAAAGAATAGAATGATCATGGAATCAGCAAGGACCATGCTTCATGATCAAGATCTTCCCATGCATCTATCAGCAGAAGCTGACAGGACAATAGTATATGTATAGAACCATGCTCCACATAGAGTAATAGAGAACAAGACACCTAAAGAAGTCTTCTCTGGCAAGAAACCAGAAATCAGCCATCTCAGAATATTCGGCTTTCCTGTATACATACACATTTCGAAAGAAAAGAGGACGAAGTTAGATCCTTCAAGAAAGAAGGGTATATTTGTGGGATACTCTAAAAGCTCAAAGGCTTACAGAATATACTTCCCAGGATTCAAGAAGATCGACATCAGCAGAGATGTAACATTTGACAAATATTTAGCCTACATCAAATACAGAAAGAGACTGACTGAAGAACCTCAAGAAATAGAAGCACCCAGAATTCATGATACAACCATGAATGAAGAAATTCAAGAAGAGGATCGAGAATTAGAATAACCTCAAGAACCTATGGATCCACCTCAGGAGAAGAATCCTCACAAGAGGAAACCTACTTGGGTACGTGAAATTATCCAAGGTGCTGAAAGATATGGATCTTTGGAAGAAACACACAGAGGAAGGAAGAGAACTAGGTCCTGCTCCAGTTATGTAGCCCTGCTATGTGACATTATTGATAAAGAGCCTTCCAACTATGAAGAAGTAGTAGAAAGAAAAGAATGGAAGGATGCTATGATTGAAGAGTATTAATTGATCATGAAGAATGATGTTTGGGATGTTGTCCCAAGACCAGAAGGGAAGTCCATTGTAACTTTTGAATGGATCTACAAGATCAAGCATCTTGCAGATGGTAGCATAGAGAAATATAAAGAAAGATTCATGGCTCGTGGCTTCTCCCAGAAAGAAGGAATAGACTATGAAGAAACTTTTGCACCTGTAGCCAGATACACTTCCATCAGATCAATACTTTCTTTGGCTGCAGTGATGAAATGGAAGATACACCAGATGGATGACAAGACTACTTTCTTGAATGATGTAGTAGAAGAGGAGTTGTATGTGGAGCAGCCACTCGGTTTTGAGACACATGACAGGGAGTCTCATGTGTGTATATTTAAGAAATCCTTGTATGGTTTGAAACAGGCACCCAGGACATGGTACGGTAGAATTGATGGCTTTCCAACTAGTTTGGGCTTTACCAAAAGTAAAGCATATTCCAACCTTTACTACAAGGTTGAAAAACATAATCCAATGATACTCCTACTGTCTGTGGATGATCTGTTTGTAATAGGTATGGATGGGTTGATTATTGATATGAATAGGAATCTTTCTGCCGAGTTTGAAATGAAAGACTTGGGTATGATGCACTACTTTCTAGGCATGGAGGTGTGGCAGAATGCGGATGGAATCTTCCTCGAACAAGGGAAGTATGTTGTAGAGATCCTGAATAGGTTTGGGATGATGGACTGCAAGGCCATAACCACACCTATGGCATTGAACTTGAATCTATTGAGTGATTCTTCATCAGAAGCAGTTGATGCTATGATGTATCATCACATGATTGGGTCCTTGATGTACCTGACGAACATGAGACTAGATATTTGATTTGCTGTGAACACCTTGAGCTAGTTCCTAAGAGATCCAATATATCATATTCTTAGGTACTTGAAGGGTACAGTTGATTATGGGCTCAAGTACGAGGTGAATCATAATATTAACCTAGAGGGTTATGTTGATTCAGATTGGGAAGGCAGTGCCATCGATAGGAAGAGCACTTCAGGATGCTGCTTCAATATGGGATCAGGTGTGATCTCTTCATTTAGCAAGAAGTAGTCTTGTGTGGCACTGAGTATACCTGAAGCAGAGTATGTCGCAGCTTGTTCAGCTAGTTGTGAGGCAGTGTGGCTGAGAAAGCTACTGTTTGATTTATTTGATCTCCAGTTGGATGCTACTTGTATATATTGCGATAACCAGAGTTGTGTGAAGTTGTCGGAGAACCCGTTGTTCCATAACAAGTCGAAGAATATCGAGATCAAGTATCACTATATCAAGGATATGTTGTAGAGAGGAGCAGTGAAGCTCCAGTATGTTACGACGGATGAGTAGATAGCTGATGTGTTGATGAAGCAATTGGCCAGAGTGAAGTTTGAGTACTTCATGGAGAAGCTTGGTGTTCTCTAGATCAAGGTTCCCTCCAAGGGGAAATGATGAGTCTGAGAACCATTCTGACATGGTGAGATGATTAGGTTCCTTCCATGGCAAGATGTAAGGGCTGAGCCATTCTATCATGGTGAGAGGATTGTTTCCTTCCATGTCAAATATGAGTGCTAAGCCATTCTGATGTGACTATAGGATTGGTTCCTACATAATCAGATATAAGTGTTGAATGCCATTCTTGGAATGGAGAGACCTGGTCAGGTACTAGGAATACTCAATTTGGGATTGAGGGCCATTCTAATATCACTGTGGGATGTAGTCTCAGATGATCAGATATAAGTGTAGGGCCATTCTGATGTGATTGAGGGATGTGTTTCCACTTGATCAGATATAAAGGCTGATGCCATTCTATGGGAGAATGGAGGCACCTATTCAGTTACAAGGAATCCTTAGTCTGGGACTGAAATCCATTTTGGCGCTATGTTTTTACACATGGTCAGATGTAAGTGCAATTCCCTTTCGATGGAGTGTGTTCGCACATGGTCAGATGTAAGTACAGAGCCCTTTTGATGCGGTGTGTTCACACATGGTCGGATGTAAGTGTAGAGCCCTTCTAATGCTATGTGTTCACACATGGTCAGATATAAGTGCTGAGCCATTCCGGTGCAATGTGTTTACACATGGTCAGATGTGAGTGTTGGGCCTTTCTGAGAAGATGAGGTCAGATGTGAGTGTTGGGTGTGCCTTTCTGACAAGATGAGGTCAGATGTAAGAGTTGGGCAGGCCATTCTGACTTAGGGTCAGATCTAAGCATTGAATAAGACCTACCTGAAGGCTAGGCCTACAACCAACATGAAAAAGGGTTGGCTCTATAGAACTTCCTCTGAGAAGAAGAATCAAGAGATAGCACCATTTTGAGATAGCACCGATGATGATGATCCAGATCAAGTGATGATCCAGATCAAGTGATGATCCAGACTTGATGATGACCCAGATCAAGTGATGATCTAGATTTTATGATGATATAGTGATGATGATCCAGCGGTGATGATCCAGATCTAGTGATGACCCAGATTCCGTGATGAAGAATACTTGAAGATGAAGACAACTTGAATATGAAGATGATGAGATGATCCAGTCAATATAGAGAAGAAGACCAGTGCTAAAAATTGTGTCGAAAGAATACCTTCCTAGTTAAGAGGGAGTGTTGATGTATTTGTAACTTTGGAATGTATTCACTTGTATATTTCATGTATTGTACCCCGATGTTTATTCTGGGAAGTATCTATAATTTAATTGAGTCATGTCATGCCCCAATGTTCCTATCGGGAGGTTCTTTAATGTAAACAAATCATTTCAAGTCATTGTGGGTAACCCTCCTATTGTTCAAGGGTTAAAGTCCTCGCAGTTATTAGACTCTCCTAGAGAATTCAGCCCTAGTGAGACATTGTCAAGTCAGAAATTAGTATAAATAGAGAGTGAGCCTATCTCTATTTATCACACACTCACTCACACTTAGTTGTAGCGTATAGCTGAGGAAGAAGAAGTTGTTGGGGCTAGAAAGAAAGAGGCTACTACTCTCGGGAGATCATCTTACTGTTTTGAGGTTTTGCTTTTGGTGTTGATTCTATCTCTGAGGAAGTTGTGGGGTTTTCTCCTTTATGGTTTCCCCAAGGAAAATATTTGTGTTCATTATCTCATGTGTTTTATTGTTGTGCTTGTTATACTCTTAGTTAAGATCCTAAGTTAATTCTAGCTTAAATGGTAAAAATATAACAAATTGTTGTAGAGTGACTACAGGGAGTTTGACTGGTGCTCGGGAGTAATCCCTATAATGAAAAACTGACTCTTTGAATGCAAGAGAGTCCAACGAAAGAAATTTGGATATTCTAGTGTATTGGTGGCTTTATTTTTTGAGAGAGTTCCTACCATCAACCCTGCAGTACCTCTTCCAGCTTCTCTCCCCGTCAGCCTAGACTGAGTAGGTGGGGAGAAATTTTCCTTTGCTAGGGGGATGATGGCTCGGTTCAGAGTGTCTATGACAATGACTTCTACCTATGGTGGGGACAAAAGTTACAAGAACTGGATCAGTTTCCATATGTTGGATTGGACTTTCGAGGTGACAACGACCTTGTCCTCCCTTTGGGAGGAGTATGGGGAGCATTATGTATTTTGGTTTTTCAAGTTTTTAAATTTTTATAAAATTTTTATCATAAACATATATACATATGTATAATAGTTTTTAATCCACTTAATGTTTAAAATGAATATATTGGAACAGTCCTGTGGAAATTGAACCCAAGTGATAGAAAAATTGCACTCACAAAATTGCTAATCAAACCTGCAAATTTACAAAGGAAGGAGACTGAAATTGGAGCATAACACTAATCTGTATTGAATAAGTGTACAATAGCCAACCATATGAAGTCATAGGATGCTGAGATATATAATTACATGAGATATTTGAATGCATAAGGATTCCTGTTGGAGCAGGGCCCCGCAGCTATAGGAAAAGCTGCTATATCGGAACAAGAAAGTCAAAGGAAATAGTACCTGAAGCGGCCGAGAAGAGAGCTCAACCACTGCATTTAAGGCAGCGGCGACGACAGGAGAGCTCAGCTACCCTCATGAAGGAATAAGGAGCAATGGGCCGAGGTATTAAAGACAAAGGACATAAGGGGAGCGACCGAGGAAGCGACACCCATACCCATGATTAGCGTCGGACGCTGTGGAAGATTGCAGAAAGCTGCAGTGTGACCAGTAAGCAGCAGTTCAAAGTACAAAAAGGCTAACTGTCACAGTTAGGGTTTTGGGTTACTATTGGGATAGGCCCATAGTTTTGTATCATGGTGAGACCTTCGGGCCACCTATTTAAGCATGTATTTTGTATTATGAAGGGTTAGCTAGTTAGACAGTAAGCTAGATAGTTAGATAGTTAGCTAGCTAGATAGATCGATATTGAGAAAGATTCGAGCTCTGGTTCTGTGTCCATTCTGTAGTTATCTTACTATAACCAGGAGCTGACTCCTTGAGCATGAATGTAATAATCTATAGGGATTGAAAAAGAGAGAGAGAGTGAGTATATTGTAAGAAGAAAGCAATATTAGAGAAGAGATCTAAGAGAGAAGTGCTCCCGACTGTGTGCGTGGAGTTTCCCAGAAGATCTCAAGCTCCATAATAGGTTGCAATGGAACTGTGTTACTCTCTCAAGATATAATATAAATAAAGTTCTCATGGACGTAGCTTCACCCCTGGAAGTGAACCACATAAAATCCGTGTGTTGTGCGACTGTTTCATGTGATTGTGCTATACTTATTTTCTATCTGTTATCTGTTACATGAACTTTGTTATCAGTTAATGAATGCATGTATGCTATCCTCAGTTTACAGTAACATAGAAGGTTAAATGTAAGTTGAATGTGTTAAGTATTCTGTATATGAGTCTATCAGTGGTTGATTCACGACAGTAGCAGCTACTGTGTTAAGTGACTTCTGTATATTTAGTTCAGCGAGTTGAGTGTAATTGATGTTAAGCATGTTAAACTATATAAGCTTAAATGAGGTTGTTTAACACCTTACTGAATGTTAACTGAGCTATTATACCCAGAAAGGAAGCCTCTGGACCTTGAGATTTGATGAGTATATTAAGTCTTACTGTGGGAAACATCACGGCGTAGAAAGGTGATATCACACTGTCGGAGGAGCTACGGTGTGAGATATCGTAGGTTAAGGGTTGAGAAGAAGAGTAAGTTTGAGCATCGTCCTAGAAGCTACGATGCGATAAGAGTCAGTTCCATAGCAGATTTAGCTAGAAAGAGAGACAGCCCGTGCTAAGAGATCTCGCTGGTTAAGTAGAATGAGGAGAACCTAGGATGCTACAGAACCTGGTTGAGGAAATGTGATTCCTCAGCCAACCCATCTAAGATCACTTCGGGTGAGACTTCAGGCCATTCTATGGTGTGTCGCCGAAAGGGCCAGTGAGCTAAGGGTTTTGTTGGTACAATAAAGTAAACTCGGGTCTATAAAGAGAAGAAAGAAGCAACAAATGGTTCCGATGCCAGTTTTGAACAAACTGAAGAGATGATGTTCTGTTGGCATCCTACAAAGGAAGAACTCAACCAGTGGGTTGAGTCTAAGGAAAGAGAATTTACTGTGAAAGAAAACAAGAGTCCTAGGCTTAGTATAGAGGACTGGTTACAAAAACATATCTTCACAAACCTGCATGAGATATTTTTTGCGACCTATGCAAATGAGTTGTACGATTGGTTGTCAAAGTTGAATGATAAGCACGTATTCAAGAAGAAACGGAACATTGTCTGGACACCGGAGTTGATTCACACTGTGAAGAGCGTAGATAATCCCATTTCATGGGCAGTAGACTTCTAGCTTGTGAGTTTGCTGGAAGGTTTCATTACATAGTTTACAGTTGATCAAAGAAAGAGTTTCAGCGAAGCAGAGAGGTACTTCTTCAAAGGATATCATGGTAAGTACTTGAACTCTTTAAATCTATTCCTTAAGATGTTATTTTATGAAAAAGGAGTACTAGATATATTCTTAGATGAATAAGTTAAGTAAGTGTAATGTCACAAGAGTTTGAGAGTGATTCTGAAGAAATTGGATGTACACGTAGCGGTAAAATATATAAAGTAGATTTCAAATCTTCCTTCTTTGAAGACAGTTCAGACAGTACTATAGAATAGAGTCAAAATAATAGAGAAAGAACAGTAGGGGGTATCCCTTACCACCCTTATACCCCACAGAAACTAACTGGGACTCAGAATAATCCCGCAGGAACTCCATCTAGTAGTCCACACACAGTACATACTACATTTACACTGCCAAGTGGTAGTAATACAGCAAACCAGAATCCACCTCGTAGAAACAGAATGGGGGATGACATGAAATTACCTACCTTTAAGGGTACAGGGGCAAAAGACCCAGAACAGCATTGGTTCCTATGTGAAGCTGTATGGACCATTAAACAGATCCAGGATGACAATACTAAGATTGTCCTGTTGGCTACTACACTTAGAGAAAGAGCTTTAACATGGTATATGAAGTATACATCAGTGCAGATTAGAACACTCGTAGAGGTCAAGACCACAATGATTAAGGAATTTAAGAAACCCAAGTTTGAGTCACAATGTATCACAGAAATTAAAGACATCAAATAGTTACCCATAGAGTCAGTATGGGATTTCGATCAAAAATTTAAAGCTCTTATAGACAAAGTTAGTTTTGAGTTTGCGCCGAAGTAGCATAAGGAATGGTTCATAGTAGCACTGCTCCCTCATATCAAACTTCCACAAATGCAACAGAAACTCTATGTGAAGGATGAATCATTGGAGATGGCAATGAAACTAGAGGCTTCACCTCTAGCTGAGACTGGTGAAGGTATGACAAACTTATAGAATCAGTTAGCCAATCTCACTTTACAGTTACATGAGATTAAGAAAGGAAAAGAGGTTGAACAAGAACTATGTTGTACAAAGTGTAAAGGACATGGCCATACTAAATATCACTGTCCACTATTTGTTGAGTATATAGCAAGTGGGGCTCCTAATCCCTTAGTAAAAAATCAAGGGCCATGGTGTGAAATATATAGAACAAGAGGACATAGACCACAGGAATTCCCTTTACTTCAAAATTATGTACAAATTCCTAAGAATTTATACTGTAACTTCTGTAAGTCAGTAGGACATGATGAAAATAATTGCAGAGCTTATGATCTCATGATAGAGAGAAAACATGACTTCTACAGAGTCCAATCAGAGACATCAGGACCAGTAGCAGGACCAGAGCATGAACTGACTCATGATGGCCATGGTGGAGGATTCAGAGGAAGAGGCTGTGGTGGAGGCTTTGGCCATGGCCATGGACCAATTGTTTGTTACAACTGTGGAGCCATAGGAAATTATGCTAGAGATTGTCAGAACCCTACTACAACATGTAAGTATTGCAAGTCCTATGATCATACTCTAGAAGAATTTCCTATCTTGATAGCCAAGATTAAGGATCCTAAGCCAGCAGTAAACCAGAATATTCAGCTTATTGCTACTGAGCAAAAATAACCAGAACCAAGAGTCAATATTGTGACTCACAGTGGTGCTTCTACTAGTAGGGAATCACAAGATGCCAAAAAGAATACAGGTCCAAAGTGGGTGCATAAAGCAACTGATAAATCTACACCACTTGACCTGCAGAAGAACAAAGAAACATTTCATCAAGCTAAAACTTTCTTTACTGACCCTACACCAGCAGGATCGCAGATATTGCCTCATAGGGGTATCCAACAACAAAAACCTTGTGGCATTAGTCCTGTGCAGACATCGCAGGCTACCACATCGGGAAGGCGCGAAGAGGATGAGTTGACAAGAAGTGTACAATCCTTCCTGCGGAGCTGCTTGAAACTCGTAAGAAATGAGAAAGCCATGGGAGAGCTTCAATGCATCATAGATCACTATCAGTAGACTTCTTCCATGACCAGTATGTAGCGTGCTATTCATAATATTATGGGCCATACAAGAACAAGAAGAGAAATGAGACTCACAGTACAAATTGGAGAGTTTGAAATGGATGAGGTAATCCTAGATTAAGGATCAAAGGTCAATGTTCTTACTAAACAGACATGGGAACAGATGGGTAGCCCTAAGTTAGCCAGATCACCTATCCATCTGGGACTAGCCAATCAGCAGAGGGTATCGCCACTGGGTCGATTACCGCAAGTACCAGTTGATATTGATGGAGTTCGCAGCTTTGCAAATTTTGAAGTTATAGAAATTATTGGCGATAGTAGACCGTATCCAGCTTTATTAGGTATTGATTGGGAAATTGATAACATGGCTATTATCGATTTGAAGAAAAGACAAATGACCTTTGAGGATGAACAGATTCGATTCATCGCATCGTTGGATCCTTTTCAGGGTCCTCGATACATTGAACCTATCAGAGCAGAGGAAGAGGTGCGTAATATGGAAAGCTTCTATCATATGACTACTAACCAGAGTGATTATATCAACCCCACCACAGAAGGAAATATTAGTTGGCGATGCAATAGCTCATGCGCATCAGATTTGGATGTTGGTTTAGAAAATTGGCAGAATAGACTTTATGAAGTTTCATCTCGCAGATGTGCATTTATGACTAAGTCACTGCGATGGATTGGCACAGAGATTAAGGATATTTCGTCGTTTGATGGCTTAGTGGATGTCAATGACTTTTTACAGCAGTTTGAGCTGGAAATCCCTCATGAGCAGAGGATGGCAGCTATTGACCTTGTAGTAAGAGCCACACCTGCAAGATGGTGGCATGCACATAAAGAAAATATTGCATCATGGGATGACTTTAAGATATTGATGGCGATCAGATTCTCTAATGACAAGGAGCGTTTCCAGCAGAAATATACAGGAGAAAGTGACCCCATGTCACATATTAAGATTTGTGAACAGAATTGGTTGGACATTCTAGAGGATGAATGGGTTCACCTATTCATTCACACTTTAGACACAGTCCCAAGGAATTGGTACACTGAGACAAAGTTGCGCAGAGGAACGATTACATGGCTAGTTATGATAGATAGCTTTCTACTCACTTTCACTTTTGAATTTGAGTATCCAAGCATTGATCAGGCTCTAGAGATTATAAGGACTAAGATATTTGATGACTGTACCCTACCAGTGTATACTCAGCCTGATTGGGCTATCCAGTTAGAACATGCTCTAGAGTGTTACAACTTCGCAGAAGAGCCAGATGATGGGGATGAGAATCCTCATAGTATCAACATTCCAGAGTCAGAAGGGACTCGCAAAGTCGAGGGACCAAAGCTAGAGATTCCAGCTATCACATAGCCTATTAAGATTAAAAAGATCAATATTGGCACAGAAACATAACCAAAGTTTGCCTCTATTGGAGACTATTGGGATGATGAAAAGGTAGGACACATCGCAGATTTGTTACATGACTATCAAGACTTATTTCCCACTAAGTTTATAGAAATGAAGGGAATAGTAGGATATTTGGGAGTCATGAGGATACCTTTGAAAGAGGATTCTAGGCTAGTTAAGCAGCATCCATACATATTAAATCCTCGTTATAAATAAAAAGTTAAAGATGAGATTGATAAGATGCTAGTAGCAGGCATCATTGAGCCAGTAGAAGAGAGCGAATGGGTTAGTCCCATGCTTGTGCAAGAAATAAAAACTAAAGGAGAAATCAGGATTTGTGTTGATTTGCGCAAAATCAACGACGTATCTCTTCATGATGAAGTTTTAGACAATGTAGGAGGACAGGAGATCTACTCATTCACTGATGGACTTTTAGGCTATCACCAGATAAGAATTCATCCAGAGGATCGACATAAGACCACCTTTGCGACAGAATGGGGCTCATTCCAGTATACGACAAGGATTGATGGTAGATCCTGCAAAGATTGCCATCATTGTAAATCTCCCAGCACCCAACTCAGTCAAGCAATTGAGGACAGTGCTTGGTCATACAAGGTATTATAGAAAATTCATCAAGGGCTATGCAAAGATCACAGCACCTATGGAAAAGATGTTAAATAAAGAAGAAAAATTACTATGGAAAGAGGAATGCCAGCAAATTTTAAACACTCTTAAAGAGAATATGGTTACAGCACCCATCTTAGTATTTCCAGATTGGAACAAGCCATTTCATGTACATGTGGATGCATCTGGCATCGCACTGGGGATTGTCTTAACACAACCAGGAGAAGGGGGTATTGATCACCCTATCGCGTACTCAAGCAAAAAGTTATCTACCGCAGAAAAGAACTACACCACTACAGAAAGAGAAGGATTAGCTATGGTGTATTCTCTACAGAAGTTTAGGAACTATCTATTGGGTGCCCCATTCAAGATGTTCACTGACCATTCTGCTTTAAAGTATTTGGTCAATAAGCCAGTGTTAGGAGGAAGGATCTGCAGATGGTTACTCCTATTTCAGGAGTATGATTTTGAAATTATTGTAAAACCAAGAAGATTAAATGCCGGACCAAATCATTTGACGTGAATAAACTCAGGAGAAGAACCAAGTAATCTAGAGGATAATTTTCCAGATGCGCAATTGTTCTCTATCTAGATCGCAGATGAGTATTATGCAGATATTATTCACTTTCTCACTACAGGGTGGACAGCAGTTGACTTTACTAAGCAGCAAAAGAAACAGTTAGTTGTTAAAGCAGCAGATTTCACTTTGATCACAGGACATTTATATAAGTTAGGTCCAGATGAAGTCCTACGCAGATGCGTTATGCCACACGAGAAAGAGGCCATTATCAGAGAAGCACATTCAGGTACCGCAGGAGGTCATTTCGTAGGAAATTAGACTACTCAGAAAATTCTAGCTGCAGGATTATGGTGGCCTACTTTGCACAAAGACACTAAGGATTTTTGCAGATGCTGCAATATCTGCCAGAGGATAGGAAAACCTTTGCGGAGAGATGAAATGCCGTTGCAACCATAGATTACGCTACGGGAATTTGACAAGTGGGCTATAGATTTCGTGGGTCCTATCAACCCACCAGGGAAATGAACTGGTGCAAGATACATTATCACAGGAACAAAATACCTCACCAGGTGGGAAGAGGCCAAAACAGTAAGGAATTTTGATGCTACTACAGCTGCACAGTTCATTTTTGAAAACATCATAAGTAGATTTGGATGTCCATAAATTTTGATGAGTGATCAAGGCACACACTTTCTGAATCGCACTAATCAAGCCTTAACAGAGGAATTTCAGATACAACATCATAAGAGCACTCCCTACCACCCACAAGATAATGGTATGGTGGAGGCTTTTAACAAGATTCTAGAAAATGCCTTTACTAAGATCTGTAACAGCCAAAGAAATGATTGGGACCTCAGGGTTAATGCTGTGTTATGGGCTTATAGGACTACATGCAAGAAACTTACAGGACACACACCTTTCAGCTTGGTGTATGAACAAGAGGTTGTTATGCCTATGGAATATATTATTCTGAGTTTAATAATTGCTCAAATTACCGATATGGATGATATAGAGATGATGAATGAAAGATTAGCGTAGCTGCTTTCCTTAGAAGAAGACAAATTCATCGCAGGATTTCATCAAAAAGTGCAGAAGGCACGAGAAAAATCTTGGCATGATAGGCACATCAAGAGCAAGATTTTTCAGATAGGAGACCTAGTGCTCCTTTATGACAGCAAGTTTGTTAAGTTTCCAGGGAATTTTAAGACACATTGGTTGGGGCCATATCAAATTCAGCAAGTCACAGACGGAGGTGCCGTTCAGCTCAGTAAACTTAACGGGGAGCTTGTTCCTACTTTGATTAATGGCAGTAGGCTTAAGCTTTATAGTGATAGCCACTCCACCTCTAAACCCTAACTTAGAGAACTGTGTGGTGCAGATGTCTAGTGTAGTTGAAAGGAGGCATCGCACCCATAATTAGTCTACACCCCCCAAAAAAAAAAAAAATTCTAAGTAGGAGGAATCGCAGCAGGAAAGTTTATTTTGCGCAAGTCATAGGACGCTTGCGGAGTTTTTGAACATTGCGGAGTCTCACGCCAACTTTTTGGTCCAGAATGATGCGATGTGACATCGCAGTGAGGCGATGTTCCTTGTGCCACGAAGATGATTTTTGAAAAGGGACAGAGGGCTAGTCACTTCACCCTCTGACAAGCAATTAATCTAGATATGACAGGTATACGTTGCCCTAGATTTGGAAACAGTACAAGGATTGTCCTATATTTGGTAAATCTTGGTCAAGACCGGTGCCTGTACACTATTTTCAAGGGAGATTTGATCGGATTTTTTGCACTTAATGAGGATCGGGGCCCCGGGTGTTATCTTGTCCATGCAATAAATGCCTCCAACGGGTCCAGCTTAAGCGACCATTGCTTCAGAGATTATCTCCTTAATTACAAATATGTATATCATTCAAACAGAAGGGTTACTTTTGCGATTTCTAAGAGTTATAGAGCAATTTGTGGAAGTTTTTCCTGTGCAGAGATACTCTAGTTACAGAGTGCTAGTTTCCCCAGTTTCGCATCCATTACCAATCCAGAGTACTGCACCAGATGGTTTATGTTCGAGAAGGAACCTTTAGAATACATTGTGCGACGATTCCAACGTGGTGGCCTCGAGTCTGCTATGACGACGTCGCCCAGGGTTGTGAAACTAGGTGCACCACAGGTCAGGTAGACGCCAAGGATGAAGAGTCAAGCTCAGATAGTAGAAGATTCCAGCCCAAAGCATGAAGAATAAGTTCATATGGCAACAATATACATTGTGCCATGAGTTGAGGATGCACCAGAGGTAACCATTCCCAAGGGTGCTAAGTTTCCTATTCCGCTACCGCCGATTGATTCTCATGTACAGAAAGATGGAGAACTATTAGGATATGTCCCTGTTCTTAAATTTACAGACTATAACCTTGGAGACAGTAAGACATATCCTCAGTTTCAGCCGGATCAGTATCTTACGGTTCAGAGGAACCCGAGGACCGCCTTAGCAGATAATATGATGAGTAAGAGCTCAAATGACGTAGATAAAAAAAAAATAGTTGTTAAGGATAACATGGAAATGAAGATGGATATTCAAGTTATCCCTCAGAATGACTCTGCTCAAAACACCTCAGCCATTGGTGATGTGAAATTCAGCATGCAGACAAAGGCTTGTTCTCGGAATGGAATTCATGGTTTGTATAGTTTTCGTATGAAAGGATCCAGACCGAATGAAATGTTTGAGAAGGATGGAAGATACAGATTTATATTTTCTTTTTGATATAAGTTCTAACCCAGATAAAGAGTAAAATATATCTGTGGAAGGCTTCTCAAAAGCTCAAAGATCCTTAAAGGAGCTGCTGATCCATGAAGAGACCTATATGCAACTTTGGAGTATATCTTATGTGAGGGCTTCGAGATGAGAAGTCATCAGATGTAATGCAGGTAGATGAATATGGAGATGTTGTTTTTGGTGGAGAGGATGAATATCTTTACAAGTCATTAGTGAATACCAGGCAAGCGGAACTGAGAAAGCAAGCAGAAAGTAAGAAGGATTGCAGATAGAGCAAAGGCTCTAGAAGAGACAATGGCCAAAATGGAGGAAGACCACAAGGCGCAGATTGCTGAGCTTGAGGCTCGAGTACCAGGAATGCCTGAGGCAGACAAGGAAGCAAGGGAGCAGGACTTTAGACTCACTTCAACATTTATGAAGTGTCGTATAGATTATGCAAAGGCATTGCTAGCTGATCCGACGAAGACATGGTTGGAGCTAGAAGAGCTCCCAAATAGACTGGATTTGCAGCAGAGCATCTAGAACATAGAAAATGCAGTAGCAACAATGAAGGAAGAAGTTAAGAGCTTAGGATCTCTTGCAAAGAGGAAGAAGATGACATAGATGAACCGTTTGCAACAGGAAGCGCAGCGGTTGCGAGAAAAAGAAATACAATTCAATAATATGCTTCAACCATATCAGGAACAAATCCCAGAGCTGGTCGATGCGGTTGAGCAAAAGGTCAAGGAGTTCACTGTAAGAAAAAGTGAAATTGATAGCACAGAAGACCCCATGATTACTCAAGTTATGCTTGAAGTGACACAAGACTGTGTCGAAGCTATGGACAAAGATGTCGCAGGACTCAGGGAGAGATTCGCAAGGACTTCGTAGGAAGCCAAGGAGAAGCTACAAAAAGAGAAACCAGATGCTAGTGGTTGAGGACGAGCCACAAGTAAGTGTTAGGGGACTATTGGAGCAGGGCCCTATAGCTATAGGAAAAGATGCTATATCGGAACAATAAATTAAAAGGAAATAGTACCTGAAGCGGCCGAGAAGAGAGCTCAAACACTGCATTTAAGGCAGCGGCGATGACAAGAGGGCTCAGCTACCCTCATGAAGGAAGAAGGAGAAACGGGCCGAGGTATTAAAGATAAAGGACAGAAGGGGAGCGACCGAGGAAGCGGTGCCCATACCCATGATCAGTGCCAGACGTCATGGAAGACTGCAGAATGCTGCAATGTGACCAGTAAGTGGCAGTTCAAAGTACAGAAAGGCCGACTGTCACAGTTAGGGTTTTGGGTTATTGTTGGGATAGGCCCATAGTTTTGTATCATGGTGAGACCTTCAAGCCACCTATTTAAGCATGTATTTTGTATTATGAAGGGTTACCTAGTTAGACAGTAAGCTATATAATTAGTCAGTTAGCTAGCTAGATAGATCGATATTGAGAAAGAGTCGAGCTCTAGTTCTATGTCCAGTCTGTAGTTATCTTACTATAACCAGCAGCCGACTCCTTGAGCATGAATGTAACAATCCGCAGGGATTGAAAAAGAGAGAGAGAGAGAGAGTATATTATAAGAAGAAAGCAATATTAGAGAAGAGATCTAAGAGAGAAGGGCTCCCGACTGTGTGCGTGGAGTTTCCCAGAAGATCTCAAGTTGCATAATAGGTTGCAGTGGAACTGTGTTACTCTCTCAAGATATAATATAAACACAGTTCCCATGGATGTAGCTTCACCCCTAGAAGTGAACCATGTAAAATCCGTGTGTTGTGCAACTATTTCATGTGATTGTGCTATACTTATTTGCTATCTGTTATCTGTTACATGAAATTTGCTATCAGTTAATGAATGCATGTATGCTATCCTCAGTTTACAGTAACATAGAAGGTTAAATGCAAGTTGAATGTGTTAAGTATTCTGTATATGAGTCTATCAGTGCTTGATTCACGACAGTAGCAGCTACTGTGTTAAGTGACTTCTGTATGTTTAGTTCAGTGAGTTGAGTGTAATTGATGTTAAGCATGTTAAACTGTAGAAGCTTAAGAGAGGTTGTTTAACACCTTACTAATGGTTAACTGAGCTATTATACCCAGAAAGGAAGCCTCTGGATCTTGAGAGTTGATGAGTATATTAAGTCTTACTATGGGAAACATCGCGGCGTAGAAAGGAGATATCGCACTGTCGGAGTAGCTGCGGTGTGAGATATCGCAAGTTAAGGGTTGAGAAGAAGAGTAAGTTTGCGCATCATCCTAGAAGCTGCAATGCGATAAGAGTCAGTTCCATAGCAGATTCAGCTAGAAAGAGATACAACCCTTGCTAAGAGATCCCGCTAGTTAAGTAGAATCAGGAGAACCTAGGATGCTACAAAACCTGGTTGAGGAAACGTGATTCCTCATCCAACCCATCTAAGATCACTTCGGGTGAGACTTCAGGCCGTTCTGCGGTCTGTCACCGAAAGGGATAGTGAGCTAGGGGTTTTGTTGGTACAATAAAGTAAACCTAGGTCTGTAAAGAGAATAAAGAACCAACAATGTCATTCGAAATAGTCAAAAGTAGGCTTACTAAGTCTAGTCAAATCCCCCATAGGTACATAAAGCAGTTTCCAAATCTACCTAGGAGCTCATGAATTGGAAAAGTCAAGTAGGAAATCTAATAGGTGATGGAAAGACAACTCATACATGCTTTTATTAGGAGAAAAGAATGGAGGATGATGAGGTAAAAAAACAAGTCAACAACACCTAGTCTTACTTTCCCTTTTGCCATAAATCTCAGTAAACCAGGCAACAAAGCAGAAAAGGTAGATATGCGCTAGGGAGGATCAAGAATAAAGTAGATATGCTAAATATGGATTCTAGGAGGTTTCCCAAGTGCTCCATGACTCATTTTTATTAATTTTGACTTCTAGGACATGTGGAAAACAACTTGCATAGAGTGGAATATTGGAAACTACGCAAATAAGACAAAAATGGATTAATTAATGTCTAAGGTGGCTAACTGTGGGTTGATTATTCTAATAGCCCCCCTTAAGCCTGACTTATGAGTAAATATCATAAAAATATAGGGCCTAGCAATAAGGCTTAGTCACCCTTTACATACTGCATGTCCATTTAACCAAGGAAAGAGGCAAAAACCCAGTGGGAAAATCCTCCCTTAAACATGGACAGTAAAAAAAAATTTGAAAATCTTGTCATCAATCATGCTTCACAGGATGATCAACAATCCCCAGCAGTGATTTGAGATTGCTGAATTTCTTCTCACAAAAAACTTTGGTGAAGATGTCTGCTACTTGTTCTGAAGATGCACAGAAGAGTAGGTGAATGGTGCCATCATGCACAAGCTGTCTGATGTAGTGCATATGGATCTCAATGTGTTTGGTTATCTGTCTCTGAATTGGATCATTGTAGATTTGAATGGTGATTTGATTATCACAATAGATAATGGTTGAAAACTATGATTCGAATCCACATTTAGCAAGTATCCCCTGCAACCATAAACATTGAGTTGCTGCATTTACAACTCCTTTGTACTCTGCTTTTGTAGATGAGAGTACAATGGCACTCTGTTTCTTGCTTGACCAGCTGATTGGTCCTTCAGCAAGAATGAACACATATCCTAATTTTGACTTTTGATCTGTGTTGTCACCCGCCCAATCACTGTCAGTAAACCCAATCAAGTCAAGATCAGATTTAGCTTTGTAGAAGATCCCATGAGTTCTTGTTCCCTGAACAAAGTTAAGGATCCTTTTGGCTGCTCTCCAATGGATTGCATGAGGCTGATCCATGTATCTTGAATCCACACTTACTGCATAAGAAATATCAGTTCAAGTGTGTCTAAGGTGCAGCAAACACCGAATCAGTTGTCTATACAGTGTATTATTTACCATAGGACAAGAACCTGCTTCTTCAAGCTTAACTCCTGAAAGGAAAGGAGTCTTGCTTGGATTACAATATTTCATGTTGAACTTGTTCAGAAAATCCAAAGCATATAACTTGGACTGATGTACCTTTATTCCATGTTGGGATTGAGCAATTTCGAGACCCAAAAATTGGCTCAACAACCCCAAATCAGTCATAGAAAATGCATGGTTCATTGCATCCTTCAAGGAGGCAATTTCTTTCTTTGAACTTCCTGTAATCAAAAGGTCATACACATATAGGACAATAATCATCAAAGAACCATGAAACAGATTCAAATTAACATTAGGATCAGATTTGCATCAAACAAAACTCAATGACAGCGGAAAGCCATCAATCTTGGCATACCAAGCCTTGGGGGCTTGCTTAAGCCCATACAATGATTTCTTTAGCCTGCACACAAAATATGGATTAGTAACAAACCCTTCAGGCTGCATGTAAATTTCTTCAGTAAGATCTCCATTCAGGAAAGCACACTTCACATCCATGTGGTGTACCTCCCACTACTTTGAAGCTGCAATGGCTAAGGCTAGCATGATGGAGTCCATCTTTACCACGGGTGCAAAGGTCTCATTGTAGTCAATACCATGTACTTGTGAGTATCCCTTGGCTACCAATATTTCCTTATATTTCAAAGGTGATCCATCAGCAGCAAACTTAGTTTTGAAAACCCACTTACATTGAACTAGCTTCCTCCCTGGGGGAAGATCAACAAGTTCCCAAGTGTTGTTCTTCTAGAGTGAGCTGAATTCTTCTTTCATGGATCTTTGCCATATTGGATCATGTGCTGAATATTCATATGTTGGTGGGTCTAATTCAACCATCAGATAGCATTTCTCTACAACAAAGGGTCTTTCATACACAGGGCACTCTCAAACTGAGATCTAGTCCTCCTAGGATCGCTAGGATTTCTAGCTAGTTCCCCAGCTGCATGAATGGTCTTTGCTTCCCATTTTGATCTTGTAGGAATTTCAGGATATGAAATTAAATCATCATTATCATACATAACAGAATTAGCAAACTCATTTGTCTCTTCACTTACATTCAATAGTTCTGGTGGTGAAGAAGACTCTCCAACTTCAACTGCTGCTAAATGCTCTTCTTGGAACTGAACACTCCTTTCAATGAAGTCTTTGTTTGTGCTCAAATTGATCAGCTTGTACCCTTTTGAATCTTCAAAGTACCCAACAAATATACACTCTTGGCTTTGGGGCTGCAAAGCCTTCCTCTTTTCTGTTGGAATTCTAGCCCAAGCCCTTGAGCCAAAAAATCTTGAAATGGGTCACATCTAGTTTGTACCCACTCCATGGTTCAAAAGGAGTCATAACATCAATTTTTTTATGAGGCATCCTATTTTAGATATAGGATGCATAGTTTATAGCCTTAGCCTCCATCATACAGGTTGCCATCTCTTTCAATGATCTATTCTTTCTCTCAGCAACACCATTTTGTTGTGGTGTGTAAGGGATTGAATGTTGCATATAAATACCTACATATTCACAATATTGAATGATCTTAGACTTGACATACTCACCACCATTGTCAGATCTAAGGATCTTGAGTTTCCTCCCAGACTGGTTTTCAACCAAAGCCTTAAAGACTTTGAATAAACCAAAAACTTCAGACTTATGCTTCAAGAAGTAAACCCAATAGTACCTAGAAAATTCATCTATGAAGGTCAATGCATATTTGGATTGACTCATTGACATATGAGGAAATGGACTAGAAACATCACTATGGATCAACCCAAGAGGTGCAGAGGTTCTCTCATGACTAGCTCTCTCAAATTTATGCTCTGGGTGTTTTCCTAAGGTACAACCTTGACAGACTCCCTTGGAAAACTTAATCTTTGGTAACCCTATGACCATTTCTTTTTCACTTAGATCAGAAAGATAATTATAGTTAATATGGCCAAATATTTCATGCCAAAGCTTGCTTTCCTCATTGGCATGAATCAGAAGAGCAGAGGGGTTTGAGTAGGGTAGGAAATTTGAAAACATGTATACCTTCAAAGTGTGATCAACAACTTCTTTTGCAATGAATTTACCACTCGAGATCTCTGTGATCTCAACATCAGCAGGGATAATATGACCTTCTTTGGAGACCATGTGTGGGTCATCTGATACACTGACAAGAGGTTAGAAGCAAGACTTGGAACATACAATACATTGCTGAACTTACCATGGTCAAGCTCAATCCTTCCTTTTCCAAAACTGTCAATGAGAGAGTCATCTCCCAGCACTATTGGTGGACCTTTCGACATGTCAAGAGAGGAGAATGCCTCCTTGGTCGAAACCATATGTCTTGAAGCTCCAGAGTCTATGATATAGCTAGGTGAGCTTGATGTGCCAGCAACCAATGCATGTACTCTCTCTCTGTCCTTTGAATTTGATCCTCCTTCCCTATTCTTTGAGTTATCAGGAAGGGAGATGTTATTCTTCTCTAGGAGTTGGGTCAGCATGTCAATTCGCTTCTTCATGCAGGAGCTTTTAGGATGATATCCCTTACTACAGCATGCACACTTGCTCATTTATCCTTTGTTCTTCTTCTTTTGGAAGTTTTTCTTGGAGCCTTGGGGCTCCTCTTGAGACTTGTTCTTGTCTCTCTTCTACTCAAGTGGCTTCTTATCTTTCTTCTTGTCTTTTGAATCCACCCTAAAATCTCCAGCAACCAGAGCTTGGTCTTTGGAAGGTTTGATGGTGCCCATCATCACCAATTTATCTTGTTTTTGTGTGAGGGATTCCATGAACTCTGTAATCTTAGGCATATTCCAAGCTCAAGCTGCCAACTTGGTGGCATGGAAGGTCAAAAAAAACATTGAATAGTCAAGGCCAAGCTTCGATAGTATGGCCAAAACTAGTTTCTCCTCCTTTTCAATTCCACACTGTTTTAGCTTCAAAACAAGGTCTTTAAACTTGGAAAAGTAGAGTTGCAAGGATTCAAAGCTACTGGGACTCAAAGAGATCAATTAATTCTCGATTTGATGTCCTCTCATCTCATCTGTCTTACAAAAAAGATCTACAATATTCTCCCATAATTCATTAGGTGATGTCAATCCATTAAGATGGAAGAGGAGGTATCTGGATATGCTCAAACACAAGAGACCATAGGCCTCATCCCTCCTATTGTGCCATTTAATTTTCTCTGCATTTGCATTGGGATCTAATTCAATTACCATATTCAGCCTGTAGAGACCTTTCTCTCTCAACAGTATCTCCATCTCTTCTTTCCATTCAAATAAATTAAATGGAGTCAAGATGATCTTCTGAGATTGATCCATAGCTCAGAAATTGTCCCTTTTGTCAGTAGAATAGCTCCCAGTCAAGATGTTGAACCTGTAATAGCAATATGGAAGGAGATAAATTGATATACAAAGGCTTTGATACCATGTGGAAATTGAACCCAAGTGATAGAACAATTTCACTCACAAAATTGCTAATCAAACCTGCAAATTTACACACAAAGGAGACTGAAATTGGAGCATAACACTAATCTGTATTGAATAAGTGTACAATAGCCAACCATATGAAATCATAGGCTGCTGCAATATATAATTACATGATATATTCCAATGCTTAAGGATGCCATTTGAAATAGTCAAAAGCAGGCTTACAAAATCTAGTCAAATCCCCCATAGGTGCATAAAGCAATTTCCAAATCTACCTAGGAGCTCACAAATTGGAAATGTCAAGTAGGAAATATAATAGGTGATGGAAAGATAACTCATACATGCTTTTATCAGGAGAAAATAATGGAGGATGATGAGGGAAAAAAGAAAGTCAACTGCACCTAGTCTTACTTTCCCTTTTATCATAAATCTCAGTAAAGTAGGCAACAAAGCAGAAAAAGTAGATATGTGCTAGGGAGGATCTGGAATAAAGAAGATATGCTAAATATGTATTCTAGGAGGTTTTCCAAGAACTCCATGACTCATTTTTAATAATTTTGACTTTTAGGACATGTGGAAGACAACTTGCATAGAGTGGAATATTGGAAACTAGGCAAATAAGACAAAAATGGATTAATTAATGTCTAAGGTAGCTAAATATGGGTTGATTATTCTAACAAGTCCACCTTTATGGGAATCCTCAGATGTATGTATGACCGGTGGCAGGGGAGGATAAGGGTACTTTAGGGGAGGCTGGCCAGGCTTACCCAAAGAGTCTCAACTCTATGTATTGAGCAAATCCCTTCCATTATGCAGGAACTAGTTGTTGGTATTCCACCCACCTGGATATGCCTTATGAGAAGGGTAGCGAGGGATATACTTGTCTACATAGAGACCACGGAGGTTGCTGCAGCTGAATAAGCTAAGGAGGCCCAAGAACAGGATGACCAGGATGGTCAAGATTAAACCTAGGGGCATTTTATGGATTACGAACCTATTTTTGTATATTTATACAGTTATGACTGGATCTGAGGATCAAGAACTTGACCTATGTTATGGANACACACACACACACACACACACACACACACACACACACACACATATATATATATATTGCCAGTTCTATTTACATGTATTCACAATGTATTTGTTATGTAATTTTATACAATGTGTGTTAAGTGCCAATCTAAGATATAGTTCTCATATGCATTAGTTAATAAATTTTGATTTTTTGGAATATGATTGAATGAAATAAAATCAAAATTTCTTTCCAATAACCTAACTTGCACAAACTGGTGTAACAAAATAGGGTTTCGTACCTGATAAGCTCGATTGAGATGGGAGACCACTAGTTGAGAGTCAAGTATGACTTCCAATTGAGTGATGCCACATGACAAGACATCTCATAATAGCTCAATGACTGCCCTGTATTCATCCACATTATTGGTAGCATGACCTAGGCAAGCACCTGCAGAGGAAACTAGCTATCCTGAGGGTGAGTAAATGACCCATGCGGCTGAATCGAGGTTGCAAGTGTAATGACTAGTGCCATATGAAAAACCTATGAACCACTCATAATACATTTGTAACAACCAATATATGACATAAGAATATAGACCGGTAAACTATTGTACATAATGTTACATACAATAAAAATACAAGAACAAGTGCTAAGCCTAAGCATAGTACTTTTTCAGATAGAGCCCATTTCTAGGCTCCGACAGCTTATTCCCTTCAAAATTAGTTAATTCATCTGCTCCCATCTTCAAAAATTTTGACACAACATAGGTTCCTAACCACATAGACCTGACTTTCCCTGCCCCCTGAGGTTCTTTATCCTGGTCCCAGAGCAAGACAAGTTTCCCTTCAGAAAAAATCCTAGGTTTGACTGATTTATCATATTGATTTTTAACCCTATTCTTATGAGTTTTGTTTGTTTTCAATGCATCTATACATTGTTCATATAGATGTTCTAAGTGTATCACACATTCTTCTAGATCAGTTATATCAAGTAACACATTAATGACAATTTTTAATGATGAGATTTCACATTCAACCGGAGTTACTGCTTCCACCCCGTGAACGAGTTGGAAAGGTGAGAACCCCGTGGAAGTTTTCACATTGGTTCAATAACCCTAAAGTGTAGGATACAACATGATGTGCCAATTTGGCTGGAGTGTGTTAATGGTACACTTGAGAATAGTCTTCAAGGTCTTATTCACTGCCTCAACTTGACCATTCGCCTGTGGGTAGAAAGAAGATGAATGTTCTTGTTTAAACCCTAGCATAGTAGCCAATTCGATCATAGGATTTTTTGAAAATGAGTGCCATGGTCAATGACAATCTCCTTAGTAATACCAAAACATGTGATAATCTGGTTGAAAATGAAAAAAGCTGCAATTTCCCCATCAGCCTTGAAGGTGGGCGTTGCCTCTGCCCACTTCGTAAAGTAATCTACAACGACAATGATGTATTTGTGCCCCCCATCTGAGACCGGGTTGCACGTTACGTAATCCATCCCCCACTTGTTGAAGGGGCCCACTAGGATGATTGGAAATAGTGGAGTGGGATGTGACCGTATCTTTCTAGTGTAAAGCTGACAAGGATGAAAACACTTCACGACTTCCGCACAATCTTTAAATATTGTAGGCCTAAAATAACCGGCATGCAAAATATTTTTGGTCGTTTCTAACCCAGATAAATCACCCCCACATGATCCGTTATGGGCATCATTTAGGACACTATCAGCCTATTCGTGGGTGAGGCATCGATGCAAAAAAGAGTCTACCCCTCTATGGTATAAAGTATCTCTGATGATGAGGTGGTTTTTTGCATGTGTACGTAGTTTGCGTCGTTATTCCCACGAAAAGGTTGCAGGACACTTCAAAGTTTGGAGATAAATGAGTATATATCCATACCAAGGGTCAGAGGTGGAAATCAAAAAAATGTGCTCATCTGGGAATGAGTCTTCTTCATTCACTACATCTCCTTCTACCAGAAATTTTGCAATAAGCTCTGCAAAAACTACGGATTTTTTGGATTTGGTGGATTCAAAATCCAAATCAAACTACTAAATAATGACTCTCCATTTATTGAATTTTCCTCCAACTATACGTCGGGATAAGACATATTGGAAAGGATTGACATTTACCACTACTGCTATAGTCCTCAGTAAGATATAGTGACATAACCTCTGAACAACATACACAATTTCTAAAGTCAACTTTTCAACGTGGGACTACTAGAGTTCAGGGCCAGCTAAAGAATGGCTAAGGTAATAGACGACATGCTCTTGGAGCTTATCATCTTCCTGGACTAGCACTACCCTAATGGTCAACTTGGATGTGACCAGATACAATATAAAATCATGAAAGTAATCTAGAATATGCAATAAAGGAGCCGACAACAAACATTTCTTTAATGCCTCGAATGCAAGTTGTGCGGTTTCATCCCATACAAATGGGGTGTCCTACTTCAACAGGTGGAACAAAACTTTGGTGATCTTGGCATAATTCATGATAAAATTTTGAACAAGTTAGACTTTCCATGCAGGCTCTCAATTTTCCTGATAGAATGTGGAGGAGATAGATTTACAATGGCCTCAAGTTTTAAAGGATCCACCTAAATACATTTGTTCGAAACTATGAACCAGAGCAGCCTACCTGACTTTAGATAGAAAACACACTTGTGGGGATTCAAGCGTATTTTTTAATTCATGCATCGTTCAAAAATTAAACGCAAGTGATATGGATGATCGATCCTCTTACGAGAATTTGCGGGCAGATCATCTAGGTATGGTTAGACAATGGTTTTGATGTCATGGAAGGAAAAATTCATTGCTCGATGAAAGGTAGCCCCTGCATTTTTCAATCCAAAAGGAATTTTATTATACACAAATGTACCCCAAGGAAAAATGAAATTCGTTTTATTTTGGTCTTCCAACTTGATTTGAATCTGACTATACCCAGAAAAACCATCCATAAATGAAAAAACCTCACTCCGCACACAAGCAACAATGATTTGATCTATGAATGGTGTGGGGTAGTTATCCTTATGATAAGCTTTGTTTTAATCGCAAAAGTCAGTACATACACATATCATCCATTGATTTTTATCGACCAGAATAGGATTGGATACGCACTTTGTCAAAGCGATCGGGTAAATAAATCAGCTTTCAACATCTTTTTCACTTCAGCCTTAATGGTTGCCGCTTTACGCAGATTGACAGGTCTAAGTTTTTTTCAAACTGGTTTGGCATCAGGATGGGTTCAGATTTTATGTTCAACTATCTATGGATCTATGCATGTCATCTCCTCGTATGACCAGGAAAACACATCGTAGAACTCCTTAAACAAGGATGTATAGATAGTAATCTCCTATGGAGAGTATTTTGCACCAATATATACATTTTCCACAACATTGGGGTTTACAGAGATGTTGATAGGGATAGTAACGGAAATGTTTTCCATATACCCATTGGAAAAACTCCCCTCCCTTGGTAAGGGATTGATCGGTATATCATCATCATTTGCTAGTCTCACATGGAACTCTTGATTTTCAATTTTGCTTAACTCTATAAGAAAGTAGGATTGATGATGAAGATATTCATAGTTCTTATCTCACCCGTTAATAGCTTCCGAAATGGCTTCATCTGAAGGAAAAACCATGTCTAAGCAATCATCAGTATACAAAAAGTTCTCTACGCAAGCAGGTAGATAGGATTCTTCTGGCTCCTATGAGACTGTAGGAAGAACCAGAATAGGATAAATAGTGGTGTTAACGATAGCCTAATAAGCTACTTCCACTGCCGATAAGGGCACTTTAGGTTCATAATGGGAAGGAAGGACCCAAGGATCCGTTCTATAGACAACTGTCACAATAGGCTTTCGTACACTAGTAGAACCTAGGTAATTTATCGGGGCTGGGAAATCGAATGTGCCCATTAACGATGATTACATTCCAACCCCTAAGCTCTCTGAAGCAGGTTTGACCTGATCAACCAATGTCATGGTGGACTCACTAGTTTCCATACAGCCCTTCTGAGTGAAACTAAGTTGGTCAATTGTAACCAACTTCCCTTCATGTGGAAACACTACCACTCGAAGAACAGCTGACGAAATTGCACACATATCATAAGTCCAACTTCTCCCCAGAAGCAAGTTATAATCCAATGGGGCATTAATTACCTCTACTTCAACAAACATTGCCTTCCATTCCAACTTAATCTCAAAATCCAATAGGATACCATGTGGATGAAATGACCTTCCGTCGAAAGCAGTAAGTAGGGTGTTTGATGGAACTATCTCTAGAGATCTAAGAGCCTTCTAGCAAGATAGAGACATGACACATGTGGAAGCACCTTTGTCAAAAAATGACCTTCCAATGGTTTTTCCACCATGGATGACATCTAGTGACAAAGCCACATGATACGGTAGGTGAATTTTGACATAAGACAAAATAAACTTCACCATAAGGGTCGATGAATACATACTACGTAAGGCTGCTAAGAGTGCATCTCGCTGGGCGGGACAACTCTGTAACACCTCCAAAGATGACATTTTACAAGGGCTTTGGGCTAAATATTCAACTATGGAGTAGTTGGATGTAGCCCTAGCATTAGGATTGTGCAATTCTTTCTTGAAGACACCTTTTGGTATCTTAGGCATAGTTTCGGCAGGTTTCTCAATTGTGAGAGGGTTAGAAGTTTCACCTATAGACTTACCCTTCTCAGGAGCCTCCGTCTCGTAGTTCTTGTTTCTAGTCTGGAGCAAGGTCTAGGATCGAATGATGTTGATGTAATTTTGGTCAGGGGCATTAGCAGTTCCCCCAGCTACATTAGAAACCGAAGCTGCATTATGTCCTTGGGGAAAAGGATCATTTAGGACAGTTGGTTGTTGATTTTTGAGCATCTTCTGAACTTGGACATTGATGGGTCAGGTGATCTTCCTAGCACAACTTACAGGGAAATTTCACCTTTTTCTTCTCTTTTTTTCCCCCATCAACATTATTTGTGGTTTTTTGCTTGTTTTGGTTTGCCTCGCCTTTCTTGCCCTTCTTTTTCCCAGGGAGCTGCTGATTTCCCTTTTGGGAGGATTGAGAAAAAACATTTTCCTTCTGGGGTGAGGGGGAAGCCTTTGTTGCCTCCACCATAGACTTCTTGAAAGACAAATCATGGAGTTTTTTATCCAAAGACTCTCCAGTGGGATATTTCATTGAACCAACCACACCATTAGCATGGGGTCTAGGCTTGGGTTTCTCGATACTATGGGAAGGTCATGATGCCTCAGGTATAATTTTGTATAGTATCCTAGACTAAGAATAAATCAAATCCATTTGTTGGGCCCTAAGGATGGCCTCTTCTTCAATAGCTACCCCCGAAGAGGATACATATTTAGATATATATGGAAACAAAGAATTAAGGAACCACTCTAATAGAAACTCATGGGGGATGGTATCTTTTATCATCCTCTTCCTTCTCCACCACTCTTGGATGTGATACGAAATGTGAGTGTCTTTATCTTTCCTAAAGGTAGATAACAGGTCTGTGTCGGCATCATACTAGATAGGAAGTTGGAAATGGTTAAAAAATACCTCCGCTAAGTCCCAAAAGCTATCAAATGTAGCAGAGGGTAATTCAATGTACCACTTTACTGCAACACTAGTTAACATTCTTTGGAACAATCTCAACCGAACGGTATCATCGTTCAAAGAGTTAGAAGAGAACCATAAATGGAAAGTGGTGACATGAGCCCCTAGATCCTCTCTAGTTTTTCCCTCGAACTTAGGAATGTTCGAAGGTAACTTGGTTGGAACCGGTGGCCATGTAGCATTTTTCTTCACCGGGTCATTCACCAACTTGTTCAAGTCTGGCAATTTCAAAGTTTCCAAAAACAGAAGTTTGGGCCTAACCGGAGCCTGAAAAGTATGGGTTTGGGAAGTAGAAGGATTTACCCCCTGGTTTCAAAATGTAAAAGTAGGGTTTCCCCCAACTACCAATTGCGAAGTATTCATATTACTTCGAAAAGGAATCCACCCATAAGATAGTGGATTACCTCTATGTGGTGCAGTATATGTAGTTTGAACCCCTCTAGTTGAAATTTGAGTCTGAAAGACTGGAGCGAGGATCCCTCCGCTAAAAAGTGAAAAACGAGAGATCATAAATGGAGCTGAAACCAAAGTTTGGAAAGCTTGACCATAGGTGTTGGTATTTCCAAACTACACCTTAACATATGCGAGTGTAGGGCCCACATAAGGAGAGGATGGGGAATTTACCCCCTGGTTCCCAAATGTAAAAGTAGGGTTCCCCCAGCTACCGGTTGCGAAGTAGTTGGATTAATTTGAATGGGAATCCATCCATAAGCCAATGGATTACCTATGTGTGATGCAATATATGTAGTTTGAGCCCCTCCAATTGAAATTCGATTCTAAAATACTGGAGCGGGGATCCCTCCGCTAAAAAGAGAAAAACGAGAGCTCGTAAATAGATCCAAAATCGAAGTTTGGAAACCTTTCCTAGAGGTGTTGGTATTTTCAAACTGCACCCCAACATATGCGGGTGTAGGGCCCACATAAGGAGAGGATGGGGGAATATGCCCCACATTCCACTGGAAACCCTGGACAAATGAAGAGGATCCCACAGGACCACTCTGAGCAGTGTGTACAAAGGAGGGTGAAGCAAAAGGAGCACTGGGAATCCCAGTGACAACCCCAATAGAAGGAACTGCTACATTCAGGGAAGTCGATGGTTGAACCACTCGACTACTAGGTAATAAAGGTGTAATAGGTGTACTTGGTCTAGAAGCACCTATAGGGAGAACAAGCACTCCTCTAACTGGAGTGGCTGAGGTGGGGGTAGACATACCCTCCCTAGAGCTCGCCATGAAACTTCTTGCAGGAACACCAATAATATGTGAATCAAAAGGAAGGACTTGGAAAATCACAAGATCGTTTAAGTCAGTAAGAGGTGAATTAAAGTTTCTCGCAAACTCATCAGCCTGCAATTCTTCTATCTCTGCTATGGTTGAATCAACCTTGTTTTTCCTAAGTTTCGGTTCACCTGGAGCTTCACTTAATCCTACCAGTTAGAAAGAACCATTTGTATCTAATCTCTACCTTTGAGGGGGCAGTGGAGGCTCCACTGTAATAGCTGGAGGAATTTTATGTAACCTTCTTTACCTTCTAAGAGGTTGGTCCTTCACAGTTAAGAATTTGACTCTTCACACACCTTAAGGAAAATTAACACAAACAAACCACACAACACTCACTACAAAATTTCCTAAATCCAAAGCAGACACAAAGGGTGTAAGATATGCTCTCCAAAATAGAACTGAGAGACAATTACTTGGTGTCCCTGTAGATGTTCTTAGGCACAAGTAGAGGAATCACCCAACCAGCCTCCCACACCTTCCACTAGGGTTACCTTTCAAGCCCGTCCAAGGTCAACCAGAAATAGCCTTCTGATGTACCTGTGTATGAAACCTAGGTGTCAAAGAGACTAAAGGATACATTAACTATATTGATAGTCTGGGGGGACATTTGCAAGCTTGGTTCATATGCATGGCAGGGTAGCAAAGCCCAAAACCATGTCAACACAGAAACTGCATGGGGCCCAAGAGGTGGTATTGATAGAGGTCCCCAGATGCACAAACACATTGGTCTACGCTTTGACAAGGAATCAGAGGGTTATCTCCTCAATCCAAGCCCCCACATAGCCTCTTGCTTAACTCTCATTTGAGAGGAGCTTCCCAGATACAACCAACATAGAAAAGGATTTACCTCATGATTGACCAACTACGATTGTAATTTTAGTACTTGTGGAGAGTTAAAACTCCCTATTCCAGAATTCTATCCTAAGCTAGTATATGGAAGAGCCTAAAAAATAAAACTTACTAATAATTTTTAATTATATCGTTCATTTTAAAGGCTATTCTTAGTCAAAAGGTAGATGGCGTGAAACAATGTCATGTTATAGAGTCGATAAGAAAAGCAAAATGATGTATAAAACAAATTTCAAAGTAAATTGAAACTACTTAACAAACTTTATTTTTCTTTTTATAAATGCAAGCTAATGAACCTAAAGCTAAATATGAGAAATCACAAGACTTTTTAGAATTTTTTGGAATTTTCTTCGAAAAATAACGAAAAGCAATGCTATATGCAACCTAATGAAAAGTATTTTTGTCTTTTCTTTTCAAATAACTTGAAAAAACCATAGTACAATTTAATGCAACTTGAGACATTTGACTATTCTAAACATATAAGTAGTGAAAATGAGGCAAAAGGATCCTAAAGTGACCTACTTCAACCAAGAGGAAGAATACTAGAACAAACCCTGACTTGGAGAAACTAACCACTTTAAAAGTTTACTATATTCATAAAAGAAGAGTGACAAGTTGATACTACAAGACACATCGTGCAGTATAAAAGCATCCAAAATCTTGATCAATGACCTAAACATAAACACTCAGACCTATAGACCAAGCAGGAGGACCACCTACACTTCACGAATGAAGGAAAATCAAACAAAGAGCTAAAAGGCTTGAAAACAAGCAAATGTTGTGACACACAAGACTTCAGACTCACAGAGTCATGCCAAAAACAGAAGACTTCCAAGCAAACAAAAACCCAAAGAAGATAGGGACAAGCAAACCCTACCCACTTTTTATGCTGCTACAGGATACATGCAACTATGTATGCAGGAAACTCGTGTATGACACGTGACTCTCTTATAGAGAAACCCGCGTATACAAGGTCCTACACACGACTATGTACAACAGTAACCTGCGTGTACAACTAATTTTTTTTCAAGGAAAAAAAGACTAGTAAAGGCTTATGGGAACACTAAACTATAAATCAAAAGCAAGATAAAAAGGACCACACTCAAAATCAGAATCATAACAAAGACTGGTAAAGGGAACCTACAGGATGAACCCACAACAGGATGGACTCCCCGGCAGAGTCGCGAGTTCTATTGTACAGGACAATACACCCTTGTAACCTAGGGTTTGGGGTTACCAACTTACTATTAGACTTGCAGAAAATAATCTTTTATAGAAAATGGAATGAGAATAGGAAGAGATTATGGCTTACCTAGTTTATGACTGTTGATCCAAGCTTGGTCTTCTCTCACTCCAATCTTCTCCAAAGATTCTAGGGATTATTCTCTTCACCTGCAAAGAGCCAATTCTTCAAGCAATATCTCATACATATATACATCAGAGGTTAGATAAAAAAACATATTAATAATATAATTGAACATATTCATTAAACCAATATACATGAGATAAGCACAATACAAGATTGGAAGAATAATTCTCTTTATTAACCAAGAGTGAATAGGTAAGAATACAACCCAGCTTCTTACACAAGGACTCCTCTGCAACCGAGGACTCTGAGTTTTGCTGCTCCAAGAATCTGAAGGTATACCACTAGAATAACTTTTCTCTTCGAGAATTGATTGATTAGCCCCATCCCAAGGCCTCTATTTATACTTTGGGGAATAGAGTGGTTTCGAAGGTTAGGATGGTTGAGACAGTTGGGATAGTTATGGATTAGGGCCCAACTAATCTCATCTAATTACGATTTATATTTTTTATGTCGAATTAAGGTACACGCTAGTATTGATATAGGAAAGGCATGTATGACATGTGGGTTGCTCAAAAGGAACTCGCGTATGCAAGGTACATGTGGGTTTCAATGCACATAGTCGCGTATGACATGCGAGTTGCAATCCACATAGTCGTGTGTGCAACCCAAAACTCAGAATAAAAATATATAAGGTTGGTATGAAGATAATGCATCAAATTTCATGCACATATATAGTGTTTTTTCCACTTCAATCCTAACTGTCCTTTTGTGTACCGACATGATGAATGTCAACACTCAGACGGAGAAGTGGCATTTTGGCTATCAACATAATCCTTGAAGAATCCTAAGGACGTGTTCTATGCGATGAAAAGTATGTATGAAGATGACCTTGAGAAATCAACTCAAGAATGTGAAGGTGCAATGTCAAAAAACATTCAATGATTACTTCACAAGAAGATTTCATCTCAAGGAGCAATTAGAATTCATTGAAGACATTTTCAAAGAAATAGAAGCATAAATTACAACTCTGAATAGTCTTCCAAATGCATTCAAGAGAATTGTTCTACTAGGAATATCATATATGGAGAAATTCATGATTGGTTGAAGAAGAGATGATAATCAATCCCTAACAACTCATGCCAAGAAGAGAAAGAACAAGAAGGAAGAGCATTCCCTCCAAGAAAAGAAAGACATATCACAACTCAATAGTTTAGTTGTGATGAGAAAGGACACTTTGTGAAATAATGTCCCAAGAAGGAAGAATGGAAAGATGATATGTTCTAGAAGTACCAGCCAGTCGTATAGAATGATGTTTGGATATGATCTCAAGACATGAAGGGAAGTTTTATGAATTCTTCCAAGTAGATCTACAAGATCGAGTGTACTGCTGATCGAAGTATAAAAAGATACAAAGTAAGTTTCATGGTTTCTATCAATGGATAGGGTCGACTATGGAAAGACATTGCTATAGGAACTAGAAACACCCCTTCAGTAGTCGATATTACACTAGAAAATTGGTGTAATCAAAGTATAAGAACAAACCAACAACCTATATGTTTTGAGACTCTCTACAAAGAACCACCTATGCATAGAAGGATTTGTACAAGGTCAATAGGATCCCAACCTTTACTACAAGGTTGAAGATAGAATACTATAAAGGACACGAGAAAACTTGCAACAAAGTTTGAGATGAAGGATACTGATATCTAGTGACCTTGACAAGTGACATAGATGGATACAAAGAAGACTAACAGCAGAGGAGGCTACCTATCACCCTAATGACCTAATACAAATGTAGAGGGAGGATGGTGCTCCACCTCAGAGGGAGTTACTACAGTAGATATCAAAGTTCAAGAATCTTGACATGATTCTTGAGATTAGAGGCATGATGAAATCCAAAAGACATTTTACTTATCCAAGTAAAATATGCAAAGAAAATGGTGTGGTACCTAAAGGGT
This sequence comes from Pseudotsuga menziesii, assembly GCA_001517045.1. Classification (NCBI taxonomy): domain Eukaryota; kingdom Viridiplantae; phylum Streptophyta; class Pinopsida; order Pinales; family Pinaceae; genus Pseudotsuga; species Pseudotsuga menziesii. Next base: position 97,823 of record LPNX010284461.1, on the reverse strand, counting down.
ACTGCAAAGGTATGATGACTTTGATTGAGTTTGTAGTACTACGTACTACAACATATTGCAGAAAGAAGAGTGTTTCTCTCAATGCAACCAAGAATGAATATAGTGAAGCTAATAAGAAAGCAATTAAAGGTTCCTCAAGTAATGGGGAATATAATCCAGAAGAATTATACCGATGAAAATGAATATTATACTCTTATCCATTTCATAATTGGATAAGAAGGGATGCATTGGTAGGACACACATACATAGTTCTATGTGATTTGTGGTGTAAGAAGACTTGTTCAGTATTTCTAATCATGAGCAAGATAGGAATAGGTCCTTATAATTAGACGATGAAGTTGAACACATTGGAAGAGACTCCAGTAATTCAAGAAGGAAAAGATCAAGATGGAGTCTACCAAACAAGCAAAGATAAGTATTTGAATTGTTATTTCCTATATATCTAGTTATTCAAGATGTGTACATAGATATGCTTCTAGATTCAGGAAATGTATTATGCATATTAGAATATGTGTAGTATACTACTAATACGCAAGTGATGGATAAGTCGTTTATGTTGTTGTACAATGTTCCATTGGTACATATGAAATAATGTCTTGGCAAGATGGAAGACATATAGAAAGTTATTGTATATAGATGATTGTTGCATTAGTGGAAATAGTTGCATAATTATATGACATATATCTTTATGTATGTCATTATCAATATGTTACGAAATGTTTCTAATCATACAATTGTATTTGACTTGTAGGAAGGATTGTATGCAATCACCAACAAAAGAAGAATTATGCAAGTTGTGAATGTATGATACCATTCCAAATGTACAAGAGAAAAATGATGTAGTTATAGATGCAGAAGAAGAATAATGATGCAAGTTGTGAATGTATGATATAATTTCAGATGTACAAGAGAAGAATTATGTAGTTACAGACTCAAAAAAGAATAATGATGCAAGTTAAAAATGTATGATGCAATTGCATATGTACACGAAAAAAATTTCAAAGAACAAGTTGCAAAAAGAAGTTGTAAAGCTCGAGTATGTTCCTACAAAGGAACAAGTGGAATATGTGTTGACTAATCCTCTGGCTCGTGTAAATTTTGATACTTTCATGATATTCTTGGTGTAGTGTTGGAAGGGGTTTTGGTAAGTGATTTGCACAGCATCGCGGCAGCTGCGCAAGCTCACACGACACCATGCGAGGCCAGATTAGCACGATGGGAAGAAAGATAACCGTTTTGGAATATTTAATATATTATTTGACCATTTTTTGTCACCATAGGTCATTAGTTGTTAGAAGTTAGTTAGAAATGGACCTTTGATGTCAAGGCGCAAGCCTATATATAGAGCTTGTTTTGCAATTGTAAGATATACATAGAGATAAGGACAATGATAAAGATTCATATGTTGTATATGTGATCTATCTAAGTTTTGGGATGTAATTAGTTTGCTGCTATGGAGAAGAATCATCTATTTTGGATCTATTGTGCAGAATGAATATGTCATGATGATTGTTGCATAAATATTGTCTTTTGTCTTACTATTTTCTCTGCTAGGATACCTATGTGAAATGTATTGAATCTGTTATGATGATGTTGCGATCTATTCCATTTCGTTCATGCTGATGTTGTTGCAATCTATTTCTATTTATTTTACATTATGAGTTAAGTTGTTTCATAAATGATGTTGTTGCGCTAACATTGTTGCGAAAAATACATGTTGCAATATATCTGTAGTTGTGAAGATGAGTGAATGATAATGGTCTAGATCTAGATCTGATAGTTATGTTGTTTTCCCCATTGGATCCCATATCCTCCCTCGTGACTGTCAGAAACTCGATTCTGATAGCTCTCCCTTGAACATCGCTTGAACATCTCTGGCGATACTTCATCTACTCTGTGGATGTTGCTGGGCAGGGTAAAACCTGTCTGGGTCGGTGCTTAGGAAGATCGTGCTGGTTGGGTGTCAACAGAGTGATAACCCCTATTGACAGGGCTTTGTTGGTGGGTTTTTACCAACAAATGGTTTCGTTTTTGGGACCAAGTTGAGATCAAAAGGAAGATATGTTTTGGCATCCGACTCGACCGGAGATCGAGGGCTGGTTTGCTCTAAAATTATGAGAGTTTGTTGAGGCTGGAAATTAGAATTTCAAGCCGTCGACGATCCATTGGTTGGATAGATATATTCATGACGGGCCTCATGAATGGTTCTTTTATGATTTTCCTATCATCTTGTATGAATGGCTGGTGAAGTTGACTTCTAAGAAAACAAACTTCCAAGGAGGAGAGTCGACATCCTGGACTCTGGAGCTCATCCAGAAATTAAAAGAAATGGACAATAAGGCATCGCGGGCTGTTGAGGTGTGGTTAGACAGCATCTTGGAGGGATACATTACTGAGTTTGTAGTTGATACCAATAAGTCATTTAGCGAAGCAGAAAGGGAGTTCTTCAGTGGACCACGAGGTAGATTTTTGTTGTCTCTGTAGCTGTCAATTAAATAGATAGTATGTGAAAAAGGTATTATGAATATGGACCAAAAGTAGCGGAACTCTGGTGTGTGGAGGTTGTTGACACCATCATGAAAGGGGGGAGATGCATGGAAAGGTAGGGGGTAGATGGGCATGAGCTCTGGTGAGAATGCGAAGGTCACCGATGAAACAAGTGGTTGTACAAGGGGAGGAACAAGGTTTTGAGAGAAGAGGCAGAGGATGGGAGAAGTTCCTACTGCGATTGAAGTGCGATACAGTGAGGAACAACCACACAGGACAAAGTGACCTTTTAGTGACAATGAGGATGACCACACCCAAGATACGCTTGGAAGGATGACAAGATCGAACCCCAACAGTAACATGTCCACACCGCCACACACTACTCCACCACCATGAAGAAACATGCATTCTACATCAACTTATCCGACGTGTCAGCAGCAGTCTAGAAGTAGAATGCCAGCAGGAGAAAGAAGGCACAAAATGGCGGGCTATGAGATGAAGCTACCAATTTTTCATGGAAACGGTATCGACAACCTATAGAAATAATGGTTCTTATGCGAGGTGATCTAGACTGCCCAACAGACTGTAGAGGATGATGTCAAGAAAAGCCAGTTGGAATCCACCCTTAAGGTTCATGCGCTAGAATGGTTCATGAGATTCACACTGGTTCCTCAGGGAGGTACTTTGAAAACGTTGGATGACATCCATACATGTTTATTCGAAGAATTCAAGAAGCCAAAATCTGAGGCTCAATACATTACCGAGTTAAAAGAAATCAAGCAGTTCCCCAATGAAACAATTTGGGACTTTGATCAGTGGTTTAAGACATTGATCGCTCGAGTCAGCTTCCATATGATCGATGTTCATCAAAAAAAGTGGTTCATCACCGTTCTTGTCCCACATATCAGACAACCACTAGTAAATCAAAAGATTGCGACACAGAGCGAGGATCTGAAAACTGCGATGAAATTGGAGGCATCGCTGGTAGGAGAAACCGTGGTCAGTATGAATCAGATTCAAGTGCAGTTGGCCAATCTAATGCTCCAACTATAACATATCAAGAAGGCCAAGGAATATCATGGTGGCCTTTTCTGCACCCAGTGTCATGAAGGCGGACATACCAAATATACATGTATAACATTCTGAAACTATTTGTTTTCAAAAGCTCCGAATCCATTGAGTTTCGCTAGGCAGGTGTATGGGCATATGTCAGGTGTATAGGCATTGACATGAGAACTATGAATATATGCAAAATATGGTTACCAAGACAGAGAATCTATATTGTACATTTTGTCGGTTAGTAGGACATGACAATAAAAATTGTCAAGCTTATGATTTACTCCAAGAAAGGACATGTGATTCATACTTTGTGAAAGGCAAGGACCCCCAAGCAATGCAAGCACAGCCACAGATGGTACAATAAGCAGCGCAAGTGTAATATAAACTGCCGCCGCAGATGTAGTTTCTCCTATTGCAACCGCAACAACATTTTATCCCGTCGCAACCACAACCACAATTTGTATTGCAACCTTAGGTTGTGCCACAACTATAGTATAATCAAGTACCGCTTATTAAGCCTCAGCAGTAGTATGTTCAAGCTGTGCACTATGTCTAGTAGTAACCAACCCACCCGCAATAATAGATGTCCTAGCCTTAGTTTCAGCAAGGAGGATTCCAAGAAGGATCCCGCAAAGGATTTAGAGGTCAAGGAGGAGGCTTCGGATGAGGAGGACGAGGTCGAGAATCAATTCAGTGCCATACTTGTGGAGTATTTGGGAACTACCAAAGGGAGTGTCCTCATGCACAGTGTACATACTATGTGGCAAGCAAGCATAATGTTGAAAAATTCCATTAGTTCATTGCAAAATGGTAGGCCGGAAACATCCGCTAGCTGCAGAACGCAAAGACTCAGAACCAACCAATGTTCCAAGTACAGAACCAGCCGATGATGCAGAATCATATTCCTCCACAAATGCAGATCCCATAGCAGAACCCACCATAGACTCAGAATCAGCTGTTAAATCAGAATCTCCCCTTAAATCAAGCTCATAACCTGAATCAAGGATCGACGGTTGCAACGATTCATGCCGAACCACGAATGAAGGCTGTCGACGTTGGGATTGTCACTTGCGCTGATGTGACTACTAGAGTTGATGGAATGCGTCAACAAGTTCAACTGGTTGGAAATGAAAAGGTAGTGTTTAAAATTGCAATGGAGAAATACACTTTCTTTGAGGTGAAGTGTGGAATCGGGATAAATCTGGGTAATTTACTGATTATTGACATGCCATCTACTTTTGATCCATCTGTAGAGGCAGGACCATCATGGCAACATGGTACCTTGTAGCAGTTCTTTGAGATTTGTCTATCACTGGAAAGGGACCCCGCAGCCCTTGTTGATCTTGAAAAGTTTTTTTTCCACTAGGATAAGATGTTGAAGGATTCTGTGGTGAACTCCTCGCAAAAGAGGAAGATCGGTAAGGAGATGAGGATGAATATCTAGATTGGAAATTATGAGGTTGACTCTATTATTCTAGATATCAGATTAGATGTAAACATTCTGACCAAGCAAACTTGGCAGTTAATGGGGAAGCCAACGTTGGGATGGTTTCTTGTATAGTTGTGATTAGCGAATCAGGCAAAGGTTCAGCCCATCGGTCACGTCTCAAACATGGTTGTCGACATTCGAGGTATGAAAACACATGCTGACTTTGATGTGATAGAAATAGTTGAATATGGATGTTCCTATCCCGCTCTGCTATGGATTGGGTGGGCTAAGGAAAGCATGGCAGTTATCAAATTAAAAAAACAAGTTATGACATTTGAAAACCATGATGTCAGGGTCATTGCTCCTATGGACCCTCATGTTGGTCTCTCCTCTGGGAAGACCCGGGTTTACTTTATTGTACCAACAAAACCCCTAGCTCACTGGCCCTTTCAGCAACAGACCGCAGAACGGCCTGAAGTCTCACCCGAAGTGATCCTAGATGGGGTGGCTGAAGAATAAGGTTTCCTCAACCAGGTTCTGCAGCATCCTAGGTTCTCTGACTCTACTTAACCAGCTGAATCTCTCTGCAAGGGATATTTCTCTCTTCCTAGCTGACTCTGCTATGGGACTAACTCTTATCGCATCACAGTTACTAGGACGATGCACAAAATTTCTCTTCCACTCGGCTCTTAACCTATGATATCTCACACCGCAGCCTCCCCGACAGTGCGATGTCTCCTTTCTACACTGCAATATTTCCCATAGTAAGACTCAATATGCTCATCAACTCTTCAAGGTCCAAAGGCTTCCTCCCTGGGTATAATAGCTCATTTAACCTTCATTAGGGTGTTAAAGCACTTCACTTAAGCTTGTACAGTTTAACATGCTTAACACCTATTACACTCAACTCACTGAACTAAATATATAGAAGTCACTTAACACTATAGATGTAGCTATCATGAATCAAGCACTAATAAACTCATATACGGAATACTCAACACATTCAACTCACATTTAACCTTCTATGTTACTGTAAACTGAAAGATAGCATACATACATTCATTAAATAATAAGCAATGTTCATGTAACAGATAACGAATAGCAAATAAATAAAGCACAATCACATGAAATAGTCGCACAACACACGGATGTTATGTGGTTCACTTTTAGGAGGGAAGCTACGTCCACGGGAACTATGTTTGTATTATATCTTGAGAGAGAGTAAACATAGTTCCACTGCAACCTCTTATGCAGCTTGAGATCTTCTGGGAAACTCCACGCACACAGTCGGGAGCCCTTCTCTTAGATCTCTTTTCTTCCTATAATGCTTTCTTCTTACAATATACCCTTCTCTCTCTCTCAATCCCTGCGGATTGTTACATTCATGCTCAAGCAACCGGCCACTGGTTACAGTAAGATAACTATAGCCTGAACACAGAACCAGAGCTTGACTCTTTCTCAATGTCTCACAATACTGACGACAGCTAGTCACAACCCGACCGACCAACCAACTAACTAACTATCTCACTATCCATCTAACTATATAACCCTTCATAATAAAAAAATACATGCTTAAATAGGTGGCCCGAAGGTCTCACCGTGATACAAAACTATGGGCCTATCCCAATAGTAACCCAAAACCCTAACTGTGACAGTCGGCCTATCTGTACTTTGAACTGCTTCTTTCTGGTCACACCGCAGCTTCCTGCAGTCTTCCACGATTTTCTGCGCTGACCACGAGTATGGGCACCGCTTCCTCGATCACTCCCCTTCTGTCCTTTGTCTTTAATACCTCATCCCGTTGCTCCTTCTCCATTTATGAGGGTAGCTGAGCCCTCCTGTCGTCATCATTGCCTTGAATGCAGTGGTTGAGCTCTCTTCTCGGCTGCTTCAAGTACTATTTCCTTTGACTTCCTTGTTCCGACCGCCGTGATTTTTGGCCCCCGATCCATGGCAGAAAGTGCGCTATGGCGTCGTACCTTTATCGCTAGATTATTGGTATCGCCAAAACTGTCTTTCCTCCAAAAATTTGTTCATCTTCTACCCAAAAATAGCAGCTTTTCCTGTAGCTGCGGGGCCCTGCTCCAACAGTCCCCTAACACTTACTTGTGGCTCATACCCAAGCCACTAACATTTGGCTTCTGTTTCTATAGCGTCTCCTTGGCCTCCTGCGAAGTCCTTGCGAATCTCTCCCTGAGTTTTGTGACATATTTGTCCATAACTTCGATACAGTCTTGTGCCGCTTCAAGCATAACTTGACTAATCATGGAGTCTTCTGTGTTATCAATTACAGTCTTGCTGGCAGTGAACTCCTTGAACTTCTTCTCAACCGCATCGATCAGCTCTGTGATTTGTTCCTAATACGGCTAAAGCATATTATTGAATTGTATCTCTTTTCCTCGCAACCTCTGTGCTTCCTACTGCAAACGGTTCATCTATGCCATCTTCTTCATCTTTTCAAGAGCTCCTAAGCTCTTGACTTCTTCCTTTATTGTTTTTGTTGTATTCTCTATGTTTTGGATGCTCTGCTACAAATCCAGTCTATCTGGGAGCTCTTCTAGCTTTGACCATGTCTTCATTGCATCAGCTAGCAATGACTCTGCATCATCTATGCGACACTTCATCTGTGTTGAAGTGGTTCTAAAGGCCTGTGCCCTTGCTTCCTTATCTGCCTCAGGTGTGCCTGGTGCTCGAGCCTCAAGCTCAACAATCTACGCTTTGTGGTCTTACTACATCTTGACCAATGTCTCTTCTAGAGCCTTTGCTCTATCTTCAATTCTTCTTACTTTCTACGTTAGAGGCAAGGCAAACTCTATGTTACACTGGGGTAACTCCAATGCAATGTTCTGCAGGACCTGACATAGATCCCGTTCTCTTTCTTCATATTATCTTAGCTCCTCTGCCTTTGTCTGAAATCCTGCGGTGAGCTCTACATTTTGTTGTCTCAGATGAGTGTTCTGGTTATAAGTCATAAGCTCTCTATCCCTGAGCTCTGCGGCTATCTGCTGCTGGATCATCTGTAGTTGATCAACGGGGAATTGTGCCAGATTAACCTCGACAGGTTTTCTAACCTGTATCTGCACATCAATCATCGAAACAGGGAATCGGATGCTCCCTGGTGGTATCAGCACTGTATTGGTGCGATCCTTTGCAAAGAATTCCTCGCAAGAAATCGATGGTGTTGAGATTTCTCCTACTGTTTCCTTGACTAGCTGATTCTGCATCATGGAAGTCTTCTTAGTTAGTGCTTTCAACTCCAGAAGCTGCTTATCTATCATGCTCTGCAGCTTGTCCTGTGATGTCTACATCACCTGAAATGAGTCCCGCATCTCCTCCTGCAATCTCACTGCGATGAGATCATAGTCATCCTCTGTTAGTGTGGTTTATGTAGTTGGCATGGAGGATTTTACTTTTTTCCTCTTCTTTTGTGCTGCTGGTGGCACTTCTGCTGCATCTTTCCTCTTGAAACCTACCTTATCTTTTTCTTTGTCTAATGGATCTATCGATGCGGTTTCTGCTGGTAGAGTTTCTGCTGTGGCATCTTCTAATTCCTTCTTCCACTCTTCATCAAAGCCTTTGATGACATCTTCTACATCCTGCGCTATCATCTTGAACAATCCAATAGCCCAGTCATCCTTTCTAAACCCTTTTGGCCTCAGGTAGATTGTATCATTAGAGGAAATTTCAACTCAAAATGGACATTTTAACTTTTTTCAAATTCCATGTCATCATGTGTTAGCCAATGAAATTGCTTTAAGTTTGAAATACCGTATAGGTCTTAAACACTTTTTTAATATAAATTTAGGGATAGCTATCATAAAAAAACTACTTTTTTTGTTTGTATTTTTGACATATCTCCCTGTGTTTTTACTCAAACTTCGATTGTGAGAGCTCGTTGGATGCGGAATTAAATTCCGCATCCAACGAGTACCCACTCGGCATACTTTTGATGGACCCTGCTACCCCAAAAACAAGAAATACCTGAAAAAATGAAATGATGACATCATCATTTCATTTTTTCAGGTATTTCTTGTTTTTGCGGTAGCGATGTCCATCAAAAGTATGCCTAGTGGGTACTTGTTGGATGTAGAATTTAATTTCGCATCCAATGAGCTCTCTCGATCGAAGTTTGAGTAAAAACACAGGGAGATATGTCAAAAATACAAACAAAAAAGTAGTTTTTTTCTTTTCTTCCTCCAAAATTAATAAATATTATTTTATTATTTTAACTATTATTTTATTAGTTCATTTTAGGAGGCCCATTTTGAGTTAAAATTTCCTCTAATGGCCTGTCTGCAATGAAATCAAGCTGAGTGTGATACATGTCAACAACCTCTGTGTTGATCCTCGGTGTCTCTTGGATTACTTGCTTCAATAGCTTATAGTATTCATAGAATACTATCATATTGATCTTTTTCTTGGTTGGAATGTCACTTTCCCATAAGTTTGCATATCGTGCGCCTCTACACTCTCCGCCTTGTAGCTGTAGAAACTAGGTATGGGGTGGTTCTCTCCACCCAATGAATGCACATAATATAAGCAGCCATGAGAAGTGGAAGGGGTGGTTTGGCTCGTCCTGTGCTGCCAAACAATTTGCAAGAAAAATATTTAATAAAAACAAACACCAATTAAATTGTTCACCTTCTGCGACCTGCACAGCAAGGTGAATTACTGATCCTGTGACTTCTTTAAGGCGAACTTTGGTTAACAGTCTGCCTGCAAGCAGACTAGCTGTAAATCTGAGTGTATCATCTGCTAAGGCTGTGAGTTCATAAGCCTAACCTCCTCTCTGTAGCTTATACTTGTTAACTAGAAGCGCTGGTAGCTTAGTATCCTTTCTTTTCCCTGATATATGTGTCTGAGGGTCCTTACCGTTCTTGGACAGCCCAGTGATGCAGTGTATCAAGTCAACGTTCAGATCAACCCTGTTACCCAGCCAGAGGTAACCTCCATGTACACAGGAAAGTAGCACACACACCACAGAATTCACCTCTATACCTCGTCCAAAATGTGGTATTTTCAACAAATTGAGCAAGCCTGACTACTCAAGAATCTGGACATGTTCCACAGGAACAAACTCATCTGCACCGGTCCTCGGGTTCCTCTGAACAGTAAGATACTAATCCGGCCGAAACTGAGGATATGTCTTACTGCCTCCAAGGTTATAGTCTATAAATTTTAGAGCAGGGACATATCCTAACAGTTCTCCATCTACCTTTATGTGAGGATCAATCGGCAGTAGAGAATAGGAAACTTAGCACCCTTGGGAATGGTTACCTCTGGTGGGTCCTCGACTCATGGCCAAATGTATGCTTCTTCCATATGAACTTCTTCTTCCTGCTATGGGCTGGACTCTTATACTATCTGAGCTTGAGTCCTCATCCTTGGCGTCTGCCTGACCTGTGTTGTACCTAATTTCACAGTCCTGGGTGGCGGCGTCATAGTAAAGTCGAGGCCACCACGCTTGAACCATCACACAACATCTTCTAAAGGTTTCTGCTTGGACATAAACTGCCCCGTGTGATACTCTGGATTGGCAATGGCTGCGAAAATGGGAAAACCAGCACTCTGTAACTGGAGTATCTCTGCATAGGGAAAACTCTACAAATTACTCTATAACTCTCAAAAATCGCAAAAGTAACCATTCTTTTTGAATGATCTGTGTATTTGTAATGAAGGCGGTAATCTCTGAAGCAAATGTCACTTAGGCTAGACCCGTTGGCGACAATTATTGCATGGACAAGACAACAGCCCGTGCCCCGCTCTTCATTAATTGCTGAAAACCCGTTCAAATTTCCCTCAAAAATTGTGCGCAAGCAGCGGTCTCGACCAAGATTTACCAAATCTAGGACAATGTATACCTGTCATATCTGCATTAATTGCTTGTCAGAAGGCGAAGTGACTGGCCCTCTTTCCCTTTCAAAATCTCCTTTACATCATAGGGAACATCGCCTCGCTGCGATGTCACACCGCATCATCCTGGACCAAAAAGTTGGCATGAAACTCCGCAACGTTCAAAAACTCCGCAATCGTCCTATGAGTTTGCACAAAATAAACTTTCCTGCTGCAATTCCTCCTACTTAAAAAAAAATTTTCACCTTGTGTAGACTAGTTATGGGTGCGATGCCTCCTTTCAACTACACTGGACATCTGCACCACTTAGTTCTCTGAGTTAGGGTTGGGAGATGGAGTGGCTATCACTATAAAGCTTAATCCTACTGCCATTAATGAAAGTAGGAACAAGTTCCCCATTCAGTTTACTGAGCTGAACGGCACCTCCTTCTGTGACTTTCTGAATCTGATATGGCCCCAGCCAATGGGTCTTGAACTTCCCTGGAAACTTAAAAAACTTGCTGTCATAAAGGAGCACTAGGTATCCTGTCTGAAAAATATTGCTCTTGATGTGCCTGTCATGCCAACCCTTTTCTCGTGCCTTCTGCACTTTTTGATGAAATCCTGCGATGAATCTGTCTTCTTCTAAGGCAAGCAGCTGTGCTAATCTTTCATTCATCATATATGTATCAGCCATCTTGGTAATTTGAGCAATTCTTAAACTGGGAATAATATATTCCATAGGCATAACAGCCTCTTGTCCATACACCAAGCTGAAAGGCGTGTGTCCTGTAAGTTTCTTGCATGTAGTCCTATAAGCCCATAACACAACATTAACCCTGAGGTCCCAATCATCTCTTTGGTTGTTACAGATCTTAGTAAGAGTATTTTCTAGAATCTTGTTAAAAGCCTCCACCGTACCATTATCTTGTGAGTGGTAGGGAGTTCTCTTATGGTGCTGTATCTGAAATTCCTCCGTCAAGGCCTCAATAGTGTGATTTAGAAAGTGTGTTCCTTGATCACTCATCAAAATTGCTGGACATCCAATTCTACTTATGATGTTTTCAAAAATGAACTGTGCAGCTGTAGCAGCATCACAATTCCTTACTTCTTTGGCCTCTACCCACCTGGTGAGGTATTCTATTCCTGTGATGATGTATCTTGCACCAGTTCATTTCCCTGGTGGGTTGATAGGACCCACAAAATCTATAGCCCACTTTTCAAATGCCCGTAGCATAATTTGTGGTCGCAGTGGCATTTCATCTTTGCTCGAAGGTTTTCCTACCCTCTGTCAGATATCACAGCATCTGTAAAACTCCTTAGTGTCTTTATTCAAAGTAGGCCACCATAATCCTGCAGCTAGAATTTTCTGAGCAGTCGGCTTTCCTGTGAAATGAACTTCTGCGGTACCTAAATGTGATTCTCTGATAATGGCCTCTTTCTCATGTGGCATAATGCATCTGCGCAGGACTTCATCTAGACCTAACTTATATAAATGTCTTGCGATCAAAGTGAAATCTGCTGCTTTAACAACTAACGGTTTCTTTTACTACTTAGTAAACTCAACTGGTGCCCACCCTATAGTGAGAAAGTGAATAATATCGGTGTAATACTCATATGTGATATGGATAGAAAACAATTGCGCATCTGGCAGATTATCCTCTAGATTACTTGGTTCTTCTCCTGAGTCTATCCACAACAGATGATCAGGGCCTGCGTTCAATCTCCCTGGTTTGACAATAATTTCAAAATCATACTCCTGAAATAGGAGTAACCATCTGCAAATCCTTCCCCCTAACACTAGCTTATTGACCAAATACCTTAAAGCGGAATGGTCAGTGAACATCTTGAATGGGGCACCCAACAGGTAGTGCCTGAACTTTTGTAGAGCATACACCATGGCAAATCCTTCTCTTTCTGTAGTGGTGTAGTTCTTTTATGTGGTAGATAACTTTCTTCTTGAGTACGCGATAGGGTGATCGATACACCCTTCTCTTGGCTGTGTTAAGACAATCCCTAGTGCGATGCCAGATGCATCCACATGTACACGAAATGGCTTGTTCTAATCTGGAAATACTAAGATGGGTGCTGTAACCATCTTCTCTTCAAGAGTGTCTAAACATTGTTGGCATTCCTCATTCCGTAGGAATTTCACTTCTTTCTTTAACAGCTTTTCCATAGGTGTTGTGATCTTTGCATAGCCCTTGATGAATTTTCTATAATACCCTGTATGACCAAGCACTGTCCTCAATTGCTTGACTAAATTGGGTGTTGGAAGATTTACAATGATGGAAATCTTTACAGGATCTACCATCAAGCCTTTTCTGCAAACAATATGACCCAACAAAATACCAAATGGTGCACAGAATATACATTTCTTCAAGTTAAGAGAAATCTGATATTGCCTACATTTTTCTAACATGAGCCTTAAATCTCCTATATGCTTTTTTATTACTCCAAATACAGTCCAATCATCAAAATAGACTTCTAAGAATTTATGGATGTATTCTTTAAATACAGCAACTACTACTCTAGAAAAAATAGCTGGTGCATTTTTAAGACCAAAGGGCATTACTGTATACTGGAATGAGCCCCATTATGTCGCAAAGGTGGTCTTATGTCGATATTCTGGATGGATTCTTATCTGGTGATAGCCTGAAAATCCATCATTGGATGAGTAGATCTCCTGTCCTCCCACATTGTCTAAAAATTCATCAGTAAAAGGTGTTGAAAATGGGTCATGAAGTGATGCATCATTGAGTTTGCGCAAATCGACACAAATCCTGATTTCTCCTCTAGTTTTCTTTTCCTGCACAACCATGGGACTAACCCATTCGCTCTCTTCTACTAGCTCAATGATGCCTGCTGCTAGCATCTTATCAATCTCATCCTTAACTTTTTCTTTATAACGAGGATTTAATCTGTATGGACGCTGCTTAACTGGCCTAGAATCCTCTTTCAAAGGTATCCTCATGACTCCCAAATCTCCTACTATTCCCTTCATCTCTATAAACTTAGTGGGAAATAAGTCCTGATAGTCGTGTAACAAATCTGCGATGTGTCCTGTCGTTTAATCATCCCAATAGTCTCCAATAGAGGCAAAATTTGGTTCTGTTTCTGTGCCAATATTGATCTTTTTAATCTTAATAGGCTCTGTGACAACTGGAATCTCTAGCTTTGGTCCATCAACTTTGCAAGTCCCTTCTGACTCTGGAATGTTGATACTGCGAGGATTCTCATCCTCATCACCTGGCTCTTCTGCGAAGTTGTAACACTGTAGCGCGTGTTCTAACTGGATGGCCCAATCAGGATGAGCATACATTGGTAGGGTACAGTCATCAAATATCTTAGTCTTTATAGTCTTTAGAGCTTTATCAATGCTTGTATACTCAGATTCAAAAGTGAAAGTGAGTAGAAAGCTGTCTATCATAACTGGCCATGTAATGGTTCCTCTGCGGAACTCTGTCTCAGTGTACCAGTTCCTTGGGACTGTGTCTAAAGTGTGAATGAATAGGTGAACCCATTCATCCTCTGGAATGTCCGACCAATTCTATTCACAAATATTAATATGTGACCCGGGGTCACTTTCTCCCGTATATTTCTGCTGCAAACGCTCCTTGTTATTAGAGAATCTGATCACCATCAATCTCTTAAAATCATTCCATGATGCGATATTTTCTTTATGTGCATGCCACTATCTTGCAGGTGTGGCTCTTACTGCAAGGTCAATAGCTGCCATCCTCTGCTCATGAGGGATTTCCTTCTCAAACTGCTGTAAAAATTCATTGACATATGCTAAGCCATCAAACGACAGAATATCCTTAATCTCTGTTCCAATCCATCGTAGTGAATTAGTCATAAATGCACATCTGCGAGCTGAAACTTCATAAAGTCTATTCTGCCAATTTTCTAAACCAACATCCAAATCCGATGTGCACGAGCTATCGCATTGCCAACTAATATTTCCTTCTGGGGTGGGATTGATATAATCACTCTGGTTAGCAGTCATCTGATAGAGGCTCTCCATATTACGCACCTCTTCCTCTGCTCTGATAGGTTCAATGTATCGAGGACCCTGAAAAGGATCCAACGGTGCGATGACTCGAATCTGTTTATCCTCAGAGGTCATTTGTCTTTTCTTCAAATTGATAATAGCCATGTTATCAAATGCCCAATCAATACCTAATAAAGATGGCTATAGTCTGCTATCACCAATAATTTCTATGACTTTAAAATCTGCAAAGCTGTGAATTCCATCAATATCGACTGGTACTTGTGGTAATCGACCCAGTGGCGATACCCTTTGTTGATTGGATAATCGTAGATGGATAGGTGATCTGGCTAACTTAGGGCTACCCATCTGTTCCCATGTCTTCTTGGTAAGAACGTTTACCTCTGATCCTGAATCTAGGATTACCTCATCCATTTCAAACTCTCCATATTGTGCTATGAGTGTCATTTCTCTTCCTATTCTTGTATGGCCCATAATACTATGAATAGCATGCTGCGTACTGCTCACAAAAGAAGTCTGTTGATACTGATCTATGATGCGTTGAAGCTCTCCTATGGATTTCTCATTTCTTACGAGTTTCAAGTAGCTCTACAAGAAGGATTGTACACTTCCTATCAACTCATCCTCTTCGCACCTTCCAGATGTGGTAGCATGCGATGTCTGCACAGGACTAACACCACAAGGTTTTTGCTGCGGTATGCCCCTACAAGGCAATATCTATGATCCTGATGGTGTAGGGTCAATAAAGAAAGTTTTATCTTGCTAAAATGTTTCTTTGTTCTTCTGCAGGTCAAGTGGTGTAGATTTATCAGTGGCTTTACGCACCCACTTTGGACCTGTATTCTTTTCAGCATCCTGCGATGTCCTACTAGTAGAAGCACCGCTGCGAGTCACAATATTGACTCTTGGTTCTGGTTCTTTTTGCTCAGCAGCAATAAGCTGAATATTCTGGTTTACTGCTGGCTTAGGATCCTTAATCTTGGCTATCAAGATAGGACATTATTCTATAGTATGATCATAGGACTTGCAATACTTACATTTGTAGTAGGTTTCTGACAAACGCTATCATAATTTCCTATGGCTCCACAGTTGTAACAAACAATCAGTCCACGGCCACAGCCAAATCCTTCACCACGGCCTCTTCCTCTGAATCCTCCACCATGGCCATCATGAGCTGGTTCATGCTGTGGACCTGTTGCTGGTCCTGATGTCTCTGACTGGATTCTGTAGAAGTCATGTTTTCTCTCTATCATAAGATCATAAGCTCTGCAATTATTTTCATCATGTCCTACTGACTTACAGAAGTTACGGTATAAATTCTTAGGAGTTTGTACATACTTCTGAAGTAAAGGGCATTTCTGTGGTCTATGTCCTCTTGTTCTACAGATTTCACACCATGGCCCTTGATTCTGTACTAAGGGGTTAGGAGCCCCACTTGCTATATACTCAACAAATACTAGACAGTTATCTTTGGTATGGCCATGCCCTTTACACTTTGTACACCATAATTCTTGTTCAACCTATTTCCCTTTCTTAATGTCATGTAGCTGTAAAGTGAGATTGGCTAACTGATTCTGTAAGTTTGTCATACCTGCACTAGTCTCAGCTAGAGGTGAAGCCTCTAGTTTCATTTCCATATCCAATGCTTCATCTTGCATATGGAGTTTCTATTGCATTAGTGGAAGTCTGATATGAGGGAGCAGTGCTGCGATGAACCATTCCTTATGCTGCTCCGGCGCAAACTCAAAACTAACTTGGTCTATAAGAGGTTTAAATTTCTGATCGAAATCCCACACTGACTCTATGGGTAACTATTTAATGTCTTTAAGTTCTGTGATACATTGTGACTCAGACTTGGGTTTCTTAAATTCCTTAATCATTGCGGTTCTGACCTCTACGAGTGTTCTGTTCTGCGCTGATGTATACTTCATATACCATGTAGTGGCCAACTGGACAAGCTTAGTATTGTCATCCTGGATCTATTTAATGGTCCATACAGCTTCACATAGGAACCAATTTTGTTCTGGGTCTTCTTCCCTTGTACCCCTAAAGGTAGGTAATTTCATGTCATCCCCCATTCTGTTTCTACGAGGTGGATTTTGATTTGTTGTATTACTACCACTTGGAAGTGTAAATGTAGATGGTATGAAGGTAGTATGTACTGTGTGTGAACTACTATATGAAGTTCCTGTGGGATTATTCTGAGTCCTGGTTTGTTTCTGTGGGGTATAAGGGTGGTAAGGGATACCCCCTGCTGTTCGTTCTCTATTACTTTGACTCTGTTCTCTAGTACTGTCTGAACTATCTTCAAAGAAGGAAGATCTGAAATCTACTTTATATCTCTTACCGCTACGTGTACATCCAATTTCTTCAGAATCACTCTCAAACTCTTATGACATTACACTTACTTAACTTATTCATATGAGAATATATCCAGTACTCCTTTTTCATACAATAACATCTTAAGGAACAAATTTAAAGAGTTCAAGTACTTACCATGATATCCTTTGAAGAAATACCTCTCTGCTTCAATGAAACTCTTTCTTTGATCAACTACAAACTCTGTAATGAAACCTTCCAGCAAAGTCGCAAGCAAGAACTCTGATCAACTGAAACTCTTTCTACGCTCTTCACGGTGTGAATCAACTCTGGTGTCTAGACAATGTTTCGTTTCTTCTTGAATACATGCTTATCATTCAACTTTGACAACCAATCGTACAACTCATTTGCATAGGTCACAAAAAATATTGCATGGAGGTCTATGAAGATATGTTTCTATAACCAGTCCTCTGTACTCAGAATAGGACTCTTGTTTTCTTTCTAAGCAATTTCTCTTTCCTTAGACTCAACCCACTGGTTAAGTTCTTCTTTAGTAGGATGCCAACATAACATCAACTCTTCAATTTGTTCAAAACCGACGACGGAACCATTTGTTGGTCTCTCCTCTGGGCAGACCCGGGTTTACTTTATTGTACCAACAAAACCCCTAGCTCACTGGCCCTTTCAGCAAGAGACTGCAAAACGGCCTGAAGTCTCACCCGAAGTGATCCTAGATGGGGAGGCTGAAGAATCAGGTTTCCTCAACCAGGTTCTGCAACATCCTAGGTTCGCGGAGTCTACTTAACCAGTTGAATCTCTCTGCAAGGGCTATTTCTCTCTTCCTAGCTGACTCTGTTATGGTACTGACTCTTATCGCATCACAACTTATAGGACGATGCACAAACTTTCTCTTCTGCTCAGCTCTTAACCTGCGATATCTCACACCGCAGCTTCCCCAACAGTGCAATATCGCCTTTCTACACTGCAATATTTCCCACAGTAAGAATCAATATGATCATAAACTCTTCAAGGTCCAGAGGCTTCCTCCCTGGGTATAATAGCTCAGTTAACCTTCATTAGGGTGTTAAACAACTTCACTTAAGCTCGTACAGTTTAACACACTTAACACCTATTACGCTCAACTCGCTGAACTAAATATACAGAAGTCACTTAACACTGTAGCTGTAGCTGTCGTGAATCAAGCACTGATAAACTCATATACAGAATACTCGACACATTCAACTCACATTTAACCTTCTATGTTACTGTAAACTGAAGGATAGCATACATAGATTCATTAACTGATAAGCGAAGTTCATGTAACAGATAACGGATAGCAAATAAGTAAAGCACAATCAGATGAAACAGTCACACAACACACAGATATTATGTGGTTCACTTCCAGGAAGGAAGCTACGTCCATGGGAACTGTGTTTGTATTATATCTTGAGAGAGAGTAAACACAGTTCCGCTGCAACCTATTATGCAGCTTGAGATCTTCTGGGAAACTCCATGCACACAGCCGAGATCCCTTCTCTTAGATCTCTTTTCTTCCTATAATGCTTTCTTCTTACAATATACCCTTCTCTCTCTCTCAATCCCTGTGGATTGTTACATTCATGATCAAGGAGCTGACCATTGGTTACAGTAAGATAAATACAGCTTGAACACAAAACCAGATCTCGACTCTTTCTCAATGTCTCACAATACTGACGACAGCTAGTCACAACCCGACAGACCAACCAACCAACTAACTATCTCACTATCCATCTAACTATATAACCCTTCATAATACAAAATACATGCTTAAATAGGTGGCCCGAAGGTCTCACCGTGATACAAAACTGTGGACCTATCCCAAAAGTAATCCAAAACCCTAATTGTGACAGTCGACCTATCTATACTTTGAACTGCTGCTTTCTAGTCACACCGCAGCTTCCTGCAGTCTTCCGTGATTTCTAGCGCTTACCCCGGCCCGGGTATGGACGTCGCTTCCTCGGTCACTCCCCTTCTGTCCTTTGTCTTTAATACCTCGTCTTGTTGCTCCTTCTCCATTTATGAGGGTAGCTAATCCCTCCTGTCATCCTCGCTGCCTTGAATGCAGTGGTTGAGCTATCTTCTCGGCCGCTTCAAGTACTATTTCCTTTGACTTCCTTGTTCTAACTGCCGCTATTTCTGGCCCTCGATCCATGGCAGAAAGTGCGCTATGGCGTCGTACCTTTATCACATCTCTTATATCGCTAGCTTATCGGCATTGCCAAAACTGTCTTTCCTCCCAAAATTTGTCCATCTTCTACCCAAAAATAGCAGCTTTTCTTGTAGCTGCGGGGCCCTGCTCCAACACCTCAGAAGGGGCGTTGATACATTAAACTTGTGAGGGATGAAGCCGATAAAAGTTGGGTCATGCCTACAATATATCTGAATACTATTCCACCCTACCATTGATGGTGAATTTGGATGGCGCAGTGCTAGTTCTGTGTCCTCTGACTCCGATGATCCTTTGGAAAATTGGAAAAACAAGCTGCATGAGGTGTCGTTTAGGAAATGTGGGTTGATCACATAGTCTCTCCGACTCATAGCAGCTGAGACGGTCGAGTTTCCAATCTATGAAGGAATTCCAGGATTATCATGGTTCTTTGAATAATTTGAAGAAAACTTTTTTGAACCACAAAGGATACTGGCCCTAGATGTAGCATTAAAGGCTACTCCGGCTCGCTGGTCGGAAATGTACAAGCAGACGATCCATGATTGGGGACAGTGTCAGAGATTGATGATGGTGTGCTTAGATGATTCGGAATTCTATCATGATGGGAGATACGATGGATAGAATGACCCCACTAGTCACTTGATGGAATGTTGGACCTTATGGGCATTGTGACCTAAAGATGAGTGGGTCCATGCTTTGTTTCACACTATGGAGGAGATGCCGAGATCCTAGTATGTAGCGGCAAAATTACAAAGAAATATAACCACTTGGGAGGTGTTGTCCATTTTCTTTGCGTAGATGTTTAGTTTCTGGGATACCAACCCAGAGGAACATAATGCATTACAAATAATCCACGACATAGTGTTGAAAGTAGTCCCCCTTCTTACAAGTTAGGAACGCCTTTTGAGTTTGTTGGAACACCTCTCCTGCCTTCCTAGGTCAGTTTTTTATCCTTTTTGTGCCTTTTGTCATCCATATGCAACTTTCAGGATAAACAGTCATGTGTATGTTTTGTATATGTGACTTGCACTACCTACAACCCGCGTTTCATACATGACCTTCCTTAAG
The DNA here is from genome assembly GCA_001517045.1 of Pseudotsuga menziesii. Classification (NCBI taxonomy): domain Eukaryota; kingdom Viridiplantae; phylum Streptophyta; class Pinopsida; order Pinales; family Pinaceae; genus Pseudotsuga; species Pseudotsuga menziesii. Next base: position 77,411 of record LPNX010284461.1, on the reverse strand, counting down.
GCAACCCACATATGAACCTAAATTTGTGTTCTTTCATCATTTTTTAGGGTTTTTGGGTGATTTGAGGGTTGTTTGTAGGGACCTCAAGGGTCCTCTACATGTGCATGACTCTTGAGAGGTTATTTTATCTCTGTTAGGTGCTCTTTGTCTATCTCATAATTCTTTTTCAAGTCTTTGAACTTGTTTTTACTGCTTCCTCCCCACCTCCTTCTTTGGCTTGACCTTGTTGGACAAGGTACTGAGCAACCTCTATTTGTAGGTTTAGATTGATACTTGGGACTTCTTGACCTTTTTTTATGTCAGTCTTATTGCTCAATCTCTTCATTCCAAATTTATTGGCTTGTTTACCTTTGTGAGCCTTCCTTTCAAGAGAGGTTGACATCCAACTTTAGGGAAACCTAAGGTTTGTTTGTGGGGTGTAGAGTAGTTGTCTATTTGCTTTGCTTACAGTACTTGCTTGCATTACTTGATAGGCCATTTTTCTTTTTCATTTATAAAAGAAAAATAAAAAGAACATATACTTGTTTAATATGCATGTAGATTAGAGTTTTGTCTTTAATGCACTACTGCACATCATTATTTTTGAAAAAATAAATAAAAAGAATTTTTTCTTTTGTGGCTTTCAAGTTTCTATTTGGAAAAAAAATGAGAATAGTTTTTGCTTTTTGCATTTCATATCTCTTTTCTTAGTCATTTTGTTTCAACTTTGAGTCAAAAAACCACATAAGTTTCACACCATTTACCCTCTGACTAAAAATAGCCCTTAAAATAAACGATATAATTTAAAATTTATTAGTAATTTTTGTTTTATAGGGTCACGCACCAACTAGCTTAGGCTAGACTTGTGGGATAGGGAGTTTAAACTCCCCACAAGTGTTTAAATTCAAACGTAGTTGGATAATCACTAGATAAATCCTTTTCTATGTTGATTTTATCTGGGAAGATCCTCTCAAATGGGAGTTAAGCACGAGGTTGCATGGAGGCTTGGACTAAGGAGATAACCCTCTGATTCCTTGCCAAAGCATAGACCAAGGTTTTTGTGCATCTAAGGATTCTGTCTTAGACAAGGTTTCAGGCTTTGATACCCTACCCATGTGTACGAACTAGGCTTGCGAATTTCCCCCCAGACTGTCTAGATAGTTAAGTTATCCTTTAGTATCTTTGACATCTACAGTTCATACACAGGTACACCGAAAGGCTATTTCTGGTTGACCTTGGACGCTTGGAAGGTAACCCGGTAGAAGGTGTGGGAGGGCAGTGGGTGATTCCTCCGCTTGTACCTAAGAACATCTACAGGGACACCAAGTAACTATCTATCAACTTTCTTCTGGAAAGCATATCTTATACTTGTTTGTCTGTTTGGCTTTAGGAATTTTTTAGTGAGTGCTGTGTGGTTTGTCTATACTTAGTCTGCCTTCAGGTGTGTTCTTGGTACTTTTGGTTTCCTGTTGACCTCAAAATTTGTCTCCTTATTTGAAACTATGTCTAACACCCCTTTGAACACCAACCAAGAGATCACCATGCTGGGAACTCCTTGTACTATTCCTCTCATGGGGAATGTTGGTGTTCCCTTGATGGCCACCCCGAATCTACCTAGATTCACCTTAGGAATATCGGTGTGGTTGTTTTCCACTCCAACTGTCCTGAATGCTCCTGTTGCTTATCAGGTAAGCTCCTTATATCAAGGGCATAAAAACACTACTTCCCCTTCACCTGTAGTTGATTCTCCTCCCCCTTCTACCTCATGTGGTGAAAGTACTGATACTAGTAACCGACAGTCTAAAAGGAGTAAAAGAAGGAGAAATAGGAAGAAGGCACATAAGCAAGGGGGCACCCATTCAACCTCTGCAAGTCAAGTTGAACCTCACCACCCAGCCTCTGTAGTTCATGCTGGGGGCACCTATCCAACCTCTGCAGGTCATGTTGGATCTAATCACTCAACCTCTGCAAGTCAAGTTGATCTTTCCCATCTAGCCTCTGTTGATCATCTTGGTGGGATCCTTCCAACCTTTCCAAGTCATGTCGGATCCAGTCACTCAACCTTTGTAGTTCATGCTGACGGAACATGTTCAACCTCTGATGTTCAAGTTGAACCTCCCCATCCAACCTCTACAATTCATGTTGGATCCATCCACCCAGCCGATGTAGTTCATGCTGGGGGCACACACTCAACTGCTGCAAAGCATGTTGATCCTAACCATTCAGCCTCTGTGGTTCATGCTGGTGGTGCCCATCCAACCTCTACATGTCATGTTGGACCTAGTCTTTCAGCCTCTGCAAGTCATGCTAGGGGCAGTCTCTCAGCCTCTATGGTTCATGCTGAAGACAATCCATCAGCCACTGCAAGTCATGTTGACATTGTTGAAAATACTACCCATTCAAAACACAAGCCAAAGTTTCCTTGAAAGCTTTGTGAGGGATACCACCTTACTTATAAATTCCCTTCTATCGTGGAGGTGCAAAGAGTTTGGTTCCAAGGTCATCCTATTTTTGAACATTTTGAAGTCTCTCAACAACCAGCCTCTCTTAGTTAGGTTGGACCCAGTCACCCAGCCTATGTAGGTCATGCTAAGAGCAAAAAGTCATCCATTGCTAGTCATGTCGACACCGTTGAGAAAACTATTCATTTTAAGTGCAAACTTAAGTTCCGTTGTAAGCTATGCAAGGGGGATCTTCTTACTCACCAGTGCCCTGCTATCACAGAGGTGTGAAGAGTGTGGTCCGAGACTCAAGAATTTCCTTCTCCTTAACAAACTATAGTTTCTCAGCAACCTACTCAACCTTTGTTTGATCAAGTGGTCAAACCAATATCATCTTTGGTCGACCCCACTCTTCTTTCAGAGAGTGATTCTTATGTGATTGAACCAATGTCATCTTTGGCCAATCCCACTTTCCCTTCAAAGAGTGACTTTCACAAAGCGGTTGAATCGATTCCATTGTTGATAAATCCCACTCTTCCTTTGGAGAGTGAAGTGTCTACTAGTCATATTTTCTTCACTGCCAGTTCAGAACTTACTGAAAAAGGGGGCACTGAACTCGCTTCGGATCAACCCCCACCAAGATCTAAAATTGCTTCCTTTGATTGGGATAGCCTAGTTGAGTTGTGCCTTCCTTCTGATGTACCTTTTCAGATAAAGGGCAAAGTTGAACAATACACAATTGCTCATTGTATTGTTGATGAAGGAGCTTCGGTTAGTATCATGTCTGCTTGTGCTTGGCGAGGCATGGGATCTCCCAGCCTTGTGTCGACTGCTTATCAGTTACTGGCCTTTGATAGAAGAACTTGTATAGCCTTTGGAATTCTTTCTCAAACACCTGCTACTTTGGGTGGGAAGACCGTCTTAGTTGACTCATGGTGATAGAATACCCCTTGGACTTCAATATGCTCCTTGGACATGATTATGTCTATGCCATGCAAGATGTGGTGTCAACATTATTTTGGCTGATGTACTTTAATCATGGTGAAGAAATTGTCACTATCGATCAGTTGGATTTTCTTGATCTGTCTCCTGACCCAACTAGAGACTAGGTCTTTCCTTTATTAATTCCTAGTGTTTCTGTAGACACTACCCCACCACAAGTGATCTATGTGGCCTCATGTCCTTTGCATTCAATTTATACTGAGAAGCAACCTTTGTTTTCATGCTTACCTTATCGGGACTTGGTCCCAGTAGTTGAATGGGTGAGTCATCCTATACAGAATGTAGAGCCTTCTCTCCACTATGTTGATCCATTTGAAAGTTTAGACATGTGTCCTATCTCGGATGATCTCCTTCCTTCGGATGAAGTATTCCTAGGGTCTTTGATACAGTCTGATCTTCTATTGGATGTTAGTTCAATTGAGACTAATTCTAACCCTGATTTTCCTAGTAAGCTTGACCTTTCTTCTTATGTTGGTATGTTTGAGTCTTTTGATTCTTCCTTTGAACAGAAAGTCCGTGATCCTGATGAGTTTGATTTTTCTTATGAATTTTTCAACTCCCACAATACTGAGTTTGTTCCTGCAGACTCTATCTCCCTTGTTGATTTTTTCTCTCCTTTTGATGTTGATCTTGAAGATTATAAAACCTTGAGCCTTGGTACTATAGAATCTTCTTCGGTCGATTCTGCCTTGAATTTCCCTTTTGTAGAAGATAGCAAAGTCATATGTGTTTCTGCCAAAGTGACCTGCATCAGATATTTTCTACTGAATATGATTCTAATGTTGTTTGTTTTTGGAGACAGGATTCTTAGTTGGATTCACAACTGTTTACTAGCCTTGTCTTGTTGTTCAAGCTGTAACTACATTTGCATGTGCCTTTCTCGTGCTTATGAGCCTAATGTCGGCTTCCACACTTTTAGCTCGTTGTATAAGCCCTCATCTTTGTTCTTATCGTTGCTAAGCCTTGTATCATTTTTCCTTTGCAAATTGACACCTTTTACCTTGAGGATACATTCCCCGAGTGTCCTTATCTTGCTCATGTTCCTTGCATTATGCATAGGTTTGTTCCTTGCGCTTGGAACTAGTTTCACTTGCCCCTGACACTTGTCTCCTCGCATTTAGAGCATTTTTTTTTCTATCCTTCGAGCTCGTTAAAAATAGTAAGGAGGCCACAAGTTGACTTTTTTGGACTCATTAAAAATTCATGGGAAAGATATTGAGTTTCTTTAGGCCCAATTCTGACTCCTCAAAATAGACTTGATTTCTGAGTAAACTTGTCCATTCAGGCTCATGAGGAATATGTGAATGGGAATCCACATTGGTGGTAGGTTATCACTTTCTCAGACCATGTGGAACAATACAAGAAAGGAACACTCCCTTTTCTACGGAATTGAGAAGAGTATTCTCAGGCATAGGTTTATCACTTTTATGGACCTGAGGGACTAAACTTATGGAAAAGGAACCCCCAGTATGAGCTTAGTTTTCTCTTTTTCGTGCTTTGGACCTAAACATGAAAAATATTCTGAGTGTACTTTATGTCTTTGTCATGCTTGTTAAACCCTAAAGAACAAAGCATCGAGTTTAATGTTATAAGCCCCATTCCTCGTAATCAAATGGATCTTTCCGAGTGATCTTACCTTCCTTCACACTCGTAAAACTCAGGCTATATGTTGCTTTTGAAGGAGCATTGGGTAGGTGGAAATTTAACCTTTTCGGACCTTCCTAACTAAATACAAAAAAGGTGCTCCTTACTTCTTCGAAAGCTAAGAGAGTTCTTCTGTGGTTTGTTTTATACTTTTCCGGCCTCAGGTGACTAAATTGTACGAAAAATAACCCCCCTGGAGTATTCTTTGGAGTGTTCAGACTCTCTAAACTATGAAAACTGTTAGGAACCCATGTCAATCCTTCTCTTTACCGTGTTAGTATATTGTTGTTGGACACATATGCTTTGTAATTCGTCCCATAGTAATTGTTGATCCATAGTTTGTGTTATTGTTGTTGGGCGCATATGCTTTGTAAGCCGCCTGTAGTATTTGTTGATCCATAGTTTATATTGGCCCATGGTTTTGACCCATAGTATTGGCACCTATTTTTAGTATATAAGTGTGTGTTGAGGCCAAGGAAGGCACCGTGAAGTTATTTTGTATTGAGCTTGCTCAAAGGAGGTTGCCCCCTCGAAGTGGCCTGCGATTAATATAAAAGTGATTTTAAGTTCTGCTGCTATATCGTGTATTTTGATTAATTATTTCCTGCAGGGTCCTCACAAAAACACCATCGAGCATGTACTAGTTCAGGCTCGTTAAATCCACGAATCAGTGCTTTATCAAGCATTCATCTGTCTTTTATTCGAGCTTGCCAAAAATGAAGATGGTCCCAAGTTTTCTTTCTTGGACTCGTTAAACCTTTACAAGAAAGAGGGGAAGGGAATTTCATTCACATGTTTTTTACATCATGGAAGCAAGTCTTGTTTCCTTGAACAAAGCACCAATTTTGAGTCTATCAACAGTTGGGTCCTAGTATTTTAACCTTATCTCGATTCAGAGTTTCTTACTCCTCCAGTTGGTCTCTTTTCCAATTATATGGGGAATCTGTCAATGTCTCCTACATTGCAGATTTGTTTCGTTGGTCTTTTTGTGTGAAAATCTGCCTAAGTCACTTTTGTTTCATGCTCACTGTTCAAGGATTAAACCTTTATCGGTCATTCTACAGTTTCCTTTACCTTTTGTGTCGGTCATTCCCTGCTATCATTTCATTTCATCATGTCTTCGGCGGTCCTTCTTGTGAAATTCAGTACCAATTCCATATCCAATTAGTCTTTGACTTACCTCGTGTTGGATGATGAAGGATTACTTAATTCCTTCCTTCCAACGGATCTCTTCCTATCGACTACAACACATCTTGCTCTGGAAATGAGATTTAGAGTTTTATGACAGTACCTTGGGGATTACAGTCATCAGTGGCAATTTCCCTCACTATTGGGTAGTGGGAATACCTTAATGTCTCCTACTCAATGGATTCTTCAAGTGTTCTACTTCAAGTCCTTGTTCTTACACTTGTTAGAATGTACTAGGTACCTTGGGCACCATTTGAATTAATGGTGGTTTCCCTCACTTTTGTTAATGGTTTTCATCATTGATCGGTAATCAAACAATTTGCTCCATGTTTGAATTCATCTCCTTTATTTGCATGGTTAGGATTCGTACCTTTTTTGGGCGGGTTGGATTGAAGACCTTCGGCCGACAATAGCATCGTCATTTTGCTATTGCCCAAGTTGCACAAGACCTTGTTACATTTTATATGACATCTTGTTGAGACATAGATCCACCTTGTATTTTTGTGGCTATGATCGATTGTTGATCATGGATCCACCTTGTTCATTTTTGGCCATGACTCCTTTAGATTTGATATGGTGCCTTTTTACATATTGAGATACCATGATAGTTTCATTAGTTATACATATGTTGGATCTGCCTGTATCTTTATGGCAATGATTTTTATATGGACTTGTATGTCCCAGAGATCAGTTTTATCTGACATTTATCTCTCTTTCAGGTATCCTCATTTGATCCTTTCAATCTTGGATTCTTTGCTCTCTCCATACTCAATTGTTTCCTTTATAATGTATTTCGGCTATCATCTTCCCCTATCATCTTCCCCTCTAACCTCATACATTAGGGGGTGTTAACCCAAAAAATCCCTCACTCAGCTCTACATGGACTACACCACCCAAGGACACCCATTCATGACCCTCGTAACACACCATTAGACCCCCACACCCTCAAAAAGACTTAAAAATGAGTAAAACGGCTTAAAAACCCCAAAAAGGAGCCTAAATAACTCTCCTAGGGGCTAAAGCCTCCAAAAATGGGCTAAAACCCCTCAAAGGAGCCTAAAACCCTAAAAGGAGTTAAACTTAGGTTGGAAGGGGCTAATAGCCCAAAAAAAGGGCTAAAGCCTTGACCAAGGGCTTAAAACCCTAAAAGTCTCCAAAAAGGCTATAAAAGGAGGGGTGGAGGTCACTCTAAAAAACTTCTCCCTTACATATTGTTATGCTACCCGTGGATGCCTTGAGACCTTTGCCTCTCAAGCCACCCACACTCCCTCTCCTCCATTTACATTGAGCCATTGCTCCCCCATCCAAGAGAGGTGCTTCCACAAGCTAGGGCATGGTGGCCCATTTCCACCAAAGAGAAGGTATAACCATATTTCATGTTTTGTTTCTTAGTTTCTTATTTTTCTTTGTTTTCTAACCCTTATTTTATTTGCAGGTTTTAGATCTAACATTGTTTTGCAGGTGTTTTAATCTATTGTAGCTTAGGATTTATTTGCAGGTCTTTGGAGGAAGAACCCTAACCCTTGTGTGCAGAGGGGTTCATCATTGCTTGTATCTCCTTTCTACTCTTAGCTTAGTTTTCCTTTCAGTCTTTTTCTAAGAAGGAACCTACCCTTCTATCCTATAGATAGAAGGGAGCCATTCCTACCTCTGTAGGAAGGAGAAATCCCTGCTACAGAACTGGTGACCATACCAGGTCGATCCCACAGGATCCCTAGTCCAAATTTTTAATTTCCAAGTTTTTAAATTTTTTACCCTAGTTTTAAAAAAATTTCTATTAAATCCATCTTAAATTCAGTTTATTTCCTATTTTCAGTACTATTGAAGCCTTTGCTAGGAAAAACCGAGTCAGATTGGCCACAACACAAGTTACTGTAGGCCAGATCTGATTCTATCTCACAAAAAACCCCAAATCTAGAGTAGGGAGTTCTTATCTGGGCCAAAAGTGAGACTAAGGTGCACTTAATGGGAAAATAGGTGCACCCAGGGTGCACTTAATGCCCCAATAAGTGTGACTTCAACCCAAAAACTCAGCCCCCAACTGTTTCTGCATTCTATGCGACTCCCTCTCATGTTTCTAAAAAAATCTCATGCCCCCCTCGCCAGATTTGATCAGAAATGTGCGGCCTGTCACACAGAACTTTAATTTTAGTTTAATAATAGTTATATTTCAGTTTTATAGGACTTTTAGTGTCGCTCAGCCGCCTCTGTCCAGCACTGCAAGTCAATTTCAGTTTCTGTTTTCATTTTCTGCAATTTCTTTCATAAACAATGTGTAGATGCCAAGTAAATGTTAAATGGCTTAATCAAATGATCCTAGCCTAACTAAAATCAACCTAAAATTAACCATCTTTCTTCCCCTTCCTCCTTTACCCAATTATCACACTCCAGGGTATTCTGGGATATGACGAAAGGCAAGCTCATATAGATCTAGGCACTCCACTATATTGTTCCAAACCATTAAAACCTGATGACCTAGAAGGTAGAGGGGGTAGAGAAGGAGGGCTTCTCACAGTGCTAAGATTCCTCCCTATTGACCAACCTAGAATCTGAGAGGTGACCTGAGGATCTATGGATAGGCTTAGCCCCATTGTGTTGAGAGCCCAACACCTTCTCTTAGTTGAAGAGGAATATCAGTGTGAGGTAGACATCTAGTTAGGCCAGCAAACATTCAGGGTTAATCATTGTATTTGTTCAAAAATTTGTATTATTCAATGCTTACATACATAAACATAATAAAATGAACTCTACCATGATGAATTCATAAACCATTTGCAACAACCAAATACCAGAAGAAAAAAAAAACAAATACACCATACCAACTAATTAACCCAACTCAGTTCATGATGCTGAGTTAGCCTTAAAATTTACCAATTTACACTAAGTACAAACAAATATATAGTCTTTCAGTACATAAGTCCTTGACTGCTTCAACTATGGGAAATACTTGGGCTTTTCCCAGAGACTTATTGTGAGGGGTACCACAGGAACCCCAAAGTAGCTGGCCACTGAGAGGAATTGCCAGGCGAAATGGGAAATGACCCCTTCCGATTGAGTAGAAACACCTATGACAAAAAAGCCAAGCACTGTCTCTTGGAAGTCTTGGTGGCTGAGTGACCACCTGCAGCCAATAGGAAGCCACTGAAACCGGGGTCCAAACATCATTCCCACCCAGTTTCAAGCTTAAAATATAACACAATTGATCCTCCACGCTCTTCCTCATGCCTAAGAGGTGAAACACCACCATTTGGAACACTCAATCGACACCATCGAAGCCACTCTCAACGATCTCCCACACCATTAGAAGGCCACATAGCCTCTGATTCTGATTCAGACCCGTATCAGTCTGAACCAGACCTCCATACTACACCATCAAGCCCCATGGCTAGTGCAAATCCGGATCCATTTTTTGGCATACCTTCACAACCTGTCACCCACAACTTGGAAAGTGGCGCAAGCACAGTTATTCAAACTATCATTGGTCAGCTACCACCACCTATAGTGACCAGCCAAGCTGGCACACTGGCAGCACATGAGGGAAATGGCCCTTCCACACACACTGCCACTCCTGCCACATAGGGGGGAAGTGGACCATCCACTTACATTGCCCCTACTGTCATACATGGGGGAAATCTCCCCGCCACTCATACTGTCCCACCCACAACACTTGGGGGCATTGTCCCATCCGCAATGGTGCCACCGCAAGCACCCGTAGCTGTGCAGATGCATTATGCACCTGCAAACCCCACCACCATCACAGCCCCATCCCACATCAACTTGGGGTCAAATATACCCTTCATGGCTCGTCTTAACTTGCCTAACTTGGCCATATTAACAAATTATCCCATCCGCCATCAATATTTTTGGCCTCCAATGCCAACTAAGCTTCCATCAGACATCCCCAAGTTTGAAGGAAAAGCAAGGGAATGTCCCCAAAACCACATAATGACATTCCATTTGTGGTGCTCATCCAACAGCATCGTAGATGACTCCATCAAGCTGAGACTATTCCAACGTACCCTTACAAGTGCCATGGCCAAATGGTACATTGAGCTGCCACAAGCCAAGTACTTGGACTTCAACTCCCTAGCCTTCATGTTCCTACAGTATTTCCAACTCCCTGTTCGATATGACGAAGGGGTGGAGATCCTGCTATCCTGCTGACAAAGCACTGGCACTCACATAACTTACCATATCCATGAGTGGTGGCAACACCGTAGCTTATGTAAAATCCAACTTGATGATAGGATCTTCTTGGATTGGTTCCTTAAGACCTTGCTCCCGCCCATAGCAAAGGACGTCGTGTCTGAATGTCCCCAATATGAAGAAGAGGCCATACTGAAGGCCCAACGATTTGACCTTATCTACACTTAGTCTGTATATCTATACACCATCATTCCAGATGCTCCCCATTCGAGTACCTGCTACCGTGACGCACCGAGGGCATCCCATGCTACTGACGGCATCATAGGATCGGTCTCCCAACAACCACAGCCTCTACCAACACCACCTTCCATTACACCACAAACAAGCAACACTGTTGGTGTTTCCTACCAGAACCAAGCTCCGGACTATGCAAGAATGATGTCTTAGTTTGGAGCAACATTGTTGGTGTTGCCTACCAGAACTAAGCTCCGGACTATGCAAGAATGATGTCTCAGTTTGGAGCAACAAATTCCTATGCACAGCTTGCACCACCACAATAGGTTCAGGCCATGGCTTGGCCAACACAGCAGTATGTGGGGCAAATTCCCACATTTGTGGCACCACCACCCCCACAAATCTACTATGCACCGCCAGTGCAACCAATTCAAGCCCCCGCCCCTGATCCACCTGCCCCATTGGGACAAGTGTTCACACAACAAAACCGTCCCAACCAGCCTTCCCCCAACAATAAAAAAGGGAAAGCTCGAAATAACCGACCTCGGAACCAAGCCAATAACCAACCGCAGGGAGGTGGTTAACAACGAAACCCTCCCAACAATGTCGCAGCAAACCATCCAGCCCAAAACCCCCCACGACAGAATGCACCAAGACACAACGCCCCGTTGTGCACAAACCAATCGTGCACACTCTGTGAGGTCTATGGACACTACACATTTGAGTGTCCCCTCATGGGTCGTGCTAAGCATGCCATCCAAAATGAGGTTCAATAGGCTACCAACGCTGCAAATCAATCCCAACCCAACCCAAAACCACAAGGACCTCCCCCCATGATGCTTCAAAACCCACTACCAGTCCAACAATTGGTGGGAACCGCACCCCCTCCCCAACCCAATCCCAATGCTCCGAGGGCACCTCCCATGGCAGAAACAGGTGTTCACCACCTGCTAGCCATGATGACTAAAGAGGTCAACTTGCAAACTAGATGAAATCAATACGGTACCACCACCGAATCCACTGACACAGCATCAACATCCAAAACAGTCAAACTACCTCTTCAGTTACCCCTATTCCAGTGCCCCCCCATATGCAGAATTTCCAATAACGCCATGGCTAGAGCTACATTTAGCTATAGAATTGTGGATGATTTGGCCCAAACGCCAAGCACCATGTTTTCTCTTGAGGTACTTAAAACATGCCCAATGCAGTGGAAAGCCTTACTAACTGCCCTTGGGGCAGTAGACCCCTCTGACTCCAAGTTGATTACATTCGACACAGAGAATGGAGAACCACACATGCCATCGACCATTGCCTTGCAAATTCCGGTGTCCATCCGGAATCTGTTCGTGCATCGATACATAGTGGATGAGGGGGCATCCACGTGCATTATGTCTACCTTGGTTTGGTAGAAACTTGGATCAACAATTCTGCAACCATCCTCCACAACTCTGCGGGCTTATGATGGGCATCCCACTAAATCCCAAGGAATCCTCCCCCACGTCCCCATCACATTAGCCGAGAAGACAGTGCTGATTGACATAGAAGTCATCAACGCTTAACTAGACTACAACCTCCTCCTCAGAAGGAGTTACATGTATGTCATGCAAGCAGTAGCATCAAATGTCTTCCATCTCATGATGTTCCCCCATGAAGGGAAGATTGTGATGGTTGATCAGCTCACTTATCATGATCCGCAAGGGTTAACGACACCTGCCAACATTATCCCTACCATCACCACCATTGAGCCGTAAGGGACAACTACGCACACTAATGTCATCCCTGCAATCAACACTATGGTTGACAACACACCGGCACCTCCATTGTTGAATGTGGGCCTTGGGTTGTTTGTCGATACCACCATGACGGATCCTTTCCAGTTAGTGTCACCACCACTGACACAAAATGAAACTGCGGACTTGTGCATGGTCTCATCAAGCACCGCTGCACCCAAACAACAACCGCAGCCACAGCCCCAATGACAACCACAACATCGTCCGCAGCCGTAACACCAATAGCAGCCGCAACATCAATCGCAGCAGTAGCATTATGTACAACCGCAAACATAACTGCATCCCCACATGCAACCGTCAGGGATTTATTTGGGCTCATCCCCAGTCCATACGATTCCCTTCCTCTTCCCCCCACCTAGTGTCATGAGAAAAACACTAATGGCCACCTTAAGCTACCCAATTTTACATTGGGAATTCTGGTGTGGTATCTTGATCCACCAGCTCAACCAGCAACGCCCCAAGTTGTTTTAACCCCGGTGCAACCTACCGCAATTGAGTCCCACCCTCCACCTGATCCGCACAAGACAACTGCCGCACCCATTCCTGCACCGCCCCAACCCAAAAGGGCTAGGGGCAAGAACACCAAAGCCACCGTAGAGCCATGACAAGTCCCACTTTGCACCATGTGCGAGAAACAGGGCCATCCAACTCAGAATTGCCCTAAAATTCTAGTGATCCATGCACACCTAGATGCCATGGATACAGACGAAAACATCCCCATGGTTGAACTCCCAACCGCGCCAGTAGTGAGGAACAAGGCATTAAGGACAAACCATGCTTGCGCAATTTGCGGCTTGTATGGACATTACTCCCACCATTGCCAAGATTTTCCTGAATTTTGAATGGCTCTTGCCGACCTCCGTCACCATTCCCTTGAGTCTGAGATCACCTTGATCGAAGAAGTTCACCCACCACCTCCTTCTTCAGACACCATGTCCATTTACATGATGTATAGTTCCACCGACCCGCTCATCTCCTCCTCCAATGACGGTCCATCAGACCTGTCTCTTTGTTGCTTCATCAACGATGAGGAGATACTTGAAGCTTTGACCGCCTCGGAATACCCTTGGGATGACATGCACCATCGCTCGTTCTTCCTCTCAGAAGAATTGGTGTCGTAGTCTAACTAGTTTTCTGTGGAGACCAAAGATTTCATCCATGGGAAGGTCGACTAGTTCAAGAATCCCATCCCAACACCAGATGTCTTCGAAGAACGGAATATGGCGAACATTTCTCCAACCATTAAAATTGACATCTCAACCAATTCTGAGATTGTTGAAGAAATCATGTTGGGGGCATCCTACTCCCCAGAAGAGGTCGATGCCTACAAAGCTCTCTTCCAATAATTCCGCAACATATTCTTCTGGTCTTACACCAAAATGGTCGTCCTAGATCCATCCATCATGGAACACCACATCGACATATGGCCTGATGTGGCTCCCATACACCAAAATCAATGGCCCATCCATCCTTCCAAAGTGGTCGTGGTGAAAGCTGAGATAGAGAAGTTGTGCACAGCTGGCTTCATCTACCCTATTGCGTACACCAATTGGGTTTCTAATCCTATTCCCGTGAATAAAAAATAGGGTACCATTCATGTTTTCATAGACTTCCGCAACCTCAATGGAGCATGTCCCAAAGACAACTTCCCCACACCCTTCATTGATCAAATCATCGATGCTTGTGTTGGACATGAGGCCTTTTCCTTCATGGACAATTTTTCTGAATATAACCAAATCCAAATCTGGAAAGAAGACCATTATAAGACGGCATTCACAACCCCATGGGGCACATTCGCTTACTGAGTCATGCCCTTTGGCTTGAAAAATTTTGGAGCCACCTTCCAGCGCGCCATGACACACTATTTCTGTGACCTCATTCACATTATGTTGGTTTGTTTCGACAACCTCATTGCGCTGTTGCAGAAGCAAACACAACACATAGATGACCTACAACAAGTGTTCTTACGATGTCACAAGTATGAAATCTGCTTGACCCCTTTCAAGTGTGTTTTCTATGTCCCCATAGGCCATCTACAAGGATTCATCATGTCACACAAAGGAATTATCGCTGATCCCTGTAAATTCCAAACGACTTCCCCCCTAACGTCACCCCTTTAAGTGGCAACGTTACAACTTGTATTATAGTCTTTCATTTTTTGTTTTACACTTTTTTCAAAATTGAGTCTTATGTATCGTTTCCTCTGACTGCTTCAGATGGAGCACACCTCAAACCAGTATATGGGATTCGCGGATGGATCAAGTAGATGGTCTTCGAACCTCACCTCGGTTGCATGGGTCATCTACTCCCCATCACACGAGTTGATCCACATCGACAAAATATGCATGGGCACCACAACCAACAACCAAGCTGAATACGATGGTGTAAATGGCCTCTTGGTTTCCGCTCTTTAGTTAGGCATTCACCATCTCGATGTCTTCTTAGAATCCCAGCTGCTTGTTTCTCAGATGAACAACTACTATCAGGTACGTGATCCCTGCCTCTTTAGAAAGTACCTGCACACTAAACAGATGGTTAGAGAATTTGAATCCATCGCATTCACACATGTTCCCAGAAACCTCAATAGTGTCGTAGATCAAATGGCTAATGATATTCTAAATTGGCACATCCACAACCGCATATAGGAAACATACAACCATAACATCATGCATAACTATGTCCAAAAATGCACACACAAGTGTAATAATACATCACATAGACATTTTCATTCCACATCATCATAAAAATACTGACATAATAAAAGCGCATCCACGTGCGTCAAAAATATATATAGATAAATAGATAAGTCACATGTCCAATACAAAATGAGAATCCACATATGCTTTCTCAACAGGATATACATAGCGACACAAAAACTCCTAAGTGCACCAACTCACTAGGGGCAGCACCATCAGCTGCTAATTCAAAGTCACCCGAAACCGGTTCGAGACACCTCTCACACCTCTGGGCTCAAATTTATATCTCTTTATAATACCATCGTCTCATGTTTAATAAATTAATTTTGGGACCATTTCCCACAAGTCACCTCGATTTACGAGTCATGACATGACGATGAAAGCATCTACGAACCCATGCTTGCATCACACTCCCCTACCACTACTCATGTGAGTTTTCGGGCCACCGCCCATTAAGGAATGCCATTTTTACTTTTATTTTGTATTTTAACACATAGTTGTCTTTTCCATTCACCACACCTTACGTGGATCTCTAGACCATTGTCCACAAAATGATTTATTTTTCTTGCATGTATTTGGCATAGAGATGCCCCAGGACTTGCACTCACATCACATGTTGTCAAGTCCATCCACCGCAACACACACACACGCTCTCTTGACCTTTGTCCGAGAGCCACCTCAATTTGCATGCCTATGATGCATCGACTTGCGAGCCTCTGCCGCGATCTATCCCACGCATGTATTGGTATGTTTGAGAGCCTTCTGCTCCATCCATACTATGCTGATAACCTTTGGACCTCTATCCACCATCCCAACATGGGGCACTTCCTGTGCCACCACAATCGGTTGACCACACTAGAGTTTCATTTTAGCTCTTTTTTGACTCCTTAAAACAATGAAAAGATAGCCGAGCGCAGCTGCTTCCTTTCCCGATTGCTAAAGTATAGGAAAGGGCATCTACATCATCTTGTTTACCTCCTTTTGTGGACCATGTATACCATCAATTGAAAAGGACTTCATTGGCACACTCAAGCCAAGACTGTTCCCCTCTGCATACTTTTATGCTTTCTCGGGCAGAGGGGCCACACTTTATGAGAAAATCTCACCATGGGTTGTCATTAAGCTCTTTTCCAGCCTTCTCATCAAGAAAAGATTGCCAAGCGAACTTGGTTTCGTTCATGCTTATAAAAGTATCTGAATGACCATCTAGTCAGTATAGGTTTAACCTTTTCCGGCCTGATTGGACTACCAACGGTAAAGAAGTCTCTCATCCCTTACAAGATGAGCAAGCTCTCCTATGTATACTTTTATCCTTTTTCGGGCACCGGAGACTACTAATGAAAAAGAGCCCCCACTGGAGTCTTCTTTGTGCTTTCAGACTCTCTAAAATTGAAAGCACCATCGAGCATTTACCTTCTTGGGATCACCAAAAATCCATGAGATCGTACCACAACGGTGTCCCCAGACACCACCCCACAGAAAATAGTTTGACAGCATTCCCACATTGGGTCGCCTTTGTTTAGAGTACTTTGCAATGTGTATTCCTTGGATCCCATCAATTTCAAAAGTGTCTACCTCCTCCAAGCATTTCCCATTTGTAGTGAAATTCCCAGTATTACAACTATGATCCCATTTCCATGAGTCAATTCCATTTGTTTCCTGGTCTACCCTACCGTCATACTCTGAACAAATGAAGTTTGAGTCTACTGCACTCCCCCTGCCCCTATTTAATTCTTTCCCTCTCCCCCCCAATTCAGTGGGTCAGTCCACAGATTGTCTCATACCTTTTGGTTATTTCCCTTGTGCTTATGGTCAAGGAAACATCATTTCCTTGACTAGGGGAAGGTCTCCCTCTGTCGACGGCAACACACATATTCTAGAGGATAGACCAAGAGGTCCCTATACCTTTGTTTCATTAACATCATTGATGAGTTCCTTGGACCACTTGAGAGGAGTCCTTAGTGCCTCTCAAGATGGTTGTTTCTCATGTGCTTGACTTCAACTACATCATCGAACCATTGATATTCATACAGGGTTTGTTCCACACAATACTTGGTCAAAGACCCCGGATGTCACTTGACTCTAGCACATTGATGAGTCTACTAGAGGGACCTAAATAGGTTATGTCCCTTGTGATTTCTGGGTTGCATTGGAGACAGTGTTTAGAAGCCCTAGCAATGATTCTATATAGATTTATGATTGATGCAACATACTTGTACCATAGAGACTCTGACTCTCAATCAATGAGTCCATATAGCTATGTACCATTCCAGATCTAGCAGACCATTAGTCATGAAGATATAGCATTCCATGAGATTTCCATGGGTCCAATGTACTAGATCAGTATTGTATTCAACCTCACATTTGAGGCAACTATTATTGTATCATCAGTTGTATATGATCGGCTCTTATATTTTAGAGCATAGATCAAATTATTCTTTTGACATAGTCACAAGC
Organism: Pseudotsuga menziesii; assembly: GCA_001517045.1. Classification (NCBI taxonomy): domain Eukaryota; kingdom Viridiplantae; phylum Streptophyta; class Pinopsida; order Pinales; family Pinaceae; genus Pseudotsuga; species Pseudotsuga menziesii. Next base: position 59,831 of record LPNX010284461.1, on the reverse strand, counting down.
ATGGGGATGCCCACCTCATCCATATACATGTCACACATTGTTTGTATCTCACCCATTGATGGGAACCATATTAATACAAAAACCAAAAGCCACCAAGACCCAACCCCGGAAGCACCACCTCTATGCAGCAAATCCTATGATGTCCGTCAACCATACGATGAGCTCCTACCCTCACTCATCAGGGGAATTCTGTTAACCCAAAAAATCTCTCACTTACCTCTACATGGCCTACACCACCCAAGGACACCCATTCATGACCCTTGTAACAACCCATTAGACCCCCACACCATCAAAAAGGCTTAAAAATGAGTAAAAGGGCTTAAAACCCCCAAAAAAGAGCCTAAATAACTCTCCTAGGGGCTAAAGCCTCCAAAAAGGGGCTAAAACCCCTCAAAGGAGCCTAAAACCCTAAAAGGAGCTAAAGTTAAGGCAGAAGGGGATAAAAGCCCAAAAAAGGGGCTAAATCCCTGACCAAGGGCTTAAAACCCTAAAAGTCCCCAAAAAATATATAAAAGGAGGGGTGGGGGTCACTCTAAAAAAATTCTCCCTTGCATATTGGTATGCTTCCTATGGATTCCTTGAGACCTTTTCCTCTCAAGCCACCCACACTCCCTCTCCTCCATTTCCATTGAGCCATTGCTCCCCCATCCAAGAGAGGTGCTTCCACAAGCTAGGGCATGGTGGCCCATTTCTACCCAAGAGAAGGTATAACCATATTTCATGTTTTGTTTCTTAGTTTCTTAGTTTTCTTTGTTTTCTAACCCTTATTTCATTTGCAGGTTTTAGATCTAACATTGTTTTGCAAGTGTTTTAATCTATTGTAGCTTAGGATTTATTTGCAGGTCTTTGGAGGTGGAACCCTAACCCTTGTGTGCAGAGGGGTTCATCATTGCTTCTATCCCCTTTCTGCTCTTAGCTTAGTTTTCCTTTCAGTCTTTTTCTAAGCAGGAACCTACCCTTTTGTCCTATAGACAGAAGGGAGCCATTCCTGCCCCTGTAGTAAGGAGAAATCCCTGCTACAGGGGGCATCTATTATAGCTCAAAATGACACATCTCTGCCTGTGACCACTTTCCCATGATTCTGTCACATGTCAACACTTCCATGACGACACTTCATGAAATTCACTGAAAGGTATTCCTGTTAGCTAAAACTTTCTAGAAGACACCAATGTCTGAAAATGCCCAAAAATACCCTAAAAATGAGTTTTTTGATGTGTACACATGTTTCCTTAAGGAAACCCGCATACATACGCGATTTGCTATATATAATACCCGTGTATCCCTTAAATACACAACTTTTTGCATTGCAACCCACATATACCTCCTTGTGTACGCAACTGTTGTCTCCGCAACCCGCGTACGCCTCCTAAAAATGTCAAAAAAATATGTATTTTGAAATTTGGGTAGTTTGGGTAGTTATGCCACTGACTCCTTTAGTTATAACTACTTTGTATTCGACCCTAACTCTTCATTCAGCATATAAATAGAGATAGGGAGGTCCATGAGAGGTGACTTGAATCTTTGCATTGTTATGCTCGAGGATTTGGAGCTCTCTTTTCCCACACCTTTGCCCTAGAAGCTTTCTCCTTGTGTTGCAGATCTTGGAGACTGAGTTCCTTGGAGAAGAGAAACAACATAACCAGATCAAGGTTTCATGAGGTTCCGAACATGAAGAGAAGGTATACTTGTACTTGTTTTCAAGATTAATAAAGATGTGATGTCCTTCTTCTTCCCAAATCATTGTTCAATGTGTCATTGAATCTTAGTTTATGATCATATGATGATGTTAATCAGATTAGTATTGCATGTTTATTTGATTATCATTGCTTTATATGTGGTCATAATGGTTTGAGGAAGGTATAATTCATTTTGTAGGTCTCTTGGAGCGAGAGGAGCAAGAGGAGCAAGAAGAGGATTGAAGGGCTACACGGATCAGCCTTCGTTTGGCTAAGGTAAGAACCATTATAATCTCTGAACTTGCTTATATATGCTTGTTGAACATTGTGCATCTCTCTTTCCACCCCAGTATGTTGATGGCATCTTAAACCCTATCCATAGGAAACTTTCCTTTATAATAGTACAGGAATACTGAAACTATCACAACAATCAGTGTAACAACAATGAAACTATATCAATAAACATCTCAGCATCTATCATTCTAACATCTCAGTAATCATCTCAACAATCATCAGTGTGACAACATTGTATGCATCTCAACAATCATCAGTGTGACAACACTACATACATTTCAACAATCATCAATATAACAATACTAAAATTATCATCAGTATAACAATACTAAAACATACATCTCAATTCATCATCAGTATAATAATATTGAATCAACCATCTTAGCAATCAGCACACCAATGCTGAACCAATCATCTCAACAGTCATCAGTATAACAATACTGAACTAAAAAAATCAACGCTCATATGTATAACAATATTGAACTAAACATCTCAACAATCATCAGTATAACACTACTGAAAGAAAACATCTCATCAATCAATAGGGTAGCAATACTGTAACAACCTACCTTCCCTCTAACTATCTTGGAGCAGCATCACAGTGAGTTCTCTAGTATATCCACCAAGGAATTTTGTCTAACTTACTAACCCTTTACAGCCAACAAGCCTAGTTAGACAGATGGATATTCCTGGGGACCAACAAGCCTTTTTCCTGGCTTACAAACAAACTTGGGTTAAACTGATCTATCCAGACATACTAATCCCCCTAGGATCAACAGGTCTCGTCTGACTAACCCTTTCAGGCCAAATAGTCCTATACAGACTTACCCTACTCTAGAATGAGCTACTCACCACTGCATCCTTCTTCCATCTACAGTCACTCCCTCTTTCAAGAGAGGTCCTTTTGGACTACACCAATCTTGTCTTGAAAGTATTCAAACTTTACACAAGCTAGTGACTTAGTCAACACATCTTCCATTTGTTCCTCTGTAGGAACACACTTGATATTTACAGCTCCTTTCTGAACCATGTCCCAAATGAAGTGATATATCACTTAAATATGTTTTTAATTATCATGAAATACTCTATTTTCTATCATCTTGATACAACTTTGATTATCACAAAGGATATCAGTAACATCTAACTCTTCATCAAATAAACCTTCCAACATCTTTCAAAGCCATACTGATTCACCACAAGCTGAACAAGCAGCAATGTCTTCTTCTTCCGTTGTTTTGAGTGCAATACTGGTCTACTTTCTACCAAACCATGAGATCATGACTGATCTGAAACTAAAGCAACATCCTAAGGTGCTATTTCTATCTTTAGCACTTCCTTCCCAATCTAAATCTATGAACCCATGTAGTATGATCTCACCATCTGGGGTACATCTAATCCCATAATCTAAAGTTCCCTTTAGATATCTCATCGCATTTTTTCTCCTATCAGGTGAATATGTTTGGGATTCACCATGTACTGAATTAGTGTGTTTAAAGAAAAACATATATCTCGTCTTGTATTGGTTAAGTACATCACTGAACCAATAATCTGTTTGTACAAGGTGGCATCTATAGTTTGTGAAGTATAATCATTTAATAACTTCAAGTTTGTTGTCATCGGAGTATTCATGGACTTGTAATATAACATTCAAAACCTCTTTAGAATTTCCACTATTTATTTTCCTTGGTTTAGGAAAATCTCATCTAGATATTGCCAAACTTCAAGACCTAGAAAGTAGTGCATCATTCCAAGGTCTTTCATCTCAAATTCTGCACCAAGCTTCTTCTTGCATTTATTGATAGGCCTATCCACTCATGTTAAGAATAAATGATCCACATATAATAGTAATATCATAATCCCATCATCCTCAACCTTATAGTAGAGGATAGATTATTCCTTACTCTTGGTAAAGCCTAAACTCATCAGGATTCCATCGATTATTTTGTACCATGCTCGGATTTCTTGTTTTAGCCCATACAATGCTTTCTTAAGTTTACATACATAAGCTTCTCGATAATCACTCTCGAAACCTTGTGGTTGTTCGATATTCACTTCTTCTTCTATCAAGCCATTTAGAAAGGTTGTCTTTACATCCACCTGATGTAACTTCCACTCTTTTTGGATGCCAAGGCAAGGAAAGTTCTAATTGAAGTGTGCCTAGCTACTAGAGAAAAGGTCTCTTCATAGTCAATTCCTTCCTTTTCGGAGAACCCTCTAGCTACAAATCTTTCCTTATACTTTTATATACTCCCATGTGCAGAATGATTTGTTTTGAGGATCTAGTTTGAGGATACCACTAACTTGTCTTTTGGTCTGGGTACTATTTCCTACACAACATTCTTTATTATGGATTGGTATTCCTCGACCATTGCATTAACCCATTCCTTCTTCTTTGTTGTTTCTTCAAAACATGTTGGTTCTTTATCTACTAGATCACTCATCAAACCCATATAACTAGGCTATGAATTTGGCTTATTCCTTTCTCTAATGGTTCCTTCTGGGACACCATGCCTTTTTTCTTCTTCAATTACATCACGAGCCCAGGAAGGATTTCTCTTTCAAGAAATCATTTCACGGGGTAATTCTTCTGGTAACTGAGGTTTGGTCATATCATGATCATTAGGTATCTGGATTTTTTCTTCATTCCTAATTGGTTTAGGACTTTCTGTAACCTTGGGATTTTCATGTTGCTCTTCATCTTCCTTATCTTTCTTTGACTTTATGAAAGTTGTATATTCATCAAATGTTACATCTCTACTAAGTTCAATCTGACGGTATCCTAGGATATAGATTCGATGGGCTTTTAAATGTTCACTATACCCTACAAACAATCCCTTCTTTCCTGAAGGATCTAACTTTGTTATTTTCTCCTTGCGAATATGAATGTACACATGACAACCAAATATCTTTAGGTGACTTACCTCAGGATTTTCTTTGGAAAACATTTCTTCTAGGTTTTTTTTCCCAAGAGCACTGTGGGAGATTCTATTCTGTACATATAATTTTGTTCTGGTTTCTTCTGCCCACATGTACATTCGTATATCTTTATCATGTATCATATCTTTTACTGCTTCCACGATAGATCTATTCTTTATTTTTGCCACACCATTTTCTTGAGGTTTATAGGGAATGGTGAGCTCCCTCTTAATCCCAGCTTCCTTGTAGAAATCATTGAATTCATTTGATGTGAACTCTCCTCCATTATCTGACCTCAAAATATTTATTTTTCTCTCGGAGAGATTTTCTACTAGGGCCTTAAATTCTTTAAACCTTTCAAACACTTCATCCTTATTTTTCAAAATGTATATCCAAGTCTTACGGGAGTAGTCATCAATAAAATAAGCATAGTAAACATACCCACTTAATGAATTTGTTTGCATTGGCCTGATTATGTCTCAATGTATAATATCTAATATCCATTTTCCTTTTCTGACACTTTTTGGATAGGGATTCTTAGTATTCTTTCCTTGTGCACATCCTTTGCATACTCCTTCATGTTCTATCTGAATTTCTGGTAGACCAGTCACAACCTTTCTTACTATTGGTAGAGATTTTTGATGAATATGAGCAAGCCTTTTGTGCCAAAGATCACATGGATTTATTGTACTAGTTTCTAATGTTGAATCTGCATGTCCCTTCAATTTGTAGAGTCCTCCTTCTTCAACTCCAAATTCTACTGCATCATCTATGATCTTTCCTTTTCACCACATGAGGACTTTTCCATCTATGAAGGCAACTCTGAGTCCTCTTTTGTCTAAAGCTGAAATATACAGGAGGTTCTTTATTAGTCCAGGGACATATAGGACATCTTTCATCTTCATGGTCTTTCCAGAGTCCAACTTATAGGATGCTTCTCCCATTCCTTTGATGGGATATTGGGAATCATCTCCAAGCATTACTTTGTGTGGTGAATCCCTTTGTACAAGGCATGATAGAGAGTCCTTGTAACCTATCATGTGCTTGGGTGCACCACTGTCTACTAACCAAGTGTCATTTCCTTGTGATACTGGTCCTATTAGGGGAGAGATCAATACATATTCTTCATGGGATTCTTCATCCTTCTTTGTTTCCTCTTGAACTTCTTCATCACTATATTCAGCAGCATGAGCCTGGAATCTTTTCATCTTTTTAACTTTGTCTACATTCATCGAACAGTTGATGAAAATGTGTCCCAACTTGTGACAAGTGAAGCACTCATAATTTGAGAAGTCTTTCTTGGGACTTTTTAACCCTTGAGTCTTATGAGGATGATCATGAATCTTCCTTTTGTGCTTGGCTTTGGCATGAGATGTCAAGGATTGATATTCATTATCATTTAGCTTCACTTCTCTGGTTGAAATTCTTTCTTCTTCTTGGACACATTCTTCCCATAGCTTCCAAAATTTATTTAGTTTCCTTCTTGAACAGATTCCTTAGATAAAATCTTCCCAATATCTTGACAGACCATTTAAGGTGGTCATCACAATTTTTGTTTCCTCTACTGTATCACCAATGGCTTCTATCTAATTCCTAATTTGGGCTCTTGAAAAGTAATATTGCATGGTCTCTAATTTTTGAGTCCTTACACTTTTGGGGTGATTTCTCAGGGTCATTTTCCTATTTATGTTTCTTCCTTCAAATAGACTGGAAATAACATCAAACGTTTCTTTTGGATTTTCCCTTGATGATACTTTATTAATCAAGTTATCCTTGATGGAGTTAGATATTATCCTTTTGGTTATGATCATATCCTTCTTATTCTTGGGATTAGCCTCCTCCTCTTCTGGTTCTTTCACTTCCTCCTTTACAAACATGTCTAGATCATTATCTTGCAAGATGAGCATGATCCTATACTTCCATGCTATGAATTTTTTAGCACCTTCAATCTTTTCATATAGCCCTGTGTTCTTGGTCATCTTCAACATAATGAGAACTTCAAATGGAACAAGGAGGAAGAGTACTTACTTGAAGAAAAATGTTCTTGGTTGACCCCCATCTGGTTGACCTAGGGTTTTATGTGGAAACCCTAATAGGGTTGAGAGGTGGAAAATATGTGCGTCCATGAGGTGAGGTATACTTTAACTTGATTTTCGTGAGATTGATGATGGAGTCTCAGAAAAACTGAAACATGTTGGAGACATTTACCACCTTACACACACATTTTGGTCAATTTGGCCTAGTTACACCACTATCCTAAGTATTATTGGCTTAATTAACATCAATGAAGCATCAAATGTCATCATCTAGATCACATCCATGCCTACCTTCAGTCAAGGAGGCTAACTTGTCCTTCTCCTACATTCAGGGAGGCTAACTGGAGCACTCCAAGAGTGATCTGAGTGTTATTAATGCACCTAATTGCTAACTAATGGTTACAATCAGTTAAACAGGGTAGTGAAGGTGCCTCCCTTCATTAAATTGATTATTTAATGAACTGGATTCAATAGGGGTGCCTCCAACCAATTCTGATGGTCAGTTACACTTCAGTTAACCTCATCGAGGTTTATTGGAGTCATTAAAGCACTAGCACTTGATGGTTGGCTTGCTATGACATGTGTCTGATCTCTTTTATTTGAGACTCGGTCATTTATTGCACTTCAACTTCAGTTAGGTCTCAGTGGAGCCAATTAGGGTTTTGATCAGTGGTTAACTTGAGTGTTGACTGTGGCTTACATTTAGTTAAGCTAGACTCACTCATTCAATTCAAATGACCTCCTTAGGAATTCAAATTGCTTCTCATTCATGCTTGTAGCATGACATTGTAATGTAATTTCTCATTATTTGTGTGAATATACAGAGCGACTACTCATTCCGTAGCCCATTTACACCATTTCATGAGTTATTTGTTGATTAATCTTTGATGAGACTGATGTTTAGTCCCTAGATCACTGTCCAAGATTAATATGGTATCAGAGCTCATAGCAGGATGAATCTCAGATCTCTAAAAAACTAGGTTTTTGATAGATCTTGCATGAAAATTGAGCAATAGCTCAAAAATCCAGCATTGCACCAAAAGCCAAGGCTTACCACTTAATACCCCAAGTAAAGAACTTGTTGATCAAGCTTTCTTGATTGACTATGTTGGGTGTGATGAAATCCTAAAATGTGTAGGTTGTATGACCTTACGGTGCCCCTTTTGTTGTGATTTGCAGGTTTTAATAGGTACAACTTCAAATGGACTCATCAGTCCCTCTTCTCACCTCATTCACAAGCTATTTAGAATGGAAGTTGAAGATGATTGCATCTATGAAGAGACGAGGTCTCTATGAGGTGTCTATTGGACTTGGAAAAGAGTCTTATGAGAATGAGAATGACTGGCTAAATGACGGTGATAGATATTTTGTAGCAATATGTCTGGCCCTTTCTCCTAGCTTGCGCTACCTTATTGCTTCTGTTGAATACCCAAAGGAATTCTGGACAAAATTGGATAGAAACTTTGGCAAGCACAATGAGGATCATAATAGAACTTTGGAGATCACATCCAGCACCACAATATTTCTTTACTCAAAATTCTCAGCCTCTACTCTCTCTGGTGAAGTTGTTCAAGATGAAGATGAAGCAAAATCTTCTACACATTCAATTTGAATTGAAGAAAGTCTCCATGTAGTGACTCCTTCTCCTAATGTTCCAGAAGTTCATGAGATATCTGATATCTCATCTCCTCATATTTATGAAATAGAAGAAGACATTCGAATCTCTGATATTGAAGAAAAATACTGCTACACTTATGCAAACATTCACCAATGATTTTCCTTTGAATTCTGTGCCAAATTTACCAATAATTGCTTCTGAAAGTGAAGAGAAATTTGATTTTTCTCCCTCTAATGTTGCTGCTAGTGTGAAAATATGTAAAAAATTGGATATTTTGGAAGAAATATCATATTATAAGAGTGACACATTCTCTCCCCATGATCTAGATCTTCCAGCAAAATCCTGTAGGATTGCATGCACCAAAATTCAGAATTTTGAAGAAAAAGACAACTGTGCATCCACCATCTCGGTTGACCATAATTTTGGATCTGATATGAACCTTATTGGATCTGATACAATATTATTTGGATCTTATATGATATTTATTGGTTCAAAATTTCAGGTTCATAAACCTTCAGTACTGCTAGTAGCTGTTCTCGTCAACGGTGTGAAGAAACAAGTACCGCAAGTCTCCTTCGAAACTACTGCTGGGGATTTGATTTCATTTCACAGTTTTGGATCTGTTGTGAACCTATTTGGATCTGATTTAATTTCTTATATGATATTTTTTTGTTCAAATTTTAAAATCCAAGAGATTCTAGTACTGCTTGAAGCTTCTCTCACCAATTTCGATGTGAAAAATCAAGTACCACAGTTCTTGTTCAATTTTACTGTTGGGGATTTGGTGTTAGTTTCCTCTTATGAGGTTGCTGATATTTTATTTTGTGAATCATTAGATATTTCTGAATCTATATCATATTATGGATCTCAATCATTCGCTCTCCACAGTCCCAGGGCTTCTGTACCTTTGGTCACATGCTCATCTCCTCACAGAACTAGTAAAGAGGAAGACATTCTGCATCCGCTTGGACACTTGCTCCTAAGAATTTGGGATGATTTTACCACTCATGGTTTTCTGTTCAAGGCTGCAACATATCAGTTTCTTGAGTTTTCCACACATGTTTTGAATCCTCAAGAACCTTTGCTCTCTCTTTAGATGATTTCAGCTACTCTACATGGGTCCAGTTTTCACCGTGCAGCTGTTCATATTTTTTATTCGGTTGAGTGCATTGTTATTATTCCAAAGTGTAAGATTAATCTAGACATATTCATTTAGTTTGGATTCATAGGTTCACATGCACAGTCTTAGGATGCTATTGCATAGAAGAACCAATTCTTGATTTACTGCTTAGTTTGAGTGGGGGTATTTTCCCATGAGGTTTTTCCTGTTTCCTGGTTATATTAAGCAATTAATTTATTGTACAGGGTGACCTATGGCCTTTGTTTCCAGGGCCTAGAATTCTTATGCAATTTATGTTGTCTACTCCTCCTGACTATAGCTTAAGGGGGGGTGTTGGAGACATTTACCACCTTACACACTCATTTTGGTCAATTTGGCCTAGTTACACCAGTATCCTAAGTATTATTGGCTTAATTAACATTGGTGGAGCATTAAATGTCATCAGCTAGATCAAATCCACGCCTACCTTCAGTCAAGGAGGCTAACTTAGCCTTCTCCTATATTCGGGGAGGCCAACTAGAGCACTCCAAGAGTGATTTGAGTGATATTAATGCACCTAATTGCTAACTAATGGTTACAATCAGTTAAACAGGGCAGTGAAGGTGCCTCCCTTCATTAAATTGATTATTTATTGATTATTTAATGAACTGGAGTCAACAGGGGTTCCTCCAACCACTTCTGATGGCCAGTTACACTTCAATTAACCTCATCAAGGTTCATTAGAGTCATTGAAGCACTAGCACTTGATGGTTGGCTTGCTATGACATGTGTCTAATCTCTTTCAGTTGAGACTCAGTCATTTATTGCACTCTGACTTCAATTAGGGCTCAGTGGAGCCAATTAGGGTTTTTATCAGTGGTTAACTTGAGTGTTGACTGTGGCTTACATTTAGTTAAGCTAGACTCACTCATTCAATTTGCATGACCTCCTTAGGAATTCGAATTGCTTCTCATTCATGCTTGTTGCATGACATTGTAATGTAATTTCTCATTCTTTGTGTGAATCTATAGAGCAGATACTCATTCTGTAGCCCATTTACACCATTTCATGAGTTATTTGTTGATTAATCTTTGATGAGACTGATGTTTAGTCCCTAAATCACTGTGCAAGATTAATAAAATCCTATCTTGTCTTGGCAGCAGTAACTAATCAAAAAATGAAACTTCTTGGATTTTGGATCTGTCTTCACAAAAAGATGCGCTCTTCAAGGGAAAATTGAGGGGGCCCTCTTTCCTGGATGATATGTTGAGGGATTTTTTCAGAATGACAAACCCTACCTGTGCAATGCTTCCTTTCAGGGTGGCTCTGATACCATGTTAACTTTTATCAATTTTCTTAGATGATATCTTAAAACAAATTATCACTAGAAGATCACTGAAAGAACAACATGCACATAAAACATAAGAGCACAAGAACACAAATATTTTCCTTAGGGAAACCGCAAGGGAGAAAACCCCTCAAAACTTCCTCAGTATAGATCTCAACCAGAGCAGTGTAAAACCTATAGAACTGCTTCTAAATTATTTATGGTGCACTAGTTCTTCTTTCTCTTGGAAAAAATATTGAGTGAGTGAGTACAAATGAAGGGGAGCGCCTCCCTATTTATATTCTTCTGTTGACTTGACCTCTAACTTGGTGGGGTTGACTTGTCCAACTGGACATCACAAATAACATTTATTATATTGACACTTGGGTGATATTGACCTGACTTACATTCAGAGGTTTACATTACATCCTTTAATGAATCTAACAAGACCAAACTCATCTCCAGTAGAAGGAATACAAAACATATAGAATATCTTCTAAAGTTACATTATTTTAACAACATAACGGTTCCCTTCCAGACTCCACGGTCGGAGGGGGTTTTTATAAAAACAAATTTCCATAGGGTCGAACAACCAGAATGTTTACGAAGTGTTTCAACAAAAGGAAATGCATAAATGACTCCAATCCATGAGGATGTTGGAATTTCCTTATAGCCATAGATCCATAAGGAGAAAGGGATGTGGGTATGAAGCCTTACCAGACCATGCACCCACTTCCATGAAGGTCGTTTCTGAACCCAACATGACAACTCCAGCCTTAACCTCCGGCAAGAAATAAACATAAGGGTTTAATGTTTTAAAAGTATAAACTAGAGAAATGAAGAATAATAAATTTTGCAGAGGTGACTTACCTTATAAATTTCCCATTGGAAACAAAATACTTACAGACAATCCACCAAACTAACGCCGAGGGTAAACAATGTTTCCAGCCAAAGAACCAACCTGTTACACTCTTGCTGGTGCGTTTTTACAGAAAGGATGTGCCAAAGGGAAGGGGAAAGGCCGACCCCAAGAGCCTGAAAGCCAAGAACTCGACAATTCCACCATCCATTGCACTGTACAGAGGGAGAGCTCTCCAAAACATAGAAAAATATTAGCACGACACAAAGACAAAAACACTCGACACAAGCCAAGTAAACCCTTAGGGTTTTCCAACAAGCGTATTGCTTTCTAGCTAGAAAGTTATGAGGTTCACATGGCTCCATTAAAGCCACTAAATTTTCAATTTTACACCCACTCTCTATATTTTCGAGCACCATCACAATTTCTTTACCTTACCCTTGTGAAAAGACCTTCAATTTTACCTTATGCATACTCATTCCAAGGAAAGCTTAGATTTTGAGTTTAGTGTCATAGTTGTTTTGCAAAGTATAGCTAGGGTCCTTATTGGTGTGTCTTAGTTTAGACACTTTGGAGGTTTCCCTAGTAAGGAAAGACCCACCTCCTCAAAGCACTTGCATTGAATAAGTGGTTTATGCATTAGCTTTAGAGCTAAGTAAGACCATAAACCCATCCTCCTAGTATCATAAAAGAATTCACAAATATTATAAAAACATAACTAGCAAGCATACGAACAATAGTTGATGGTTTTTTAGACATGGCGTTCATTTCGACTTGACGACAAGTAAAGTGGTTCCTTATAACAATAAGTCGCACTATAATGGTTGTCGTAATTAAGTCATTATGTTCAATAAGCACAAGTTAAATATTGTATGGATTTATTTACATTATTTGCAGTTAGACCATTATAAAATAATAAAATAAAATAAAACAAAAAATTATTTATGAAAATTTGGAGATGTTACATGTGGTATCAGAGCGAGTTTCGAAACACTAGGCTTGAAGATTGGATCACTTGCATACAAAATAGGAAACAAAATATACTGATCATGTTTTAAAACTATTTATGTACAGAAATATAAAAGTGTATTTTGCAGGAAATGGAAGGAGTAGAAGGATCGCCAGAAGATGGATCCCATCACAATAATCCATATAACATATATGTGGAATTAAATAACCAACAATTGGAACTGTTTCAAACTGTAAAAGATCTAAGAGCTGAATGAGAAATTGTAAAGAAAGATAATGAAAGAATTTTAAGAGCTCAAGAGGAACTGAATTAGATACTACTAGATAAAATACACAAAGGTGACAAAGATAAAAGAAAGGAGCATGAAACTAAATCTGGAACAGTATCATACAAACGTAAGGGTAAGATATTAAAAAATTTTGATAGTGAAAGTAAACCTTTTTTAGGAATTAAAGTAAGGTCACACAAAAAAGAGTATAAATACTCTAGTGAAAGCAGTGATAGCGACAGGGGTCCTAGAAAGAGGAAGTATAAACCTTATGAAGAAATATCAGTAGAATTTAAAAAGATAAAACCTCCTATGTTTAATGGATAAGTGGAAAAGGGTGAAGAAGCCGAGGCTTGGCTATCAGGTATGAAAAAAGTTCTTTCAGATTTATAACTACTCAGATAGACTGAAATCCTGGATGGCTATCTACAACCTAACCGAAAAGGCTGACCTTTGGTGGCAGGACATTAAAAGAGATAAAAAACTTAAAGAATAATATGTAACCTGGAGAATCTTTAAGAAATACTTCAAAAGGAAATTCTTATCTGAATAGTATTATGAAGAAAGTGATAAATATTTTTATGAAATTAGACTAGGCTCAATGTGTATGAAATATTTAAGTAGTAAATTTTAAAGTTTATTAAGATATGTACCATATATCATTGACGAAAAACCTAAGATACAAAGGTTTCTGAGTTTTTTTCCTATAAGTTTCAATGACATCATTGAATTTGATAATCCAAAGACACTTGAAGAGGCAATGAGAAAAGATAACCTATATTACGAACAAAGTAAAAATAAGAAAGAAAGCATACCTAACTGGAAAAATAAGAGAACAAGTAACTTTGATCAAAGAAGAAAAGGTTTTATTTCTAATAAAAGCTTCAGAAATAATTCTCGAAATTTTTATAAGAATAAATATCAAGGTACAGATTTTAAAGGTAAAACAAAACAAAACATTACAGCACCATAAGGCAAAGATATGGATAATAATTATGTTAAAAACAATGAACCAAAAGAACCTATAAATTGTTGGGAATGTTAGGGACCTCACTACGCAAAGGACAGTCCGAACAGAAGGAGAAACTACAGCAATGTACATACCATTCACGAGGAGGAAACAGTTAGTGACGTAGCAAATGAAATGCTCCGAAATTAATGCATCATGATAGGCTGATCATCAAACCTCCATGGTGGAAATACAAGGTATGATACAAAACAATCATGTTTCTATTTTGATTGACCAAGGTGCTATATTAAGCTATGTGTCACCTAATATAGCAAAAAAATGCAATTTACCTTTGAAAAAGTTTGAAGAGTCTTTGTTGGTTCAGTTCACTACAGGAACCAAAAGAAAAGTAGTTAATTATGTTGAAAACTGTGAAATGTTTATGAGTCAATTCAGAACTCAAGTAAAGTTAAATTTATTACCGTTAGGGTCTTATGATTTTTTAACAAGTATGGACTGGCTGGAAAAACATCAAGTAGTTTTAAATTTTTCTGAGAAAACATTTACTTGCTTAAATGATAAAGGAGAAATAGTTACATTCAAAGGGATACCTAGGAAAGTTTATGTTAGACAAATATCAACATTATAAAGAAAAAGGTTGTACGAAAAGGTTGTAAATTTTTTTTTCTGTACATATAATAAATAACAAACACGTGGATAAAGAAGATAAGTTGAAATTTGATGATATCCCAATCATACAAGAATTATCATATGTTTTCCAAGTAAAGATTCGAGGATTACCTCCAAAGAGAGAACCGGATGTTAGAATTGAGTTAGTACCAGGAGATGTACCTAACTCAAAGGATCCTTATCGGATGAACATATTAGAACTTAATGAATTAAAACTACAACTATAAGAACTGATAGATAAAAATTATATACGACCAAGTGTATCCCCTTGGGGAGCACCTATTTTATTTGTTAAAAAGAAAGACAGTACATTACATTTATGTATGTATTACCGTCAGTTAAACAAAATGACAATTAAAAATAGATATCATTTTCCCTGCATATTTTATATGTTTGATCAGATACATGGAGCAACGATATTTTCAAAAATAGACTTGAGATCTGTTGGCGCAAACCCAGCCAACAAAACCTAGTTGATAGGGGTTCACACTTTGTCAATGCTCATATCACCACAATCTCCCTGAGCATCAGACCAGGTATGTTTTACCCTGCTCGGCAACACCCACGAAGCGGATGAAGTCTCACCCGAGATATTTCAAGGGATATTTGTCGAAACCAAGTCTCCGCATAATAGAAGAGGACTATGGGAAGAACAACTCATCAACTTATGTAACAGACCTTACTAGTTACTTAATCATCAACAGCGTTAATAATCATTGCTACTAACATATCGCATCATTTATTCATAATCATACTTTTGCGCAAACATATCCAAGAAGATAACATCATTTAAAAGAAAAAAACATCACATCATAGATCCATATCGCACATTAAATTTGCATTCACCAGTCGATCGTAGAAACAGTAAGACATAAAAATATAAAAGAAAAAGCAATCCAGATCAACTCCCATCTTATCATGTTACTTCTGCACAATGATTCACAGATTCAAAACAGTTCACAATTCAAGCTACAATCTTGATCCTTCCAAATCTCTCTCTCTCCCTCAAAATCTATCTAACACTTGCGATTCTACTTCTATTTATAGGCTTGCGCCTTTACCTTCAAGGTCCACTTCTAACTAAATCTTAACCAATTATTAACTAAATCTACAAAATAATGACCAATATCCGCAAAATATGGTCCAAAGTACAAAAAGTGACGTAAAATACATAAAATAGTCTATTTTCTGCCTTGCATGCCATCTTTCACTTGCGCAGTGTAATTTGAGCTTGTGTAGCACTCATGATGTCATGCAACTAACTTGTCCCAAAACCATTGCCAACAAGACCCCAAGACAATCCTATGGCTCACCCTTGAGCCACGCATAACCGATCATGGTGAACTCAGTGATCTTGGCTTTGAAATATGTAAACTGCTGAGTGATCGCTTTGACCTGCTCCTTGCCTTGTTCAGTAATATCCTAGCTCACCTTTAGATCATGGTTGATAGGGTGCTCAACCATATTTGTAGCAATGTTTGTCTTGCCTTCTTGTGTGGCTTGGAGCGCAGAAACTGCTTTCACCAATAGTTGCACTCCAATCTTCTGGAACTCAGTTAACTGTGCACTGTGCCACTGCTGCCTTTCTCTTGTGCTTGCAAATCATTGTTGCAGCTCCTTTAGTTTCGGTGCCTTAGTGATATGCATCATAAATGGAATTGCTATGAGTGAAATATTCAGGGTTGCTAATCACTGATCTGCTTCTTGCAATTGTGCAGTCAGTTTCTCTAGTTGTTTGTGCTACATTATGCTACCCTAAACTTGCGTAGTGGAATTTGTGACTTTCTTGGCGTCCTTCTCTAACTCATCGAGTTGTGTGTCCATCTTTTCTATCTCATCCTTCCTTGTGGATATCTATTCTAGTGGTGTGGAGGGGTGTATCAAAGCATCCAAAATGTTGGTTTCGCTCTATAGCTACTCAAATAAAATGCTAAGTTTCTTTGCTTTGGATATAGCATCTAGCTCTATAGTTCTCTCCAAGACATGTTGGAAAGCATCTGCTACTGTCACTTCCAAATCCTCATGGGATTTCTTCAAGACCTCTATTTCTTGCACTTTTTCTTCAATCAAATTCTCCTTGGCTTGGCACAATTCTTCTACCTCTTTTTGCATTGCTTCTTCTATCTCCTGTGACCACAAGTACTGGTCACTAATATTCTTCTACCTATCGTCCAACTCCTGGTTGGAGACCTGCTGCATGTGCACTAAAGTCTGGGTAAAAAACCTATTGATGTCCAATGCAACATTCTGCGGCTGCTGCAGGGAGGTATTTAAGTCCTCACATTCAGCATCAATTGTAGTCAAGGGAATTTGAACATTCTTATCCCGCGGCTCAGTGTTGATTGATGCGTACTCCTGCGCAGTTGTGCTCTCTAGTTCTTGTTTCAAAACAACATTGTAAATATAATCCAATTTATCTCTTACCTCAGCAAACCCTTCCTGTACCGATTTCTTCATTTATTTTGTAGTTGCATTAGTCGCATGATTAACAACCTTGACAAGTCTATGCAGTTGTGCTTCCATTGTTGATACAGTGCTGGTGCTCACAGCCTAATCCAAACAACTATTTGCTCTTGTTTCCTGGAGTATGCATTGTGTTTCTGGGTTAGTGGGTGTCCTTGTCAATGATTCATCATCCAATTGTTGGTCATCATTGCGCATCGGATCCTCAGGTGCATCCATCGGTTTTTCTATTGAAACTTCTGCTATACTGATCGGTTCTCACCACCCTGCAAGCCAACCATTTATCACTCTCTCCAACTCTGCATCAGACACCATGTACCTCATTGGTATCCATTTCTTGGAGGGGTATCTCCACGTGTGAATGTAAAAAGTGTGGGATCCAATTGCAAAATGTGCAATACGTTGATACTTTTTCGTGACTTCCTCTGTCAGTCTTGGAAATTTTACTGCTGCATCCTGTAGTGCTTCCCAGTAGATCCAAAATTGTATCAAACAATCTACCATTCTCTCTGCTTCCATAGCCCATCATAATTTTTGATATCTAGAACCCTTGCACGCCTCTACTGCTTTGACGTCCATCCCCTGGTAATCATCTGGTTGCATCCAAGCTACCAGCGTAATCAAAATGAGGAGCCAACTGTATGTAAATGATCTTGCACCCGCTTGTGCGCTAGATGCATCCTCCACTAGTTGGTTCATAAGAAAAAGGGACCAATTCATTTTTTTTCCTTGTGCACACAATTCAGTACATGAAATCACCCCAGAATTACATTGAATCAGTCGAATCTTCCTTACAACTTTACTAGCCAAAATCCTAGCACCAATACAGACCGCACGCTCATTGATGCTATCAATATGGTATGCCCTCCCGTCACACTCTAGGTCATAGCACTTCTTCAGAGTAATTTCCAACTTCCTGTCATTATATTTTCCTTGGATATACTGTGAGGGGTTTGGCCCATCCTTGGGTAGCCCCGTTATTGCTGAAATCAAATCCACCGTGACATCAACCGGCTAATCTAACCATAACTTCCCACCATGGAAACATGCCAAAAGTTGTTTCACATGTGAATTTTCCTTAGTTGACCACCTAAACTGTGGCATATTGATCAACCCGAGCAATCCATCTTTGTCCAGTCTGCTCATCCAATCCTACGGAATGCGCTCTATCAGGGCACCTTCTACTGATACTATTGGTTGATATGGCTCCTTCATGATATCTTGTAATGCAATAAGGTCATGTTCTTCGTACCTCAACTGCATCAGTGCAGGAACAATTTGAGAAGTGCATACCATCCCTTATGGTTTTGCCGACATCCTAATTTGGTATCTCTGATTCTTCGTGGGATTCCTGGCCTGCGCACAAGGCCAACTATGAGGCATGTAGCCAGGGATGTCCATGATAGACACCCCTAATCTAGTAGTAGAATCTATAACTTCAGGGAATGATGACCCCATCTGTGTTGTTTCATCTCTGTCTACTCTTGTTCTGGTCCATCGCTTCTATGATGCTAGAGAAATAGGATTGTGTACCTTCCTCTTTGTTGACGAGCCAACTTGCATACTGGTGACTTCTTCCTTAATTGAAACTAGTCTGAGTGGTGAATCTCACTCACTCGAAATCTCTATGATGTCTTGGTTTCTATATATGTCGCACCAATTCCCTTCTAGACTGACTAAGCTCACACCCTCTCTAGACTTAGCAACTTTCTTACCCTTCTCATCTTTTCTCAAAGGCTCTCTCGACAACTCGGTAACTCTGCAACTCAATGTAATTCAATTTGGCACAATGGTGTCTTCCGACCAAAGAAAGCTTCCTCTTATAATGCCAAATCAACTCATACTTCATCATTAGGATGTCAATTCGATCATCATGACCAAATCATTCATTAACCACCTGAATATGTCATTGATTCTACCAACCCAACGGTCGGATCTACCATCATTACATGTCATTTCCATGAGCGCTGCTGGTTAAATACTTTAATTGTCTTCATTGATTATTGATGTAACGTCTACTCGTAGCCCTATGACTATTGTGGCATGACCCTCTACTCGTGCTACTAAATCCTACTCGTGTGCAACCACTTCCTCCTGATGCAGCATCCATTCATCCATGATCCTATTTACTTACTTTTTTTTTCACTACGCAGTTCCTCAAGCACCGCGTGGTTCTGGCCATGTCCTATAGGGATTCAGTCGACTACCTTTCACAAGATTTGGTAACATTTCTCCATTTAACTATGTAAGCAGGAATACTACACCTTCTATGGATAGAAGTTGTTCCTCTGGTATGAATGGTTCAGATCTATAACAAATGAGTGAACGACATAGGATGAAGACCCTCCCTGGATATTATAGACACCTGGAATGCTGCTTTGATAGTGAAACTGTGTACCTACAACCAGATCAAACATGCAAACACATCAAAGCTACCGGAACATCATCTACTTATCCATGTTAGTGACTAAGGAATCTAACAACATGTACATGTCAAATCAAAACAACAATAATGTGGGACGAAAATCATCTTTGCATTAAGATGTATGGAGAAGTTTGCAACCACTTAAGCCTTAGTGTTGACATGCATCTCCATGAAAGCAACACTTCATCCCCATAAGCTCCAAATTTTCTCTATATGCTCTCCAATGGCTTGGGCCAAGTGGTCAATCCAATAGCATAACAATACCTCTATAGTTCTCCCCCTCAACCATCGACATGAGCTTGTATTTATAAGGCTCAATGGATAGGAATGGCTGAGAGATTTTTGGGTGAGGTGTCCTCTAAGATCCTATGATGGGGGATATCGAGCTCAACTAACCCACTATGATAGGGATAAGGGAGGACGCAAGGCTCATGATCTAGAAGCCTCAAGAAACTTCTCGTTTTCCCATTTTACCCAGGGTACCTCTTTTCTCCTCTTATGACAAAGCAGTTTAGATAAGAAACGTGTATGGAGAAAAGGCCATAGGTGGTGGCACTGCTTATGGAAAATAGGATATAGGCAGTATGAGCAAGGTGCTGCTCATGGTTAATAGGGAAAGCGCAGTGCTAAGTATTTTCATGTAAGATTGACAAACAACATGGGTTTCCACTCCAAGTGCTGGGATTAATGGTAAACATGTAAGTCAAAGGTCTCATCACATGGTGGTGATAGGATTTGGGTATAATAGAATGCCCCCCAAAGCATGATTCTTAGAGGGATACGATAAATGAGAGCTTTGAGAGAACAATTTGTCACTTCGAGGTGAAAATTTCAGCTCGATCGGAGCATGGCATCCAGTAGGCATTTGTAGTACATCAACATTTTTGGTTCATAGGCACAAGTAACCAACTCATGGCTACGATCCAATACAAGGCAGATCCATGGGAGGAATAAACAAGCATGGCTACTGGAATACAACGTAGATCCATGTGATATAGGACTCAAACTTGGACATATCTACTAGACATACACTATAGATCTATGTCATATAGACGTAAATTTGAGCATAGCCACGACCATAAAAATGTGGATCCATGCTAGATATACAAAACTCCATCACAACCTAGGGAAAGCAATGAATGCTAAACAAATACCCAGGGCCTTCGTCTCATCTTCCACAAAGTATGATTCTATCCATGTGATTACAATGATCTGAAGTCGAACATGGTAGAAACCACTTGATTAATGGCCAATAATGTGAACCGTTAACAAGTGCGAGGGAGATCACCATTGATGAAAATGATTCCCAATGTACCCTAGTACAATCTGCTGAGTGTGAATAGATGTCTTGATGTCGAACACCCATTCGATTCTATCGATCAAAGGTCAATGATGTGAACCTATGTTGAGAGTGAGAGAATCTTCCATTAAGGCATACAGATCTCAAGGTACTAAGTTTTTGTTTCTAAGACTATTTCCTGGATGATGAGCTGATGTCGATGGGAATAGTCTCGTCAAAGGAGGGCCATGATGAGTCCCATTTCGATGACATGAAACTCAGAACATAGTTCTGGAATGATGTGAATGTAGTAACCATAGGATTGACTCAAAAGTACTAACACAGAGATTGTTTTGACTACAGAGGTAAACTTCTTCAACTTTCCCTTTGAACATCGGGCGGCATGATAGAATACTTGGCAGCATGACTAAAAGGGACAGACTCCCAATGCGACAATGGACAATGCATTCTTTTGAAAGACTCAAAGGAGTGGCATGACTCATGAAAGTGGATTGTCACAGAGATCAGCTGAATACCCAATTGACTGAAATGATATGCAGACAAGTGCCATGTTCAAAGGTAACGACAAACTACTGCCATTTATTTGCAAAATGATTCCCTTCCCATTTCCCCCATCATGATCGATGAGTGCCTCTTTTCTGTTTTACGAGTTCAAAGAGGTTAACAAACACTCGGTGTAGCTCATCTGAAGACGAGTCCAAACTCATATGTTTTACGAACCTGAGAGAGGAGGGGTTCGTTCCCAAAAATAGGTCTCTCAATGTTTAATTTAACGAGTCCATTGAAAAAAAAATCAGTATCGTTCACGTTTAGAGAGTCCGAATGATTACGGAAGAAGAATCCAAAGGGTCCTTATTCATATGACTTAGTCTCTAAGGTCTAAAAAAGTGTAAAATCATACCTTAGAGAACTCTTCCAGTCATGATTGGCTAGAGTGTTCCTTTTTCATAAATAGTCCATCTGAACCAAAAAAGAGATAACCTGCCGTCGAAGAGACGACTCTTCAAATACTTTAATGAGCGTGAAGAAGACAAGATTGCTCGACAATATTTTCGTATTTAGGGAGCTTAAAAAGAGTTTTAAAGAGGACTCCATGAGGTTTCTTTACACAATGTTAATTTTTACAAGCCTAGAAAGAATAAAAAATGGACTCGATGATCTTTTCGTATTTAAGGAGCCCAAAAAGAGTTAAAAGAAGACTCTATGAGGTTTCTTTACA
This sequence comes from Pseudotsuga menziesii, assembly GCA_001517045.1. Lineage (NCBI taxonomy): Eukaryota > Viridiplantae > Streptophyta > Pinopsida > Pinales > Pinaceae > Pseudotsuga > Pseudotsuga menziesii. The sequence continues at coordinate 37,722 of LPNX010284461.1, read as the reverse complement.
CAATGTTAGTTTTTACAAGCCTGGAAAGAATCGAAAACGGACTCAGACCTTTGATACTAGGTTTCAAGAGCATGACCAAAGTGTCATAACAAACGCTCATCGACTTTTTTTATTTTATGGTAGTATGAAAAAGTCAGAAACAAACTCCCAAAACTTTACTGCTATGGTTCTTCTATCCTGCAATCGACTCAAAAACAAGTGTTAAATGCACTCATAACTAACATTAAGGGATTATGACTGATAAATTTCGAGTAAAAAGAGATTTTAAATAAAAACCATAGCATGTCAAACCCAAAAATGTGTATAAAAGTCATGTAAATAGTGAAAAATCAAATCATTTTACTATTTACCCATAGTGGAGAGCATTTGGAGCACTTTCCTAGTCAGATGTTCAGTTGTTGATATTGGGAGTTTCCACCGTCGAATTTGAGCGTTGTCAGTTCCAAGTAATAGTTCAAACCCTACTCTTCCTTTTCATAGTCTCAATTTTGATTTTTGATGGGGTTTTGGGCTTGTATGGAAATCCTTAAAACCATGGGAATGGGTATCGCGCTTATCCTTTGTGGGATACACGGTACCTCACTAGAACTGTGTTGAAAACAAATCACATAGGCGGTGCCACCACCTATCTTCAACGACGCACAGGCGGTGCCGGCCGTGAATATGCAAAGTTGTTAACACAAGAAAAATTAGATCATCTCTTTGGATTTAAATGATTAAGAATGATTCTAATAGGTGTTATGATTGTTTTTGGCAGGATTTTGCTAATAAAAAATGGTGATATGGAAAGAAAGACAACATGACAATGATGACACTTTCACTGAAAGGAATGCGGGTTGCATATCCATATTATGAGACTGTGGACTCCTAAAATTCTTCCGGACTACCAGCATGGTATCACACAAGTGGTTTCTAGAGCACATACTCTAGATGTTGAATCTGAAGAAGCAACACTTTGAGGTTGGGGCTCATATTCTGATAGTAGAGGTAGAGGATATCTATTTCTTGAATGGACTCTCAAGACGGGGTGCCCCCATATCGCTGACAGGTTCTTGAGGAGGGGATATTACCACACAAGAGTTGATAGACCTTCACTGTATCCTAGGGATGAGGACATCGGGGAAGAAAATCCCCTCAAAGGAAGTGATGGACTGACCTCTACAGACTGTCTTGTTTACGATGCAGAGAGTGGCAGGAATCCAAGGACTGCACCAAGATTCTAGGGCACACATGCTCTATGCCATAGAGGCCATGGCACTTACGGTATTTAATTGGGAGGAAGCCCTGCTTCCAATATTCAAGGATCAGCTGACTAAGTGTGGGCAGTGAGAACTGAAGCAGTTTGGTTTTGGTTCCATTCTATCCTGCTTCTTCTTCAACTAGGTACCACAGATGAGACCCCGGGTGGTCTTTACAGAGCTGAGAGCGCGGGACCCCTGCATGCAGAGGTGGGTCCAGATTATGGCCCGTACTAGAGTGGGTAGGGGAAAGGTGAATTTCGGTGACCTATTATTCTGATGGCTCAGAGATCAAATCCTCATGGTGGAGGATTATACTTACATGGGTACAGACTTCAACAGAGACCCTGACCTACCGCTCCCACCTGGTGGACAGTGGAGTGACCTCGGTAAGAAGTAAGAAACCCTAAAATGGAAATAATTTTTTTATGTTTTTTAATGTTTTATATTGTTTATGTTAAGTAATGAGATCTAAACACTTTCATGTAGATGTTGGAGCAGCACGACCTAAGGGAGATTCATCATTGGATAGACGAGTTGGAGCCCTCTTTGTACCACAGTGCAATGATGTGACCGGGGAGTTAGAGGAAAACATGGAGATGTTGACCTTAGACATCCCTGACGCTTCCATTGATGATCTCCCTTTGAGGTATCAGAGACCTACAGCAGGAGTACTGGGTTAGTTTAGTAGGATGCTACGTAGAGTAGCCCGGGAAGTGATGTGCTACCACAAGCATCACTAGAAATTGTGTGCATGAGATATCTACAGAAAGATGATAGCTTTAGGATTTTGTAAGATGATTTTTTCCTAAAAGACTACGTGCTTCAGATGAGGTCTCGTGACCTATTTTTTGTAAACATGTTCATATATATATATATATATATATAGACTTTTACCTAGTGTTTATATGTCTCAAATGGTGAATGTATTTTACATGAGTTTTATGTGTCTTTAATTGTTTATTTACAATTAACCATATTTGATTTACTGTCATGAATGGGAAATATGCCAATATAGGAGGTAATTAGCTAATGAGTTAGCAACTACATTATGTTCCCTAGGGATATGCCTATAAGTGATGGTTTCAAATGATCTTTCTAACAAGCGTACCCTCTGGAAGAGGTATAGAAGCACAGGATTTCTAATGGTATAAACATGGTTTATATGAAAAACCACGAGTTGTGAGTCCAACAAGACTACCAGATTGTGAACATATTGGGAGGTAACTTCAATCAGAACACCTATTACTGATCGATACTCGACAATGTTGTTGGTAGTGGGACCAATACAAACCGCTCCTGAACTGACCAAATCTTCAGTTGGGGAATAGAGGACCCAAGTAGCTGAGGAGAGATTCAAGGTGTGGCAGCAAGAACCATCAACGAAGCCATAGAAATCCATCTGCTCTGCATGACCAAAACATGGTATAAACAGATGCAGATACTAAACTCAAAACCATATTAAAAATACTAAAATCACACTGAAAGTCAAGCAATATACATATATACAAGATACTATCCAAGAAAGACATAGGCATAGTACCTCTTTAGGTACAACCCATTGCGAGGTTTCCCCAAAGGGATTCCATTGTAGTCAATGAGCGCGTACGCCCCCTTCTCTAAAACATTATAAATGACAAAAGCACTGTACCACATGGACTCAAACTTTCCTTTCCCTAGTTTGTCGTATCTCTAGTCATAATTCAAAACTAGGTGACCCTCAGTAAAGGCATGAGCTTGGACGGATTTATCATACTGCGCCTTGACGTGTTTCTTATGTGCCTCATTAGCTAAGGTAGCATCTCTCTGAGTCTCATCAAGGTTACTCAAGTACAAAAATATTTCCTCCTCTATGGAAGTGTTCGAGAGAAGTTCGATGGCAAGTTGTAAAAATGGAATCTGATATTGAATCGGTAAGATAGCTTCAATTCCAACCATCCGACGAAGCATAGTTTTCAAAACTTTGTTAATGGCCTCTACTTAACCATTAGGTTGTGGATAATATGGCATAGAGTTTTCATGGTGAAAACCTAGCTTGGCACTTAGTTCCTCCATCATTTGATTACGGAAATGTGATCTGTGATTAGTAACAATGGACTGCGGGACTCCAAATCTAGCTATGATATGATTGAACGGGATGAGAGTGATAGTCTTACCATATTCTGCATATGTAGGTATGGCCTTAGCCCATTTTGTAAAATAGTCAATGGCTACGATGATGTAACCATGCCCCCTGGCTGAGGTAGTCTTACAATGCATAAAATCAATCCCTCATTTGGAAAATGGGCCAATGGCAATGACGGGGTGTAGCGGAGCAGGATGGGTGCAATTTTTGGGATAAAAATGTTGACAAGGTGGGCATTTATTAACAGCCTTGTGACAGTCTTTGAAGACTGAGGGCCAGAAATATCCAGTGCAAAGGATTTTCTAGGATGTAGCCATCCCAGACAAATGACCACCACATGCTCCAGAGTGGCAATTATTCAACACATGTTCGGCCTCCTCATGAGTGAGGCATCGCTGGAGAATATAATCAGTCCCACGTCTATACAAGGTATCATTTAGGATGAGGTAGTATTTTGCATGCTGACGGATACGGCGGCGATTGTCATGGGATAAATGTGGCTGAAATTGTTGTTTTTGGAGATAAATAAGAAAATCTCTATACCATGGATCAGTAGTGCTAATCAGGAACAATAATTCATCTAGAAATGAATCACTGGGCTCAAATTCCATCGAAGCATAGGGAAGATCAAACATGAGCTCGACAAAGACCAAGTATTTCTTTGATGTGGCTTTGGCAAATTCCAGATCAAACTCTTGTAGTATGACTATCCATCGAGAGTACTTGCCCTCGAGCACCTGATGAGTCAGGATGTAATACATAGGGTTCTGGACTACCAATACAGTGGTTGTGCGGAGAAAAATGTAGTGACAAAATTTTTGTACAGCAATGACCGTGGCCAATGCTAACTTCTCCACACGTGAATATCAGGTTTCAGAATCCATAAGATTCTTACTCGCATAGTAAATCACGTGCTACTGACCGTTGGGATTTTCCTGCACCAAAACCATAGAAATGGTAGTAGCGGAGGCAGCAATATACAAGAGAAAGTCCTTTGAATAATATGGGGGGTGTAACACAGGTGAATGAGTCAAAGCATGTTTGAGATTATCAAAGGCGCGTTGGGTTTAGTCATCCCAAAAGAATGGGGTGTCCTTTTTAAGGAGACGCATATAACTGTGTGTTTTCTCTGTGAAATTGCACACAAAATGGTGAAGAAAGTTTCCCTTCCCTTGCAAACTTTGGAGTTCAAGGAGATTAGTTGGGGATGGTAGAGATAAAATGGCGGCAATTTTCAAAGGGTCTATCCAGATTCCATATTTGGAGACCACAAAACCTAGAAAATGTCCCGTCTCAATGCAAAAAACACATTTATGCAGATTGAGTTGTATATTATAATGATGGAATCTTAGTAAAATGTCTCTAAGATGACCAGGGTGGTCCTTGCATCACTGTGAATGGGGAGGGAGGTCGTCAAGCTATGGTTCAACAATATGTTTAATATCATGAAACACATAGGACATCGTACACTGGAATGTGGCTCCAAAATTTTTCAAGCCAAAAGGTAACTTCTTATATGCAAAGGTTCCCCATGGGAAAATGAATGTTGTCTTGTGTTGATTGGTGGGTAATATCTCAATCTGATTATAGCCAAAGAAGCCATCCATAAATGAGAAGATGACACTTCCATCACAGTTTTCGATAATATGATCGATGTGCGAAGTATGAAAGTTGTCCTTGGGACAAGCTTTATTCAAATCCATAAAGTCAATACAAACTCTAATGGTGCCCTACTTTTTATTGACAGGGAAAACATTCGATACCCATTCCATTAGGGGTACGAGATAAATAAACCTAGCTTTGAGAAGTTTCTCCATTTCAGCTTTAATAGTTGTGGCCTTCCGTGGAAGGACTTGCCTTAGTTTTTGCTTGACAGGCTTAGCCATGGGATAGATTTTAATCTCATGGACCATAATGGATGGGTCAATCCCCAGTATTTCTTCATAGGACTAGGCAAAAATATCACATAATTCTTTGAAAAGTGCCTTATATGCTTTAGATTCATTTGCCAAGCAATTATTCCCAACATGAACATGCTCGATGGTACCAGGCTTGGATTTTATGTCAATCGGATTCATCTGAGTAATGTTACAAAGGTTTCCTTTAGAATCTATGTCTTGCAATAGTATGGGACTTTTGGGTACGTTGACAATTTTAGTAGGAAACATGGATGCATAATCATGGTTAACCAAACTGGTGTTGGGGAGGAACATAGATCTATGATGGTGATCCTCCCAAATGGACTCATCCATACTCATGATCTCCATAATGGAATCGTCAGAAGGAAAAGTCTCAGAGAGATAATATAGAACAGGAAGAGATGGTTCGAACCAGTAAGGTAAATGATAAGGATCCAAAGCCAATAGATGAGGGACATCTTTGTGATCATCGGATAGGATTTGAATGGTGTCATACATTGCTTCATGTGAACTCAATGAGGTGGACTCAAGAACTTGTTTTACCTTAGGCTCATGGTCAAATGATGCGATCATATGGACTGTCGTGGTATCCGTGTTAGGAGGAGTAGATGGAAAAATCCCCATAATGGATGAATCCTTCAACATGCCTACCCCAATCAACTGGTAAGGAGGAGGGGACTGGCCTAACATGGGGATGTTATTATTCATAGAGGTAGTAACATCTGGCATACATAAATCAAGCTGGTCAATGGTAACAATTCTCCCTAGATGCAGAAATTGGACTGTTTGGACCATTGTCGAAGCGACATCCATCATGGCATAAAACCAATTTCTTCCTAGAAGGAGGTTGTAATATAATGGGGCATCTACCACTTATACTTGAATAGAAACAGTTTTGTCCCCAAGCTCAACTGCGAGAGCTGATATGAGACCATGGGGATGGAAACCTCATCCATCAAAGGCTTTCAGATTCATAGGTGATGTTACAAGCTCTGGAGAGGCGAGAGATTTCTAACAAGACATAGACAAAACTAAGGTCAAAGCTCCTTCATCTAGTACCATTATAAAAACCTTCTTTCCAACTACTTTCATAATGATTTGAAAATCAAGTTTATGAGGTATCCTAGACTTATAGTTCTCAATATTGAAATGAATCAAATTAGTATTATCTGGGTCTAAAGCTCCTAACGTCGTTAACAGATTTTTGCGTTGTATAGGACAACTTTGGAGTACTTCTAAGGTAGACATTGCACAAGGTTGTTGAGCGAGATCTTCAACTACATTATAAAATTGAGCAGCTCGGGAATTAGGGTTAAATACAACCTTCCTAAGAGTACTCTTAGGTGGATGCAAAATCATGTCGACAGTAGGCTTCTCGATGGTTAGGGAGATAGTAGACGAGGATTCCGAAGAACCAGTAGAGGGAGCTTTCCCTGAAGAAGAATGGTCTTCGTTCTTGTCTATGGATTTATCATAATTCTGACTATGAGTTTGTAGACTAATGGTATCCGAGGACATCATACAAATTTCCTCTGATGAACTAGAGTTACCTTAATTAGACATGTGGTCTATCAGTGGTTGTTGAGAGGGAAAAGGATCCATGAGAACTGCGGGTGAGGGATTTGATTTCAAAAATTGGGAGATTTTGTCCCATCGGGGACACTCTTTTGTGAAATGGTCACCTCTGCATAGAAGACATGGATATTTTTCTTTTATCTTCCCTTTATCGTTATCATTGTTGGTTGGTCTTGGATTCTCCTATGGGTTTCAGGGATTTTTATTCTTATTTTTACCTTTCTTTTTATTATTGCTCGAGGTTTGAGTACTTTGAATAGAATTGACCTCGGTGGAAACCTTAGGAGTTGAAGGAGTAGGGGTGGAAGTATAGGGTTGCTTGGCAAGTTTCTCTACTGATGGTGACTGGATTGAACCAACAATCCCATCAACAGGTACTTCTGCTGGTGGCTTTTGTGAGATCGGTGCTCGGGCAAGGAGCTTCAAGAATCAAGTCATAAAGAGTTGCAGACTAAGAATAGACCAAGTCTAGATACTGGGCTTGACTAATGGATTTCTCTTCAGTAATGGCACTACCCATGGCCACATCTCGAGAAATTGGAGGCAACAACAATTTGGTAAACCAAACAGCTAATAACTGATCTGGAATAGGGGCCTTAATAAGCCTTCTCCACATTCTCCACTCATGGATATGATCGGATATGTGGGTGGAAGTGTTCTATCACAGAGAAGTTAAGAGATTAGTACCTATTTTACAACAGATAGGGAGCTGAAAGTGTGTAAGAAAGACGATTTCCAAGGAGCCAAAATCCACAAACGAATGTTGTGGAAGTTCAATGTACCACTTTGCGACTATATCGGTCAAAGTTTGCTGAAAAAATCGTAACCAAACTGAATCATCCATGAGGGAGTTTTAAGAACACCACAAATCGAATGTCATGACATGGTTTTTTGGATCGTCTCCCTGATTCCCATCAAACTTTGTATTGTCCGATGGTAACTTTACCAGAATGGGAGGCCACGAGGGATTGTGTCGAATGGGGTCATTAATCAACTTGGACAAGTCAGGAAAGTCCAAATTTTCTAGGAAAGGTAACTAATGGTTAGGTTGCACATACTAGTAATATTGATATGGCATATATGTACGAGTAGGACCATAAGTAGACTGATAGACAAGTTGTTGCGAGGAAGAACTACTGGGAAATCCGCCAATGGGGGGTTGATTTCTGGGATTAGGACCGTTAGGGACACCAAGGCCTCACGGGCCACTAGGTCCATTAGGACCACCAGGACCACTAGGAGGTGGACCACCATACCCTCTAGGACCTCTAGGAGGTAAAAATCCAGAGCCACCGGAACCACTAGGGGGAGGGCCGCTAGAAGGGGAGCCACCAGGCCCCCCAAGACCACCAGTACCATTAGGACCATAAGGAGGGAATATACCAGGCCCCCCAGGACCATTAGGCCCACCGGTACCACCAGGCCCCCCAGAGGGAGGACCTCCATAAGGCGGTCCTCTGACACCTCCTGCAGTATGGATAGGTATCCCCCCCATAGCTAGCATGTAAGACTAGTTAAGATGCCCCCATGGCGTAAAAGTATTACTAGGGTACGGAATTCCTACGTATGGTATTCCTGTGGGGCTGGATGGATAATTAATATTTCCTACAGGTACAATATAACCATAACCTCTAGAGGATTGAGTGGTTACAGGTTGTTCCCCCAAGAGATGACCTAAACTGGATGGGGGATTAGCTATATTAGTATGGGTGGGAGGGACATAAACTGTAGATTTTTCTATATTAGAGTTCTTTCCTTGACTAGGTACAATTATGGTGCCAGATAACGTAGGCCATGCTAGGGGTTTCCCCCCAGCACTAGAAGGTAATGACGAAACAGGAATTGAAGGTTGTGCCCCAAGTGTGGAAGACCTGGGAGGATTAGGAATAGAAGTAACATAGGAGGTGGTGGGGTTCGAAATTTGTCCTAGGTTGTGTGGAGTCACTATGTGATCTATAATCGTTTCAATGGGTCTCATAGAATTCGCAAGTGAATGATATCCCACATGAACAACTGTGGAACGTGGTGGTGGTGTGCCCAATATATCATCTATTTTCTTCTCAATATCCTGTGCTTGGTGAATGGATACTTGGTATTGTCTACGTTCTTCTTCATCTGGAGAAATTTCTTCAGAAAAGTTTAAACGGGTGCCAAATGAGGCAATGGCCTGTCCTATAGAGGTATCCCAAAATGCAGCATTGGGACCATAATTTGGACAAGTAGTATCATCAACATGACCTTATATGGGAGAATGGAATGAGGTATTTCCCTGAGAAGGTTGTTGGACCAATGGAGGTGAGTGTGAAGAATATGGACCTCCACTTTCTATAGCCACATTATCTCCCACTTGGGAGGTGGTAGCAGCTCCTTGGTCGATAGCTTCCATTGGATTTTCTCCTGAAACAGGAATAAAATCGGGTGGCAAGCCCCATACTCTTCTGGACTGTCTTAGCTCATCTAGTTTGTATAGTTCCTATCTAACCTAGGTTCTGGAAAACTAGAAAACACACCAAAAAATTTCCCTACTCAAGCTATATGTCAAATAAGCAAACTTAAAATAACAAGAGGAGTTCAGATAGTCAGGTCTCTCACTAGGATTGTCAAGAAGGTGCCACTCGCGATATACCTCTAGGGTACATGCATAGTAATCTCCTCGAATGTTGTTTTCGGTGTATGGCTCCAAGCAAGACATCCAAAGGGATTTTCTCAGATGGATAAGGTATCCTAGTGGGGTCTCCCAATATACTCAAGGTATGTGGGAGCTCGAATCAGTAGTAGTGTCGTCTAATGCATAACCATACACAAGGGGCCTTCTGATATACAATCAAGTACATGAAGTACCTTTCTATATACCTCAAGGGTACGTGAAAACTCGTTCGATATACCAACGGTACGTGGAAGAACCGTGCGAGTCCTGGGATGTAATGTATACAAATAACAACAACTACTACGCTTAACAACACCCGAACACGTCTCTAACCTATCACTCAAATTGCTATGTAAATTTTAACCTATAACTACCATTAATTTTAAAGTGGATGGTTAGGTGAATGCATGGAGTTTTGACAGAAACCAAGATGACTGATTAACGAGATGACTGATACAGACACAGTCAAGGAAAGGTTAGCACAGCTGCTTTCCTTAGAAGAAGATAGATTCATCGTCGGATTCCATCAGAAAGTGCAGAAGGCACAAGAAAAAGCTTGGCATGACAGACACATTAAGAATAAGACTTTCAAGATCAGAGACCTAGTGCTCCTCTATGACAGCAAATTCATTAAGTTTCCAGGGAATTTCAAGACACATTGGCTGGGGCCATATCAGATACAGCAAGTCACAGAGGGAGGTGTCGTTCAGCTCAGCCAGCTGAATGGGGATATTTTTCCCACATCGATTAATGGCAGTAGGCTTAAGCCCTATAGTGATAGCCACCCTGCCTCTTAACCAGTCTATGCAGTGCAGATGTCCAGTGTAGTTGAAAGGAGGCATCGCACCGGGAACAAGTCTACACCGGTAAAAAGAAAAAAGAAAAAAGAAAAAAAAAATTGTTTTATGCAGGTGATGTGGAGTCGCATCGCAGCAGCGCGATGTTTCCCCATGCCACGTACTCAGTTTTGCAACCGACAAAGGCCAGTCAAATCAGCAGCTGACAGGTAGTTAATGAGGTAATGACCAGTATATCTTACCGTAGATTTGGCAGCAGTATAATTAATTTTTTCAGATTTGGCAAATCTTCGACAAGATCGACGCCTGTGCACACACGTTTCGAGGGAAATTCGATCGGATGGTGGGTGTGGTCTTGTCCAGGCATTAATGACGACCGACGGGTCCATTCTAGATGACCATTGTGTCCGAGATTATCGTATTGGGCATAAAAGCAGAAAGTATTCAATTGAGACAATTACATTTGTAGAAAAACCGAGAGCCATAGAGTTAAGTTGTTAAGAGTTCTGTGTCCAGAGCTAAGTGGTTACAGAGTGTTGTGATTTTCAGAAGTTGCAGCCAGTGCACGTTTGCCATTTTGTACTTAGTGGGTTATGTTCGAGGACAAACCTCTAGAAGGCATGCTGAGACGTTTTGACCTTGGTGGCCGTAGGTCCGCCATAATGACGTCGCCCAGGGTTGTGAAATTAAGTACAGCGCAAGTGAGATAGCCGCTAAGGATGAAGAGTCAAGTGCCATAAGTAGAAGTTGTCACCAAAGTCTCTCCTAAGGAGAAGAAGAACGCCGAGCTGATCACTGAAGATAAGAAAGCAGAGCAGAACAATGATGAGAAGAAATCTCCCGCTAGGTGGAAAGTAAAAATGAGAAAAATAAAGCAACGGGAGAAGGTCGCCGACCTATCTGATCAGCTAAGAAAAGCACCAAAGATTGCGGAGGCAACACAACAAAAATCTGATGATCAGAGGCAGCATGGGTACCTGGAGCACTTCGAAGAGAAGAGAAGTGGAAGAGGACAGCAAACCCAGCAGTCGGTTGAATTCCTGGAGGCAGGCAAAGGCTTGTTCTCGGAACGGAATTCATGGTTTGCCCCTCCTTCATATACGAGGCTCTAGACTAAATGAAATGTTTGAGAAGGCTGGAAGATACAGAATTTCCTTGTGATAAAAGTTCTAACCCAGATAAAGAGGAAAGGATATCTGTAGAAAACCTCTCAAACACTAGAAGGCTCTTAAAAGGTTTCAGGAGCGAAGAGAGCGAAACCATGACATTGGGCAGGAAGGATAAGAGAGCCCAGCGAACCAATATACATAAAATATAAAGAGAGTGTCGAAGTGATGCAGAAGGAAGTCACAGGACTTTGTGACAGGTTGGAAAGGGCTTCGCAGGAATCCAAGGCAAAGCTATAGCAGGAGAAGCCCGCTGCAGGTGACTCGAGGACGAGCCACAAGTAAGTGTTAGGGGACTATTGGAGCAGGGTCCCGCAGCTACAGAAGAAGCTGCTAGTTTTGGCGGAAAGATAAGTTTTGGTGGAAAGAAGTTAAGACAGAGCTACGACGCCGTAGCACGTTTCCAGCTAGAGAGCAGAGCTGGAAACCATGACTTTTAAGATAGAAAAGTCAAGAAGGCAACGGTACCTGAGCGGCCGAGAAGAGAGAGCTCAACCACTGCATTGAAGGCAGCGGCGGAAGACAGGAGGGCTCAGCGACCCTCATAAAGGAGAAGGAGCAACGAGGCTGAAGCATTGAAGGCAAAGGACAGAAAAGCGAAGCGGTGCATAGTACCCATGATCAGTGCCGGGAAGCATGGAAGACTGCAGAGAGTTGTGGTGTGACGGAAAGCGGCTACCTCAAGTACAGATATGGCCGACTATCACTAGTTAGGTTTTGGGTTACTGTTGGGACAGGCCCACAGTGTTGTAATGGCAAGACCTTCAGGCTGCCTATATAAGAATATATTTTATATTGTAAAAGGGTTGGCGGGTTGAAGAGCTATCTAGTCATTTTGTTAGTTAAGTAGTTGGTTCATTCAGTCGATAGTAGTGTTTTTGCAGACTATTAGACTGTTGTAAAATCCTAGCTCTGCTTCTTTTATTAGTGGTAGCAATCTTACGGTAACCAGTAGCTAGCTTATAGAATATGTATGTAAATATCCGTAGGGATCGACAGAGAGGGAAGAGTATATTGTAGGAGAGAAATATAGAAGAGGAAAGAGATCTAAGAGAGAAGATCTTGAGCTGCATATGTGGTGCAGCAGAACTGTGTTTTACCTTCCCCTGAGCTATAATAAAAACACAGTTCTGTGGACGTAACTTCCATCTCGGAGGTGAACCACGTTAAAATCAGTGTTATGCGATTGGTTTATGTGTTATGTTTACTTATGCATTTCTCATTCAGTTTATGGACTTTGTTTACAGTTTAATGAATGAATGTGTTAATCAGTTCATAGCAATATAGAAGGGTAAATATAGGTTAACATCTTTGGCACGCTGTTTATGGTTCATTTATGCTTTGTGTAAAACAGTCTCTATTGCAGTATCGAATAGCCTTGTATGTTAAGTCTTGCATGTCGACATGAGCAACACTAAGTGTGCTAAACCACAGAGGTAGGATATCACAGAGAGGTGATACCGCACCGGCAGAGGAGCTACGGTGCGCGATACCGCAGGTGAAGGACTTAGCGTTGGGCAGGAACTGCGTGTCGCACCATGCGCGGTGATGTGATAAGTTTGGAGATATCGTGGGTCTAAGAAAGTGTGTGCTGCAGGAAGGGATCGCGCGGCGGTATAAAGGAATATCCTGCAGCTAGAAGAGCTGCGAGGCGAGGAAATTGCGCAACATGAGCAGGAGATCGTGCTACGCGCAGAGGAGAAACCGCAGCTAGGAGAGCTGCGAGCCACCAATGGGATTGCCACAGAACCCATTCCAAGACGCTTGAGTCCTTGGCCAACCCATTAGAGTCACTTCGGGTGAGACTTCAGGCCGCTTTGTGGTCTGTCGCCGAAAGGGCCAGTGATCTAGGGGTGTTGTTGGTTAATTATAGTAAACCCGGGTCTACCCATAGCAGCCAACAGTTGTCCTTCCATCACCTTTTAGCTTGCCTAAGTGCTTTTTCCAATTCATGAGCTCCTTAGCTGATTTGGAAACTACTTTATGCACCTATGGGGGAATTGCTTAATTTTAGTAAGCCTTCTTTTGACTAGATTCGAATTGCCTCCTCATTCATTCGAATCCCTTATGTAATTATTTAATGTAGCAACCTATCATGTTACAGGGTTGGCTATTGCACACTTATTCAATACAGTTTAGTGTTCAGCTCCATATTCAGTCTCTTTTGTGAGTGATCTTGCATGTACAATTGATAATTGTTGTGAGTGTAATTTTTCTATCACTGGGTTCAATTTCCACATGGTATTAGAGCCATTGTAGATCGATTTCTCTCCTTCAATTTTGTTTTGCAGGTTCAACATCAGTGACTGGGAGCCTTCTACTAACAACCAGGACAATTTCTGAGCTATGGATCAATCTCAGAAGATCATCTTGACTCCTTTCAATTTCTTTGAATGGAAAGCAGAGATGGAGATATTGTTGAGAGCAAAAGGCCTCTACAGGGTGACTATGGCAACAGAAGCAGAGCCCAATGCAACTGCAGAGATGATAAAATGGCACAACAGGAGGGATGAGGCCTATGGTCTCTTGTGTCTGAGTATTTCCAGAGACCTCCTTTTCCATCTTCATGGATTGACATCACCAGATGAAGTATGGGAGAAGCTTTCTAATATTTTTGTAAAGACAGATGAAATGAGGGGACATCAAATCGAAAATGAACTGATCTCCCTGAGTCCAAATAGCTTTGAATCCCTGCAACTCTATTTCTCCAAGTTCAAAGCACTTGTTTTGCAACTAAAACAATGTGGGATCGAAAAGAAGGATGATCAGCTGGTCTTGGCCATACTCTCGAAGCTTTCCCCTGACTATTCAGTGTTTGTTTCGACCTTCTATGCCATAAAGTTGACAGCTCGAACCTGGAAGATGCCTAGCCTTGCAGATTTCATGGAATCTCTCACACAAGAATAAGACAAATTGGTGATGATGGGCACCATAAAACCATCCAAAGACGAAGCTCTGGTTGCTGGAGATTCGAGGGTGGATTCAAAAAGAAAAAAGAAAGCTAAAAATCCACCTGAGCAAAAGAGAGACAAGAACAAGTCTTTGGAGGAGCCACAAGGTTCCAAGAAGAACTACCAGAAGAAGAAAAACAAAGGAGAAATGAGCAAGTGTGCATACTGCAATAAGGGAAATCACACTGAAAGCTCTTGTATGAAGAAGCAAATAGACATGCTGACCCAACTCCTGGAGAAGAATGGCATCTCCCTTCCAAATAGCTCAAAGAAGAGGGAAGGAGGATCAATTTCAGAAGACAGAGAGAGATTTCATGTATTGGTTGCTGGCACATCAAGCTCACCTAGTTTCATCATTGATTCTGGAGCTTCAAGACACATGGTTTCGACCAAAGAGGCATTCTCCTCACTTGACATGTCGAAAGGTCCACCAATAGTACTGGGAGATGACTCTCTCACTGAAAGTTTGGGCAAAGGGAGGATTGATCTTGATCATGGTTAGTTCAGCAATGTGTTGTATGTTCCAGGTCTTGCCTCCAATCTCTTATCAGTGTATCAAATGACCCACACTATGTCTCCAAAGAAGGTCATATTCTCCCCTGATGAAGTTGAGATCACAGAGATCTCAAGTGGTAAAGTCATTGCAAAAGGAGTTGCAAATCATACTCAGAAGGTATACATGTTCTCACACTTCCTACCCTACTCAAACCCATCTGCTCTTCTGATTCATGCTAATGAAGCAAGCAAGTTTTGGCATGAAATATTTTGCCACCTAAATTACAAGTATCTTTCTGATCTTAGTGAAAAAGAGATGGTCATAGGGTTACCAAAGATAAAATTTTCCAAAGGAGTCTGCCAAGGTTGTATCCTAGGAAAACACCCAGAGCATAAATTTGAGAGAGCTAGTCATGAGAGAACCTATGCACCCCTCGAGTTGATCCACAGTGATGTTTCTATCCCATTCCCTCATATGTCCATGAGTCAGGATAAATATGCATTGACTTTCATAGATGAATTTTCTAGGTATTGCTGGGTTTACTTTCTGAAACACAAGTCTGAAGTTTTTGGCCTCTTCAAAGTCTTTAAGGCTTTGGTTGAAAACCAGTCTGGGAGGAAACTCAAGGTCCTCAGATATGACAATGGTGGTGAGTATGTCAAGTCTAATTTTATTCAATATTGTGCAAATGCAGGTATACAGATTCAGCATTCTATCCCTTACACACCACAGCAGAATGGTGTTGCTGAGAGGAAGAACAGATCACTGAAGGAGATGGCAACATGCATGATGGAGGCCAAAACTTTGCCACCAAAGTACTAGGCCAAAGCTATCAACTGTGCAGCCTATATCCAGAATAGGGTGCCTCATAAACAGCTTGATGGTATGACTCCTTTCGAAGCATGGAGTGGGCACAAGACAGATGTGACCCATTTCAGGATTTTTGGCTCAAAGGCTTGGGCTAGAATTCCAATAGAGAAGAGAAAGGCTTTGCAGCCCCAAAGCCAAGAGTGCCTATCTGTTGGGTAATCTGAAGATTCAAAAGCGTACAATATGATAAATTTGAGCACAAACAAATCCTTCATTGAAAGGTGTGTTCAGTTTCAAGAAGAACCCCTAGCAGCAGTGGAAGTGGGAGAAGCCTCTTCACCACCAGAACCTCTGAAAGTAAGTGAAGAGTATGTTGAACATGCTGATTTTGATATGTCTAATAGTGATGAGTTTATTTCATATCCTAACATCCCTACAAGGCCAAAATGGGCAGCCAAGACCATTCATGCAACAGGAGAGCTAGCTGGGAATCCCAATGACCCTAGGAGGACTAGATCTCAATTTGAGAGTGCTCTGTGCATGAAGGATCCTATGTTTGCTGAGAAATGCTATCTGATGGTGGAATCATATCCTTATACATATTAATATGCAGCAGGATATCCAAGATGGCAAGCAGCCATGAAGGAAGAGTTCAGCTCACTCCAGAAGAGCAACACTTGGGAGCTAGTGGATCTTCCCCCAGGGAGGAAGCTAGTTCAGTGTAAGTGGGTGTACAAGACCAAATTTTCTGCTGATGGTTCACCTCTGAAGTACAAGGCCAGATTGGTAGCCAAGGGCTACTCATAGGTTCATGGCATAGATTACAATGAGACCTTTGCACCAGTGGCAAAGATGGACTCCATCAGGCTAGCCTTAGCCATTGCAGCTTCAAAGCAATGGGATGTACATCACATGGATGTAAAGTGTGCCTTCCTTAATGGATATCTCACTAAATATATATACATGTAGAAGCCTCAAGGATTTTCTACTAACCCATCTCTTGTGTGCAGGTTGAGAAAGTCATTGTATGGGCTAAAGCAAGGCCCCAGGGCTTGGTATGCCAAGATTGATAGCTTCTTGCTATCACTGAATTTTGTTCAGTGCAAATAAAATCAAAATGTCTATTTGAAGTTAATTAATGGCTCATTAATTATCATTGTGTTATATTTTGATGACCTTCTCATTACAGGAAGCTCAAAGGATGAGATTGCTTCCTTGAAGGGTGCAATGAACCAATCCTTCTCCATGACAGATTTGGGGCTCTTAAGCCAATTCTTGGGGCTTGAGATTGCTCAAACCAAAGCTGGAATAAAGGTGCACCAGTCCAAGTATGCCTTGGATTTTCTGAACAAATTCAAAATTAAGGATTGCAAGCCAAGCAAGACTCCTTTCCTTTCAGGAGTGAAGCTGGAAGAAGCTGATTCTTCACCTATGGTAAACAATACACTGTATAGGAAATTGATTGGATGTTTGTTGTATCTTACACATACTAGACCTGATATTTCATATGCAGTAAGTGTGGCTTCTAGATACATGGATCAGCCTCATGAGATCCATTGAAAAGCAGCCAAAAGGATCCTTAACTTTGTTCAGGGAACAAGGACACATGGGATCTTCTATAAAGCAAAATCTGATCTTTATTTGATTGGGTTTACTGACAGTGATTGGGCAGGTGATAGCACAGACAGAAATTCCACATTAGGATATGTGTTCATTCTTGTAGAAGGGCCAATTATCTGGTCAAGCAAGAAACAGAGTGACATTGCACTCTCATCTACAGAAGTAGAGTACAGAGGAGTTGTAAATGCAGCAACTCAATGTTTATGGTTATAGGGGTTACTTGGAGAGTGTGGCTTCGAATCAGAGTACTCAACTACCATCTACTGTGATAACCAAAGTACCATTCGAATCTGCAATGATCCATTTTAGAAGCAGAGAACCAAACACATTGAGATCCATATGCACTACATCAGAGAGCTTGTGCATGATGGCACCATTCACCTACTCTTCTGTTCATCTTCAGAACAAGTAGCTGATATCTTCACCAAAGCATTTTGTGAGAAGACCTTCAGCAATCTCAAATCACTGCTGAGGATTGCTTATCATGCTATGAAGCATGAGTGAAGACAAGATTTCCAAATTTTGTTTTACAGACCATGTTTAAGGGAGGATTTCCCCATGTGGTTTTTGCCTCTTTCCTTGTTTAAATGGACATGCAGTATGTAAAGGGTGACTAAGCCTTGTTGCTAGGCCCTGTAATTTTCTGATATATTACTCATAAGTCAGGCTTAAAGGGGGGTTTTAGAATAATCAACCCATAGTTAGCTACCTTAGACATTAAATTAATCATTTTTGTCTTATTTGCCTAGTTTCATGATTCCACCTTATGCAAGTTGTCATTTGCCTATCCATAGTGGTCAAACTTGCCTATTTTGACTCATGTAGCACTTGGGAAACCTCAAGGAATCAATTCTTCTTTATTCCTGGCCTCCTAGGCGCCCTTCTGCTTTTTCTGCTTTATTGCCTGCTTTTTCAGTGCTTTAAGGCAATTGGGAAAGTTTGACTAGGTGAGGTTAACTAGTTTTTTGTCCTCCACATCCTCCACTCTTTTCTCCTATGAAAAGCATGTATGAGTTGTCCTTCCATCACCTTTTAGCTTTCCTAAGTTCTTTTTCCAATTCGTTAGCTCCTTAGCTGATTTGGAAACTACTTTATGCACCTATGGGGGAATTGCTTAATTTTAGTAAGCCTGCTTTTGACTAGATTCGAATTGCCTCCTCATGCATTCAAATCCCTTATGCAATTATTTAATGCAGAAACCTATCATGTTACAGGGTTTTCTATTGTACACTTATTCAATACAGTTTAGTGTTCAGCTCCATATCCAGTCTCTTTTGTGTGTGATTTTGCATGTACAATTGATAATTGTTGTGAGTGTAATTTTTCTATCACTAGGTTCAATTTCCACAAAACCAAGATGCTAATGAAATTTTTTTCTTTCAGTCTATATAACAGAAATGAAAAGAAATCTTACTAGCACCCTAAGCTTTTCAAAAAACAAGAATTCCTTTCACAATCACAACCAACAAGCACAGAAGTGAATGAACAATCAATAATCCTAATATAGCTTTTGAATTTTCCAACCAAACCAATCTTTAACCATAAAATTTCAAACCACAAGCATCAGATGCTAACACACAAGCCTGACAATGCAGGGCTGAAAGAAAATCAACTCAAAATTTTTTGCAAAACTCAGAAAAAGTGGTCTTGGAATAAGGCCTACCTAGCACCGTGCTGCAGGGGTCTTGACAGAGTGGTTCTGGACTAGCACCACTTCTTTCCAACAGGCCTCAGGAATTGGCACTGCGTGCTACTAACTAGGTTTAGGCGGTGGCACCACTTCTCACCAACTACATAAGAGAGGTTCCCTATATAAATCCAAAACATAAAGGAGAACGACAGATCAAGTTAGAAAAAGATAAAATCAAGGTAAAAACTGATAGATTGAGAATAAAAAAGAGCATAAAAGGTCGAAATAACTTATATCTAGACATATTTGGAAGTTTCAAACCAAAATACACTGAGTCAGATAGCAGATCTGACTGAAGAGAGTTGGAGATGGAGCCTAGATTCGAACAAGAGTTGAATAACTGAGGAAGATTAGATCAACTGATACATATATCTATTCCACAATGGAGTCACTAGATTTGTAAACGGGAATAGTTCACCTTCTACAGACAGAAGTTGTTCCTCTAGTCTGAATAGTTCAGTTCCAGAACAAATGAGTGAACGACAAAGGATGAGGACCCTCCCTGGATATTGTAGACACCTGGAATGCTACTTCGATAGTGAACCTGTGTACTTGCAACCAGATCAAACATGCAAACACATCAAAGCTACCAGAACATCATCTACTTATCCATGTTAGCGACTAAGGAATCTAACAACATGTACATGTGAAATCAAAACAACAATAACGTGGGATAGAAATCAGCTTTTCATTAAGATGTATAGAGAAGTTTACAACCAATTAAGCCTTAGTGTTGACATGCATCTCCATGAAACCAACACTTCATCCCCATAAGCTCCAAATTTTCTCTCTATGCTCTCCAATGGCTTGGGCCAAGTGGTCAATCCAACAACATAACAATACCTCTATATTTCTCCCCCTCAACCATGGACATGAGCTTGTATTTATAAGGCTCAATTGATAGGAATGGTTGAGAGATTTGTGGGTGAGGTGTCCTCTAAGATGCTATGATGGGGGATCTTGAGCTGAACTGACCCACTATGATAGGGATAAGGGAGGACACGAGGCTCATGATCTAGAAGCCTTGAGAAACTTCTCTTTTTCCCATTTTACCCAGGGTACCACTTTTCTCCTCTTATGACAAAGCGGTTTAGATAAGAAATGCTTATGGAAAAGGGCCATAGGAGGTGGCACTGCTTATGGAAAATAGGATACAGGAGGTGCGATCAAGGTGCTGCTCATGGTTAACAAGGAAAGTGCGGTGCTGAGTATTTTCATGTAAGATTGACAAACAACATGGGTTTCCACTCCAAGTGTTGGGATTAAGGGAAAACATGTAAGTCAAAGGTCTTATCACATGGTGGTGATAGGATTTGGGTATAAAAAACTACTGAAGCTGAACTGCACCTCCAGAAGTAATAGAATTAATAAGGTATGTACCTAACCAATGCATCTGTAACTTGCATGGATGCTTCATGAACTTTCTGTTGTATAATAACACCAAATATCCTTGCTAAAATTGCTTGTTCTTTATGTGGCGATCATGCCAAGCCTTCTGTCGATCCTTCTCGATGCACTGATGGAATCCTACAATAAAGAGATCCTCTTCAATCTATATCAACTATGCCACACACTCCTCTAGTGCTGCTTCATCATCCAATCCTTTCGTTGCTGCAATGCACATACTGGGGATAATGTACTCCATAGGCATGACTGCTTCTTGTCCATATACCAATTTGAATGGTGTTTTCCCTATTAATCTCTTGCAAGTGGTGCGATATGCCTGCAATATTGCTGGAATCTTCAAGTCCTAGTCATCATGGTTAACATTGCACACCTTTGTAAGCGCATGCTCCAATATCTTGTTGAAGGATTCTACTGTTACATCTGCCTCTGGATGATATGGGGTGCTTTTCTTATGTTGTATTTGCAACTCCTTTTTCAATGTGCTTACTGTGTAGTTAATGAAGTGACTGCCTTGGTCACTCATCAATATCCTTGGACACCCAAACCGCATCACAATGTTGTCAAACAACAATCTTACTGCTATCGCAACGGTGCAATCCACGACTGGTGTGGCCTCCACCAACCTCGTCAAGTAGTATGTCACTGTGATTATGCACCGTGCGCAATTTCTCTTCCCATGTTGGTTGATTGGACCCACAAAATCCACATACCATTTATCAAAAAGCTGGAAAGTTACTTGTAGTACTAGCGGCATCTCATCTCGCCACGATGGTTTTTCAATCTATTAGCATAATTCACAACTCCGTGCATAATCTGTTGCATCATTATGTAAAGTGGGACACTAGAGCCCTATGCGAATCACCTTTCTCATAGTATCTTGTTCTCCACGGTGTCCACCAGCAACTCCCACATGGGCCTCCTCTAAAATCTATCCTTGTTCATGTGGTAGGACACATCATCGCAAAATATTGTATGGTCCTAGTTTATAGAGATGGCTAGCAATCAACTAGAAATCTGAAGCATTAACCACCAACTACTTCTTCTGACTTGTTAAAAAATACTCTGGTGTGACTCTCGTCGTGAAGAACTATATGATTTGATCGTAATAATCATCTGCTATGTAGAATCTAAACAATTTTGCATCCAGCAAGCCTTATTCAATATTTGTGGGCTCTTCACCTATCTCAATTCGGGATAAATGATCAAGGCCAACATTCAAGGGACCTGGCTTCACAATTATCTCAAAATAAAACTTCTGAAAGAGAAGTATCCATCAACATATCTTCCCCCCCAACACAGGATTATTAACTAGGTACTTCAAAGAAGAATGGCATGTAAACATCTTGAAATTACCACCTAAAAGGTAATTCCTAAATTTTTGTAGCGCATATACCATCGTCGAACCTTTTCTCTCTGTGGTTGTATAAGTTTTCTCAACAAATGACAACTTCCGACTAGAAAAATAAATTTGGTGATAAAGGTCTCCTTCACCTGGTTGCACGAGGACCACACCCAATGCAACAGATGATGCATACACATGGACATGAAACTCCTTGTTCCAATACAGGAACACAATTATTGGTGCCGAAGCTATATTGACCTTCAGTGTGTCGAAGATTCCTTGACATTCTTGACTCAATACAAATGAAGCATCTTTCTTCAATAGTTTCTCCGTAGGGGCAGTAATTGCACAATAACCTCTGATGAATTTGTGATAATATCTAATGTTCCCTAGCGTATCCCTAAGCATATTCACATTCGTCAGTGGTGGCAATCTCAAAATGAGCACTATCTTTGCAGGGTCAGCCAACAATCCTTGCTTGCAAACAATGTGAACTAGCAGTATTCCAAACGGTGCGCAGAAAATACACTTTTTTGAGTTCAACACAATCTGATGATGTCGACATCTTTCCAGCATCAGTCGCAGGTTTTTCAGATGATCCCTAATCAGACCATACACTATCCAATCATCCATGTATACTTGAATAAATTTATGAATAAAGTATTTGAATGCAACAACAACAACCCAAGAAAAGATCGCATGTGCATTCTTCAATCCGAAAGGCATTACTGTGTACTAGAAATAACCCCATTCAGTAACAAATGTTATTTTATGTCGATCCTCCATTGCGATCCTAATCTGGTGATAACCAGAGAATCCATCTGTGAAAGAATACATCTCCTGACCACCTACTCCTTCTATCACTTTTTGATGTCCCCGATTTTGACCCCGGTTACATTAAAAGGTACATGATGTATATATTGTAATTAATCATGGTGAGGAGCTAAAGGCAAAAGCCCCACCATCGATTTGGTTGTGTATGTTTCGGAAATAAGGATAGTTTCCGATGGTATATCATGCTATCTGGCACATTATAGTTTGGCATCATGTAAATACGCACATCAATTAAAATAAACCTACATCTAGCTATGATGGTGCAACATTGAATGAAAAGGGCATGATTCCTAAGGTGAAGTGGGGGTTGTCCAACCCGTGGGGGTCATTGGGAGTTAGCCATGTGTCACCACCACCCCTATTTTTCTGTTGTTAGTTCGGGTAGTGATTTGCTGACAAAAATACCACGCTTGCTCCCACTCTCCACAACGTGCAGATGGTCTGCCCACTAACCAGATCGTGAGTCTATTCATCTCCTCTCACGTGAACGGAGTTAAAGGTTACACATTCCTTTGTTTGGGGGTTTGTCTTCCTCTTCCCTCACCGATTTCTATTCTGTTGCATTCATCCTCATGATTGCATAGAGTTTTGGTGCCTCTTTCCACCATTTTCAGACTATGTATTGTTCGGTTCTGTCCATCCTTGTTTTGAGGCTAGGATTTCTTGGGTAGTTCGGAGGGGGTTGTTCTCCTCTGTCTCACTGATAGCTGGTTTGCGGATTGGTTCTACCTTTTTTTGGGGATTGCTAGTTTAGGAGTTTTCTTCCCCACTATTCTACCTATGCCAGTCCTACAGCGATGGTATTGAGGAGCTTTTGAGCGCTACGATTCCCTACACTGTGTGGGAGGTGGTTTCTTCCACTCTTTGCATTGGCTGTATCTTTTTCCATTGCGTATAGGTTGAGACTTTGTTCTTTCTCCTTTTCTACCTATGTGAGTTCTGCAGCAATTACATTGGAGTTTGGGTGTGTTGTGGGCTCATGGATGTGGTTGGCTGTTGATTTCCACATTCGTTGGCTGAGTTTTCCCTTGTCTATGCTAGGAGTTTTGCCTCTCCCTTATTTTGGGACTGTGTAATGTTTCCATAGTTTTCATTGTGAGTTTGGGATATCGATTTACCCTAGTTTTGGGTCTCTTCTTGGTTGCTAAGGCTGCAAACATCTTTTGGGGATTGTTGTTGAGTTGTTTTGGCCATGCTAGGGCCAAGAACAACTCTAGAGCGTGGTTTGACCTGAACTATGTTTCACCTTTTGTTTGGGGTTGTCACCCTGTTGTCTTTGCCTTCTTTATAGAGTTGTGAGTTGTTTGTTTTACTATGGCCTATATTGGTTGGTCTTTGGACTGTTGAGAGTAGGATTAGAGGCTGGGTATGCTTGAGAAAATTGGTGTTTGAGGCCACCAGCTTAGCATTTATCCTTTCCTAGCTCCTTGACGGCCTGATAAACCCTACTGTGTGGGCTTGGCTGATTTGTGTACCTTGGCTATGTGTAAGCCTACTTTGACCCTTATTCCTTGAATAATCATGCCCAACTCAGGGGTGGTAGTGTTGCTGAGATATTGATGAGCACATTGGCCTATGGTTGGTTGGAATGTTTCAGCAACGTAGCTAGTTGCGGGACGAGTTCCTATTAGATGAGTATTCTCGTCCATTTTACTTCTGAAATTATATTTATTGATTAATGAATATGAACATGTGGCATGCTTGAATGAATGTATGCTTGCTTCCGCTATGTATATGAAGGATTATGTATATTAGTATGTATTATGTTTAAGCCTTTTATTTCAGCATTATATGCATGTTCATGTTCATGGGGTTGTTTTCCCGTATGTTTGGTGTTAGTAAAGTCCTCTTCGTTGGTCAAAGGGTCGAGGACGTGACAGAATGGTATCAGAGCTAAAGGTTGCAGCATGGGCCTGAATGGGCCATGAAAGGTTAGATAGCAGAGGTAAGTTGCCTTCTACCCAGCAGAAAAATAGAAGAAAACCTATGCATGACAAGAGAATTTTGGAAAATTCCTCCAAGTATTGGAATCATCAGATCATCGGAGGGCTTAGTCTAAAGTTCCGTCAATGCATCGGATCACCTAGTCGGAAGACTACCTGACGAGGGACCCGCGACAAGGAAATCCAAGAAAAATTGCCTAAGTGTTAAAAATCGTCAACAATCGGTGCCACTAAGATGAAGTGATCGCCGAAACGTTGGTAGAGGTTAGTAGCTGATGCGTTCGCCATTGCGGCTACTTAAAGGACTATCCACCCGACGGATAGTTTATCCAACGGCCGACACGACGGAAGACAGAGAATAATTTCTGAATTTTTTTTTTCTAAGTGTCAACTTTGTCGGCCATTAGAGCATGTTAGCTGCTGATGTCGCCGATGAACAGCAGAAGGTATTAGATGATCTGTGCCGCTGTTGCGGATAGCTAGAAGACTATCCTCCCAACGAATAGAGCCTGCGACCATCGACGCCATAAAGAAAGTTTAAAATTTTTTCTAAGGCCCGAAATCGTCGGCCAGTGGAAGAAGATAGTGTTTTGTGCGTCCGCCGTTGCAGAAGCTTAAAGCACTAGTCTTCCGATATGGAGAATATCCAACTACTGATGTCGGTCAAAATCATGCTTCAGTTCCTCGATCGAAAAGCATTAGCAGATTGGACCATCGATTGGAAAAGGATCGAAGATGATGAGCTGTTGTTGCAGCTGCTGATTGAACTAACCCGCCGATGCTTCAGGCTTCCACTCGCCGATGCCGAGGTGTAGTGGATTATGGCGTCAACAAGCAGTTACTTGATTGACGAAGGATAAGGGAGATGGAACCAACAGAGTTAGCGAAAGATAGAGAAAGTTTTCACTGACAAAAGAAGAAAATTTTGAAATTTTGTTTAAGGGTTGAAATTGTCTGCGGAAAATAGTTGATTGAGTGCCTGTCGTTGCGAGTGACTAGGGAATTAATCGTCCGATGCAACAGTTGCTAGACATTCTGATACCCGACGTGGCGAAAGAAAATGAAAATAAAAGAGAAAAAGTTTTGAAGATTTTTCTAAGGCATAAAATCGTCGACGAAATTTTGATGACGAAACCGTCGATGCAGCGGCGGACCCCGAGAGGAATTAGTTGTCCGAACCGCCGATTCCATCGACAGAAAATAGTTGTTGGGATCGCTGACACCGCAGAATAATTTAGCTGTTTATCATCCCACCACTGCAGCCTCCATATGGAATAAAATATCGATGCAGAGCACTTAGTGCTTCCGACCACCGATGGGCTTGTGACCACGGAGGACATAGGAAGAATGGTCATTGAAATCACCAAGGAATACAAGATGGAAGAGCCGATACCGCGGAAGACAAGGCTACAAGAAAATTCAAGATTTTTTCCAAGGAACGAGATCATCGGCCATTGGGAAATGATAGAGGATCGGAAAGGACTCAATGAAGGTGACCCACCGTTGCGGGAGCTTAGACAACTCTCCCGCCGATGCACTAGTCTCTCCACCCACCGATGACGAGGTGTTTAATGTATAACGGTTTCGAGTTTCGATAACCTACTATAGTGGCATGTGCTCAGGAGTACCAACACTGTGGAAGATTTAGGACTTATGGAAATCACTGTTGCAGACGCTGAGAGTACTGAGTGTCCGATGCCACAGTAGGATGCCGCTTCGACCGCCGATAAGCTTTGGTCTGTGGAAATTATAATGCAATTGTTGGCCACCGTTGTGGAATGATAGACAACTACAGAACGATGCAGCGGAAGAAACTAGAGATTTTAGTCACCGACACGCCCGAAGATTAGTAAGGAGAAGACCCGACAAGCAGTAGTTGACATCGCCGATTGGAAGCTTAGCCGGTTCACCCGCGGAAACTGTAGAGAGATCATTTTTCATCATTGCGGCTGCTCAAATGACTATGCACCTGATGAACAGTCAGTCTTCTTGCCGATACAAATCAGAAGTCTAACCGTTTTGGCTGTCGAAACACCGGAGAGAAATAAAGGAATGGACCTCCGATGAGTCAGTTGGTTTGACCATTGAAGAATCAGAAATATAGCTGGGAAGAGGTCCGATTGAACCTAAGGGAATTTGAGCTTTTCAGAGAAATTTCTTTGTAGTTTTTTAAGCAGGTTTCAACTATTTGCAGTGGAATTTTCAGCAAATTCCGGCTAGTGTTCTAGTGGGTTTTACAGTAAATTTCTCATTGGGTTTCTCAGCAGTTTTAGGACTAAAAAGGAAGAAAACCCTGGGTGACTAAATATAGTTGAAGTGGTGTGGTTTTCACACCCGAGGTCAGAATGGAGCATGTGGATAGGCATTGGAAATCTTATCCAGCGGGAAACAAGGGAAAGTCACTAAAATCTGAGTAGGGAGTAGCAAAGTGATATTGATTGCTTGAAAGAGAAATGTCCTACTATCAATATGGACAAATCTGGGAATTGCATGCCTAGAGGTAGCAAGACCATGAAGTCAAACCAGCTGTTGTGTGGAAGAGGAGTTCCATGCGAGGATGTGGGACTTGAAAATGGAAGTTTCCTTAAACCCTATCTTGCTGATTATAACTACATTTCATAAGTTTTATATATGAAATGTATGAGGATATGCTTTGCATGCATAGGATATCACATGTACATTTATAATGAGCCACTAATGATAGTTATTGCATTGGTGTTGGCATTAGTGGAAAAACCAACGACAACCTGGACATGGCTGAATATGTTACTGATGCTGATGAATGTGACTAGCAACCCTATGGAGAAAGGGATAAGGAAACAAGTCCATAATCAAAAGTTGGTGAGCAAACTCTGCAATATCCTGCAAAGGACCAACAAAACTAGTAATGTCAAGGGTGTAAGTAGGACCCATGAAGGTAAGAGTTTGATTATGACAACTTGCATGGAGTGGTAAAGGTAAGAGATCTCATACCCTGTGGATATTTGAATGTTATACTGCATTCATATAGAAAGGTGTCATGCCTATATATGTTGATTGAGCTTAGTATCCCAAGGAAAGTAAGTACTGATGATCTTGATTATAGTAATGCATCCTATATGAAGTAGTCATGGTTAGGTCATGCATGGTATGTGGAATGCATAGTATTCCTGAATCAATGCAAGGTAGCATTGAATGGATATGCATTAAAATATCTTATGAATCTTGTAGTTATGCATTGAATGGATGCATATGAAGGGTGTGAGTGACTGATGGCATAAGCATAGATGCAATTGTTGTGATGCATTGCATGAGTGCATTGAGATAGTGCATGTGATATTACTAATGGCTGAAATGATGAATTGATGACGACTCTGGAACCATTTCAGGAGCTATTATGAATGCAGGATAGTGATTGCATGAAGAATGTAGTCATGATCGACTGGCTACCGGAAATGCTCTATGGAAGAGCAAGGTGGTACAAATGATACGCTTGTGAAGTAAGGAGTATCTAAACATTTCATTTAAATTACATGAATGATGTGACTGTACCCTGTAATTTAAAATATGAGAATGATTGCGTGAAGTAAATGAGTTTTGGTAATATTGATGTGATTAACAGCTGGAAGTATTGGAATTTTATAGATTCTGAAAATGATTCAGTGATTGTTGCAGCAATGAAAATGTTATATGCATCAAGACTTACCAAGTGTTTGGCTGATTGAAGTTCAGGATATGGGTAGATTGTTTGGAGCATGGCAATGAGAGTAAGACCATGGCAAAGGCTAGAATCTACCATGTGAAAGAGCCAAACCTCATGAAAAGAGTCTCATAACTGTGATAATAGTTTGTATGCATAATGAGTTGTAAATTTGAATTGCGAATTTCGGATTTGAGAAATTGTTGACAACTACTAATCACTATCGGCTTGCATAAGATGGTGTCAGGAGGATGCATTGGGTACACACTGTAGGAAAATCATGTGTGATGACCCGTAGGAGCCAAACTTCATGAAAAGGTTTTCCCTTATCTTGGAAATGGGTTTCGGGTGAAACTCCATTGGACATTTTGGAAGTGTCTCATCTGCACTACATGTTTGGTAAGCAACATGAGTGAGATGGTATGGATTATCTTGGTAAGACATGTGTGGATACGAAATGTAAAGAGGGATTGGGATGGAAAACCGAGGGACTGTCAACTTAGAGAAGGGAACCCCCATTCCTCCTCAACGAAGGAATACTGCCCCGGCAAATGGATAAGTCTTCTATGACCCTAGCTAAGAATATGCATATTAGATTGTTAAAATTCCATAAGCAGAGCATGATTTGATTTTATTTCCATTAGGACCGATTACTTGAGTATGAATAGGGTCTACATGATACACACCGGACAAGGGTGCACACTTTTTCAATGTCAAATCATGGAAGGATTTTTCAATATTGATTACACCCTAGGGAGTGGACGCACTCTTGGTGTCTCAATACTTGATAGTGAATGGTGTGAAATATGGTTACAATTTTAGAACAATAACACTAATGAATATGCTTATGTTGCTTGTGTTGTCAGGATAAGCAAATGTAGTTTACAGTGTGGTCTCTGGGTGAGATGGAAAATGGTCATTTATGGTTGATATAAGGGCATGTGTTGTTGTTAATGGCCTGATAAACCCAACGAGGGTTTGCTTGGCTGATGATTGGTTGTTGATATAAGTACAGGTGATTTGTTAACGGTCTGATAAACCAACTAGGGTTGGCTTGACTATTCCCGATATATATATATATATATATATATATATATATATATAAGGATGTTGTGAAGAAGCCTGCGTGCTGACCTAACATCCAAGTCCATAGGTGATCCCAAGTCTTGCAAAGCAAAGAAGGATCATGTGGACCAATGAGGAAACACGCAATACAGGTAAGTATTGGATTATTTTGCAATATTTTGATTATGAATATACATGTGTATATGATTTGGTTATGATGTTTTAAGCTCTTGTTCTAGAGATAAAACCAATGAGAATAAACTAAACATGTGAATCTCTTCAATGTTTGAAAATAGGTATCGTTGTGAGTGAGGACTATGAGAGCATCCTAGGGGTGCATTTGGACATGTGACTGCCCTGAAGAGCTCGGAATGAGCGGTAATGAAAAAGGTGCTAGTAAGACTGTGAAGGTCCTAGCAGCCGAGACAAACCATGTGGGGAGGCTCCATGGTTGAGAGGTCTGAAATAGACTGGAGACACTAAGTGTCATGACCAAGAGGGATTGGTCCAGCATTCACGATGAAGTGAAAGAGGGTGAGAGCATGAAAAGCCACAACAGTGGTGTGGGTTCCAGGATGGAACAAAATAAAGAGGGGAAAAACTCTTGCTGCTCTCTCTCACCTTTTGATTATATGTGTGTGTGTGTGTGTGTGTGTTTATGCATTGTGAAAACAAAAGGTTGTTGAGTGCATGTATGAATGAAAATAGAATGTGTGTATTTGCTTAAAGTAAATTGTGAATGATGGAATGGTTAATTCCCTGCCCAAGAATGGACATGAATAAGCTCATGTGCCTGTTGGGAAGGCATGAAAAATATGAAAGTCTCATTGATGAGGCTTGGACTGTCATGCAAATTAGGCAATTAAATGACTCATATTAATGCCTATATTATGCTTAGTCTAACAGAATTTCAATGATGCATTTCACAGGTGAGAAAGGTGAAATTCAGTGGTGCACATTGATCATGGCAGCAGACCAAAAGTTGTTGGACTTAGCTGGAAGTCTCCTTCAAATGATTACCAGGACCTAAGAGAATCTTGGAGAGATGCTCAAGATACAGAAAAGGTAGAATGAAATGAACGACCAGATTTTGCAAGACTCTATTGGTTTGCAAAGGGAGGTGAAAATCCTTCTCGGAGCAATCGGCATAGGAAAGGAAGGTGGATCAATGATGGGACATTCATCCAAGCGATCCATTAAGAAATGTTCCAGGCATGAAGACTCAAAGAAAATTGAGCAGGTAAAGATGAAGCAGCCAGTGAAATGCTGGGAATGCGAAGGACATCATTTACGCCGATACTGTCCAACGAGGGAACATGAAGAGGGAAGTAGACACAAAGTTCCTAGGCTTCGGCATAAGTCAAAAGCTAAAAACCAGTAGAAGAAGTTCATGGAAGCCAAGGGGCTTGGTCCTGAAAATTCAAAGTAAATAATTGAACGTGGGACAGATCTGCAAAATTTTGAAATTTTGGATGTGAAAATTGTATATGTATTCCTATGTATTGGAACACCGAGGATGGTATTATTCCAAGGGGGAAGGGATTGTGATGTCCTTTTTTTTACCCTGATTACATTAAAAGGTACATGATGTATATATTGTAATTAATCATGGTGAGGAGCTAAAGGCAAAAGACCCACCATCGATTTGGTTGTGTATGTCTCAACAATAAGGATAGTTGTCGATGATATATTGTGCTATCCAACACATTATAGTTTGCCATCATGTAAATACGCACATCAATTAAAATAAACCTATAGCCATCTATGACTGTGCAACGTTGAATGAAAATGGCATGATTCCTAAGGTTAAGGGGGGGTTTTCCAGCCCATGTGGGTCATTGGGAGTTAGCCATGTGTCACCACCACCCCTACTGTTCTATTGTTAGTTGGGGTAGTGATTTGCTGACAGAAAGACCATGCCTACTCCCACTCTCCACGACATGTAGATGGTATGCCCACTAACCAAATTATGAGTCTGTTCATCTCCTCTCACGCGGATGGAGTTAAAGGTTATACATTCCTTTGTTTGGGGGTTCGCCTTCCTCTTCCCTCGCCGATTGCTGGTATGTTGCATTCATCCTCATGATCACATAAAGTTTTGGTGCCTCTTCCCACCATTTTCAGACTTCGTATTGTTCGGTTCTGTCAATCATTGTTTTAAGGCTGGGATTTCTTGGGTATTTCGGGGGGGTTCATTCTCCTCTGTCTCACCAATAGCTGGTCTACATATTGGTTCTACCTTTCACTGGGGATTTCTAGTTTGGGAGTTTTCTTCCCCATTCCTCTACTTGTGCCAGTCCTTCGACGATGGTATTGAGAGCTTTTGATCACTACGATTCCCTACACTGTGTGGGCGGTGGTTTCTTCCACTCTTTGTGTTGGCTGTATCTTTTTCCCATGCGTACAGGTTAAGAGTCTGTTCTTTCCCATTTTTTTCCTGTGTGAGTTCTCTAGCAATTACATTGGAGTTTGGGTGTGTTGTGGGCTCATGGATGTGGTTGGCTGTTGATTTCCACATCCGTTGGATGAGTTTTCCCCTGTCTATGCTGGGAGTTTTGCCTCTCCCTTGTTTTGGGACTGTGTAATGTTTCCATAATTTTCATTGTGAGTTTGGGCTCTCAATTTACCCTGGTTTTGGGTAGCTTCTTGGTTGTTGAGGTTGCAGACATATTTTGGGGATTGTTGTTGATTTTTTTTTGCCACGCTAGGGCTAAGAACAACTCTGGAGCGTGGTTTGACCTGAACTGTGTTTCACCTTTTGCTTGGGGTTGTCACCCTGTTGTCTTTTCCTTCTTTACAGAGCTGTGAGTTGTTTGTTTTACTATGGCTTGCAGTCGTTGGTCTTTGGACTATTGAGAGTAGGATTAGAGGATGGGTATGCTTGAGAAAACTAGTGTTTGAGGCCACCAACTTAGCATTTAGCCTTTCCTAGCTCCTTGACGGCCTGATAAACCCTACTATGTGGGCTTAGCTTATTTGTGTACCTTGGCTATGTGTAAGCTTGCGGTGACCCTTATTCCTTGAGAAATCATGCCCATCTCAAGGGTGGCAGTGTTGCTGAGAGATTGATGACCACGTTGGCCTATGGTTAGGTGGAATGTTGCAGGGACGTAGCTATTTGCGAGACGAGTTCCTATCAAATGAGTATTCTCGTCCATTCTACTTCTACAATTATAATTATTGATTAATGAATATGATGAACATGTGAAATGCTTGAATGAATGTATGCTTGCTTCCGCTATGTATATGAAGGATTATGCATCTTAGTATGTATTATGTTTAATCTTTTTATTTCAACATTATATGCATGTTCATGTTCATGGGGTTGTTTTCCCGTATGTTTGGTGTTAGTAACGTCCTCTTCATCGGTTAGAGGGTTGGGGACGTGACACACTTCATCTATGAATGGTGTTGGAAATGGACCATGCATACAGGCATCATTCAATTTTCTCAAATCAACACAGATTCAAACTTCACCTATTTTCTTGTCTTGGAACACCATAAGACTAATCCATTATGATTCTTTGACTAGCTCAATTATTCCAGCATCCAACATCCTATCCAGCTCAGCTTTAACCCTCTCCTTGTATCGTAGATTCAAGCGATATGGCCTCTGCCTTACTGGTTTCACATCTAGTTTTAACAAAATATTCATCTCTCCCAAATCACCCAATATCCCTTTCATTTCATAGAATTTGGTTGGAAATAGATCTTGAAATTCATGCAGCAGATCTGTGATATTTTCCATAGTCTCTTCATCCTAATAGTCCCCAAAACTTGCAAATTTTTGGTTCTCCTCTGTCCCAATGTTGACTTTTCTAATCTTCAGCGGCTGGTTCATGGGATCGGCCAGTATATCCGGTGCTATGACATCGCCACTCCCTTTTTTCTCTAGAATATTGATATTCTATAGCTCATCATCGCCCTAAAGTCCATGAGACACATTATAACATTCCATCATTGACTAGATGTGGCAATGTGAATGTGGATCCACTGGATATGCAACTAGCACTACCTTCAACGCCACATCACAGATTAGTTGAAGCGCATATGGACATCTGGATTGGTATCCGTGAAACAGAAAGTATGAGCAAAGAAAACTGTCAGCTCTTCCCAAGTGGTTATTTCTTTTTACAACTCAGCCGATACATACCACAACCTTGGCATTTCATCCAAGGTGTGAATGAAGGCATGGACCCATTCATCCTTTGGTCGTGATGCCCACAGAGTCTGACATTCCATCAAGTGACCACTGGGGTCATTCCACCCATCATACCTCCTAGTGTGATATATTTTTTCATTTTCGAAGCGCACTATCAGCAACCATCGGCACTGCGCCCATCCATTAATTGTCTTCTTTTGAGTTTCCCACCACTGTGTTGGAGTAGCCTTTAGTGCTTCCTCCAGTGCCAACAATTGGTGAGGTTCCGATACCTTCTCTTCAAACTCCATCAAGAACACAGTCAGCTCAGGAAGTCCCTCATATATTGGTAACTCAACAATCTAAGTCGCAACCCGGTACAGCGACTGTGTGATCAAAACAAACTTCCTGAATGACACCTCATGCATGCGATTTTTCCAGTTTTCTAACGTATCATCAGAATCAGAAGGCACAGAACTAGCGTTGCACCAACCAATTTCTCCATCAATACTTGGGTGCATGTAATCCTTTGAAATGTTGTAAGCATGATCCCATCCCCTGACAACTTCATCTTTGACATGTTCAATATATCTCTGCCCTTCATTTCGATCCATAGGATCGATGACTCTGATGTCATGATTTTCAAATGTCATCATCCACTTCTTGAAGTTAATTACTGCCATACTATCATTGTCCCATCCGATGCCCAACAATTCAAGGTAGGATCCTCCACCATTAACAACTTCAATCACATTGAAATCAGCATAGGTATTCATACCTTCAACATCTACGACCAGGTTCGACACATGTCTAATTGATTGTACTTTGGCTTGATTAGCCAATTGCAAATGCATCGGAGACTAACCCAACTTCAGCCTCCCCATATTCTTCCATGTCTTCTTTGTCAGGATATTCACATCTGAGCCTAGATCTAGAATGACTGAATCTACTTCATAGTCCCCAATCTGAATGTTCATGCACATCTATTTTCCCATATGTTTCTTATGAAAAGAGTTCACCGTGGAGTCCTTCTGCTCCTTACCCAGTCAGTGTAACATGTTCTCAATCTCAGCAAGAGCATCAAGATCCCTTCCCAGCAATAAACAACTCTCAAAAAATTTCTGCAAGGTACCATGTTGTCACGATGGTCCTACCTATAATGAAGAATCAAAATACGAGGGAATTTCATAAATAGGTGACTTACCAGGATTTATTTCAATCACATACCGCACTTCAAAGAATGTATCTCGCTCAATGGTGATATCAAACAGTTCCTTCTTCTTCCCAACTAATCAAACCTGTGGATGGGAGTCATCCTCTCCAGTAGTCACACCTCCGTGGGTGATGAAACATCGACATCCTCTGTTCTAGGCTTTAATGAGATCACCGCAACTATCGATCCTTTATTATGGTTTGACAACATATTCTAGTTCATCAATGGATTATGGTTCAATGGCACATTAATAGGTTGATTCCCAGTCTGATTCTAAGGTGGAATTTGATTTTGATCTTGGTTCTGCAACTGATTCTGGTTCTTGATTCTGCAACTGGTTCTGATTCTACAATTGAGGAACATTTCCTGCCTATCATATTGTGATTAGTTGTGGATAGTTCTCAACAGTGTGATCAATTGTGGTGCAGTATGTACACAAACACTATAATTGTGGGAAATCTCTCTGGTAGTGTCAAAATACCCCACAATTGTAGAACTGGACAGGTCTACAACCTCGTCCTCCTCCTCTTCCTCGAAATACTCCATGGAATCCTTCTTGTTGGTAGTACTACGGCTGAGCCAATTGCTACGGAGGGGATTCTGCTACTGCTAAACGTAGTGCACTACCTGAACATACTTTGGCTACAGTGAAGCCATTGACATGTGATTATACTGCACCTGCGGTGCGAACTATGGTTGCGGCACAAACTGCAGTTGTGGCTACGATGGTATAAACTGCATCTACAGTGGTGCTGTATAATGTGGTTGAGGTAGATATTGTACCACCTGATGCTACGGATGTGATTGTTGTACTGTGCGATGATCTTCACCCTTCACATAGTATGAGTCATATGTCATTTCTTGAAGTAGGTCATATACACAACAGTATTTATCTTCATGCCCCACCAAAGAAAAAAATGAGCAATATAGGTTTGTCGGCTTCGTCACCATATTCTTCATGTATCCATGTTCTTCATGTCGATTCCCATAGACTTGGCATATCCAGCATCACGGTACACTGCCATAACTCAGTGGGTTCAGTGCTTCAGATAACAGATAATTTCAAAAGTCAAGGAAAGTATCTTTGGTGTCTCCACCCTTGCGACATCGAGTGCACCAAAGGTCTTCACGATGTTCTTTCCCCTTCTTGATATCTTGTAGCTAAAGCATTAATTTTTCTAGCTGCGCCTGAATATGGTTCATACCATCTATACTTTCTCCAATATGTGAAGCCTCTAACTTCATTACGATCTCCAAAGCCTCACTCTATGTCGCAATCTTCTGCTGCATCAGTGGCTCCTGGATATGTGGTACCAGCGGTGTTATAAAACACTATTTGTGCTGAACATCACTCATATTGAAATTGAATCTTTCAATTAGTGTCTTAAATCTCTGGTCAAAGTCTTAAACAATTTCATTTGAAAATTGTTTAATCTCCATTAACTCGGTATTATACAGCACTTCAAATTTGGGCTTTCTGAATTCTTCAATTAGTCCTTTCCTGACTTCATCCAACATTTTTGCAGGGGCCCCCATAGGAACTTATATAAATTTCATGTGCCAATCCAGTGCACGACCCCAAAGAGTGGTCGCCAATTAACCCTTTTTGACATCATCGTTAGTAGTCTGCCTGACAGTCCATACTGCCTCACATAAAAACCAGTATTGCTTGGGATCATTGGTCTCATTGCCATGGAACAAAGGTAACATAGCTTCTTCCCCTGCCATCCTGGGCCTTCTTCCTACAGACACTGATCTACTACTAGAATGTTCCTGGCACATCGAGAAATTCAATGTGGAACTTGTGTTTCTTCCTGGCTCGCCTCCTTGGAAAGTTGTCTTTCGATAGGGGAATCACACCAACCACTCGTACAGAATGATAGGGTGCTCAGAGAAAAAGTACTCATTTGTACCGTCATGTATGTACCTCACCAACCACTTATCCTTCGTCAATATAGGGTTCTCATAGCTTCTGATCAAACCAACCTTGTCCACTAACACCATTGGGTCAACTTGGGATATTGGTGCCACTAGTACCAGTCACAAGAGTGTGGGGAACACATATAGAGGTTAAATACACCTTCATGCATCATTTTATGTGCCTCTAAGACAAATCCCTACAATTTAGAAGCCATCGGGAGTTCCACCACCAATCTCCTTCGGTTGTTGGTAGCTAACTAGTTAAGCTAAGATATGCTCCAGTTACATTCAGTTAGATGTCCTCTAGTTCAGTTAGTGCCAGTCTTGCATGGTTGCATGTGGGAAGGTTCCTATTCTCACCTACTTCTCTCCTACCACATCAATTTAACTTGTTTAACTTATTGTAACTGTTTGAGAGATTGAATTAGACATCTAGAGTTAGACTAGTGAACTCTGATAGTGATTTAGACACTTCTAGTTAGCCACGCAGTGATATTGAGTTCATAGATTCGAATCATATCCATATCATTCAAATTCTCCTTTATGTAACCATGTTTTATACTGCTGGGATTAATGAAGTTTATACTGTAATTATACTAAGGAATTCTTATCAGTTTTCTGTGAAATTTGTCTTGTTCAGTGTGTATTTTTCATTCCATTACACTGCATAATAATACAATTCAATTGTGCTCATTTCCTGAAGATCAATGGCACAATAATTTAACATATTTTTCTAATAGACCAAAATATTAACTTAAAGTTTCATAAACTCTTGACTTAGCAATAGTATGTGTCATCTTCACTACCCATCAATATAAAATGTGTCCATTTTTGTATTTTCATCTCATAGTTTTGATGACTTAAAATGTTAGGAAGGTTAGTATTATAGAAAATATTTTTGAGTTGAGATGGAATGTGGTTATGATTTCCATTTTCAACCTTCTTAATGATACAAAGATAACAAATTATTTCAACTTCAAGGTTTTAAAAATTTTCCAATTGCCACCTAGTATGGAGCTACTAAGAATTTGTTATTTATTAATGTTGATTTTTTTTCTTTAGGCTAATTAAAAGGTAGACATACATTTATTATTTTATAAAAGGGATTTAACTTTATATAAGTTATAAAAATCTGTGGAGTTTA
>LPNX010284457.1:0-29366 GCA_001517045.1 Pseudotsuga menziesii | reverse complement strand
AAATCAAGTTCTGAAGGTAGAGGATGGGAGGTTTGCTTATACTGATGATGCTCTTGTTCTTGTAGCTCGCATTCTTATTATAAGGACATCCACAGGGTCCAATTATGGAGATGACTCCTTAAGACTCAAAATCTACAAAGGCTACACTGGTTTTATTGTTGAGAAAGTGAAAGCTACATATTTAGGGTGCTTAAATATCCAAGAAGTTTGTGCAAGTATTCCATCCCTATTTCATTTGGAAGTTCTTCTCATGGATTTTCATTCTTCAAATGCATTTGAAAATTTCAAAATGGCAGAGAATATTTTTTCTACCCTCAGCAATGTAAGTTGTCCTCCAGTGGAACTTAACAACACACAATTGGTTTGCTGGTCTTTGCTAACAGCACACAATATTCATACCAATCTAATCAATCAAGCACTTTACTTCAAACATTTTTTCAAATGCACTTTACTTCAAACATTTTAACACTAACACAAACTAAATTCTTTGAAGAATTCTTCAATTCAGCCAAAATAGCAGCCTATCTTCATTGTGCTCTGATTTACAATTATCTACAAAAACATAATAGAAAAAGTAAAAAGCTTCACAAACTGATATGCCACTCTCAAACTCCATACACATTGCCATAATCCTTTTCTTTCCTAGCATACAGCTGCCACCCAGCCTTAGGAGTGCCTCCCTTGTCTCTAAATCTCACTCTTACCTCAATACATTAGCACCTTGACACACTTGACAGAAAATGAAATATAAGTCCATTCACAATATTCAGTTAGAAATCAAGGGAAAGTATATTTCACCAACAGTTATTGCCAAACCAACACTCCTTGTTTTTTCTTTCCATCCTATGAAGGCAAGGCACTCTTAAAGAGAGGCATCCATCAGTTAAACCTGCAATTATAAGCTGTAGATTTAGATCATAAACATATTCTTGCAATGTTTCTTGTGTGTTTAACACCAGGAAATCACAAAAGGGCTTTCATTGCCTACGCAGAACCCCCTTACACCTATGAACATGATTTATTTCAGTCCAGCAGTAAAGAATGAAGGCTACTATCTCTCATAAAATTCCCATGTTATGAAATTGTCTTCTCAAGTGAGTATTTTGCACAAGAAGAAATTTTAGACAGAAATTTAAAAAATTAACCTAGGCCCTAAACAATTGCTGAGCAGGGGAATTTTTTTAACTCATGCACTTTACTTCAAACATTTTAACACTAACACAAACTAAATTCTTTGAAGAATTCTTCAATTCAGCCAGAATAGCATGATGTTTGAAGTTTGAACCCTAAAAATACCAAGAACAGACTATGGTTGAGCCTAATACATGGACGATTTAACCTCTTAACACTTGAAACCATATCAAGGTAAGAACAGAAGACATTTGACCTAATCTTGTAACTATTGATTTTCTCTATAGAGATGTAATGCAGCAAAAACTCCCATTCCTGACTTGGTTCCAGTCTCCTCCCACACAAACAACCATCAGCCAACATTGAACCATGCCCCCTCACTGTATGATGCTCTCGACCTTCTACCCTAATTTGTCTCCTCTACCTTTTCCTCTAGTCATTTCTTCACCCCCAACCTTATCCAAAGATCCATCCATACGATTAGTACTGAGCAGAATTAAGCTCAGTGCTCTTTCGTTGAGAGTTTGAAGGTTTTTGATACGAAGCTGGAGCTTTGCAACATTTTAGGTTTTGAGAGTAGATTTTACATGTTTCACTAAATTTGCTAGGGTTCCTTCCCCTGTTTTCACTAAATTTGCTGCTTCAAGCAGGTTATGACAAGTCAAAGCAGGAAGAGCTGTAGGGGAAGCTAGGAGCTAGCTTTAAGCTTATAGAGTCTGTACTTGGAACTCTGACAAAGTTTAGAGGAATTGTGAGCAAAGAAAACACAGGGAACCTGAGCAAACTTTTTCTGAGCTCCTCGTTGCATGGTTTCCCATCACATGTTCATCCAGGGGGTCCAGCTATGGTCTCTTCTACCCTCTCAAACAAGCATGATATAACCTCTATCTTGTGAAAATATTATTCTACTACCATACACAAGTACCATACACAATAGAAGCACTAGGAGTGCCAAATTTTAACGAATTGTCCCCAATTGTTGGGCAAAACTGCTGACCATTCAAATTTTGCTCAACAAGGACTCCAAAGCTTTGCATCTACAAGAACCAAAGGCTGTCGAATTTCATGAGAAGCTTCAAACAGAAATATTGTTTATTTGCGTAGGCAACTTCCCGAATCATTCATATACAATCAATATGAAATACTGAGTGCAAAGCTACAGCATTCGTGAAAGGGAACTACTGAAAGCATGAGAAAATGCGCATTAAAAAAACAACTCAATAAAGTGCTCCCAAGGAAAAACTTTGATAGTAACAACTAAAAGAAGAAAAATCGAAAGAAGATGCACCCATAAAAATAAACAATTTCCATTCATTATTTTGCAGCTAGATAATAGCACACAAACCATGCCCTGAAATGAAATTAGAAAAGATAGAGATGAGCTATAAGTCATTCCAAACTTGAAGAATGGCATAAACCTAGAAATTGTAGAAACACATGCAATGTGAGAAACGAATAAGCAGACAGAAAATAAACAGAAAAAACACATAATTTGTGTTCAAGAAAGCCACAAAGTTGTGACGAATGTCAACATCCTTCAGAATCTGCAAATGCATGCTAGCCTACACACTAATAATGAAAGGTTATTTATCTCAAAAAAAATACCCAAAATGAAGGGAGACAACATAGATAACCTACATTTTGTATCCTTACACCATGGTCAATCTTGTTCATATCCCTGACATCCCTCTGAGTGCATTCTCGATTTGAAGCTTTCCAACCACTTGGATCTAGGCCTCTGTTACTTTGTCTAACATCACTTTCCAAGCCACCACTATTTTTCTTTGGAGATGGAATACTCCCTCTATACCCAGCATCAGTGCCTTTTGTAGCTTCGGACGCATATTCTAAATGCCTTTCCATTGATTTTACAAGCGCAAAATGTTTAGTTTTCAAACAATACTGTGGAGAGACTAGGTACCTCCTTTTACTTTGGCATAGTCCAGGTCCACTGATGCCATCCTTTGCACAGTAGTCAGAAGACACATCATCTGGACATTCCAAACATTCATTATACTTCTTACCTAGTGAACCAGGTGTGATAAAATTATCATGAGCTTTCATTCTATCTGTTGCTTTTTCATTCTGGTTTGCATCCATAGGAGTTGAAGCATCACGTGGTCGTTTCCTTAATATAGAGGGAGTATTTGTAAAGCTCTTGGTAGCACTCTTCAGTATATATTCTGGGCTCTTCTCATTAAAAGTGTATCCCCATGGATTGCAAGGGGGATAAAAACAATCAACTGATGACATTATCATTTTTCGAACACCAAGTGGACTATATGCCTGATGAAGATAGCCACATGAATTTATCAGATCACAAATAACAAATGGAATATCCCAATTTGACAGACGGGTTGGTTCATAAAACAAAGACTTGAAATTTGGATTTTTTGATTGAACACCGGGATTACCACCAGCATCCATTTCACAAACCACCTTCCTATTAACATCAGCTTTCATTGATAGCATAGCTGATCGAGGCATCTCATCTTGATTACCAAGCTCTAAACTCTCATTAGAAGGCAAGCAAACCTGTAAAAGCTCATCACAGTGTTGTATCTCAGAAGAAATACAAGTACCACCATCAATTGTAGAAACAGGCTTTTTAGGAGAGCTAAGCAACTATTTTTTATCAACAAAACTGCTCAGAGATGCATCCGAGGCACCAGAACCAAGAGGCGACCATGAACCAGAGAATCCTGATGTGCATGCATTGGGGGGTGACATGGCCACATCACAACTCAAAAGATGATATCTGTTCAGCAATGAAGAATATTTGTGCTCTGCATCAGAGCTAGGTGCTATGGAATGATATCCAAGAGCAGTAGAGGCCACACAGTTTGACATATTACCGGCATTAGAAACTTCCTTGGGACTGCCAACAGAGAAGGTATTTCCTGATACAACAGATTCAAAAAAATCATTCATTTAATAAGAAGGCACAGACATTGCTGCTTTTCCTCTGCCAACACCAGAAAATTTAGGTATTCCATCTGCTGTCAGACACACGCTACCATCTGTCTCAAAGCAAAGAGGAAGAGGAGGATTGGGTGAATTGTTTACTTCATCAACCAATATCCTATCACTTTCATTTTTCTTGAGATCTAAATTCTTGTCTCCATGCTCCAAAGTACTAGTTGTTGCCACTTGCAGCAAGCCAGACTGGATACCAACTCTTGAAGCAGATTCCTGACTGCATACAAATTGCTGCTCCGTTACAGTGCCTGCCATCACTACTTCACTAGATGTTTCGGCAGCAGTTGATAAAGCAGGTAGCAGAGTTGGCTGAGAAGTAGGAAAATCTGGCAGCTGGATAGAGAGACCCGATGCCATATATGATTCCAGTTTCTTTTTTATTGAGCTATTCCAGTGGTTCTTTATTGAATTGTCTGTCCTGGCCGTAACAATAAAAAAATCCATGTGGTTAGGCAGCTTCACTTTCAGAAAAATACATAACAAAAGTCAGAAAGAAATATATTGTGGTATTTTTGTCCCTGGCAATCAATCAAGACTAACTGAAGAAAATTAATTAAAAATGTTGTGTCAAAGCTCATAGAATCTTACGTGTGTACCTCATGAGATTGGATGCCTAGTTAATAATTTATCCAGATTTCCATGAGTTGCACCATAGAAGTTGTAACCAGCATCAAAGTCAGTGTCTTTTGCAACTATATATGGCTTTGTCTGGAAAACGAAAATCCAAACCAGTCATTGGAATAATATAGAAATCCCCGGAAAATCACTAAAGAAAGTACAAAGGATGTTATGTTAATATAAGTGAAGCAAGATAGTTTTTAGCATACATTTGTTGCAAACAAATTTGAGGACTTTATTACAATTTCATCCTTGGAAACCTTCTATATTTCATAGCCCAATTGGTTTAAATCATCCAGATGCCTAGAATGATTTCTCTGCAAAGTGAAGAACCAACAACAAAGCCTTGTTTTTATGAGAAAAGGCAGGCAATATCAAAATTCATTTCTCTTTCAATGATCACCGATGCCAACAAACCAACATATTATGGAAGCAACAATATATTACTCAATAATGTTGTTAATACTTTACAAAAGAACAATGGTAGTTCTGAGCAGATGTAGAGGGTGATACTTCTAATGTGGTTAGTGCCATATTGAGCATGTACATTGTATAAGATGGATTCATTAGAATTTGACATTTTGACCTCTAAGTCGCAAAAGCCACCAAAGAAATTTGATCATACCCCTTCATCTTAGTGAAAAATTATGTAATAAGTTGTATACTCTTACCTCTGTTTGTTGTAAGGCACCATCATGTTTAGACAGAATGACAATCCTGGGAGTATCTGTCTGGTTCTGAACACAACAAAGGTAGCAAGTAAAACATGAGAAAACTTTCATGATATTACTGCACAATTCACTACATACACAAAGAACAAGAACGAAAACTAGTATTTTACTGACTTTGAATACCATTCCTTCAATTCTTAATGTGGGGTTAACAACATATTGATGTTGCACAAGTTAATAGCATGTATACCTGATCTAACTCCTATTCCATATTATTACTAAACAATGAAGATTCTTATGACCAAGCACAAATTAGGTGTGTTATAAAACACTCTCAATTGCGAAAGCCAAAATGAAATATGGGTATTCTCACCAGGGTTGCCTCACACTACCTGTTGTTCAATCATATCTAATGCAAATACCAACCCCAA
This sequence comes from Pseudotsuga menziesii, assembly GCA_001517045.1. Taxonomy (NCBI): domain Eukaryota; kingdom Viridiplantae; phylum Streptophyta; class Pinopsida; order Pinales; family Pinaceae; genus Pseudotsuga; species Pseudotsuga menziesii. The sequence goes on along the minus strand of LPNX010284457.1, from coordinate 23,536 downwards.
ATCACCCACAGTACTAAGGATCTAGGTATACACCAAATGCCCATTGTAGGAGTATACAGCAAAGAGACAAAATGGTTGAATAAAATGAAAAACACCCACCACAAATTCCACAAATGGGTTTCATAAAAACTTGTAAGTGCCCCAGCCCCAGCCAAAGTACTCCAAATCCATATTCCCCATACACAACAGTCTGTGAGAAGGGGGCTTCAAGTCAAATAAAAAATGAAATGGGTTCAGATGAACTTACTGCTGTGAAATCCACCATAGAGTCCGAGCAAGAATACCAATGGAACGAGCATGGATAGCAGCACCAAACCCACAACTGCAACTCCAAATTTCCTCCATCCCTTCTTCATAGACATAATTTCCTTACGAAAACGCTAATCACCCGGTGCTATTTGTCCTCCTTACCTACACCATCATATATGGAGGTTTAATGCCCACAAACTCATGAGCGGGTGAACAGAAATTTATCACAGGAAGTGGTACACCCAAATCAGGAAAATACATTCTATCCTGGAAATTGCAATTCGCTCGAAATCCAGTACTGTGGTTAATTTGAGCAAACTGTGCATAGGGCAGAGTGCTAGAGTCGAGGAGGGAATTCTGTGGAGCGAAGTGAACCCCCGGTCTTTCATCTTTCAATGGGAGCCTTTAACAAAGGGCCTCTCACCTTTAGCCACAAGCCATTACACCAATAACGATATGCAAATACATGTTACATACGAATATATCATAATATGCTTAATTTGGTCTATAGTAGTTATTCTATAGGCCTTCACTATTTAGGTTTAATATAATTGATAGATTCACTATGCTAAGCTAAGAGTGGCTAAAGGGAGGTTTAAATAAAGCTCATTTATCTACCTTATTGATTTAAAGATAATTGAAAATTAACAACGGTAAACTAATGGAGTAACAACCACCTTTCAATGCCATGGGTTATGAATATAACATTACCAATAATCCATTGTTTACCTATTCCTAGGCTTCACACAATGCCTCATTCCCTCAGTCCCATATTATTCTTAACATTCTTAATAGGATTGTATTTGGTATGGTAGGTGTCATGACCAAGTTCCTATTAAAGACCATAATTAAAACAATGCACATCATTTATAATCAGAACCTTTGTAGTGATTTACAATCACAATATCAATAACAATTTCATAAGCAACCACATATATAACACTACTGGCATTGTTGTCTTGGGTAACATGCCTAAAAACAATTTAGTTATGGAGATTTCCAGTAGAGTGAAAACTAAACAAATTAAGTGTATTTATTTAAATAATTGACCAATATGAGGTGCCGTCGTAGGATCATCCAAGGGGAGGAGAGACCTATGGAGAAAGTAGAACCCGCTACGCAGGACAAATTACTCAATACTCGACTCAACTCAGGACAAATGCACAATAAACGACGGCACTGTCATTCAGTACTCGACTCCATCTCAATACTCGACTCCATCTCAAAAAGGAATTTACCAAAATGTACTGTCAAAGTCTACATCCCCATTGATAATGACCTGTTAATGTTGCCATGCCTTGATATGAGAACATGTTGATGGTGCTTGAGACTAAGGATATATATTTAGGGCTCGAGGATGTTTTATATTTCCATCAACCAATTTAAGTAGCCTTAGGATGATATTTCTCTACCAAAATGACTTTCGTAAGGCCTCAAGACCCATCCACTATGCATGGAACATGTTAATGGCACTCATATCCATCTCCTAGGGAAAATAACCCCTAGTGAATGCATGTGCCATGGTTTCTAAGTTTTGTTCATCACACTTGACCTCAAGAAGACTAGCTAGATATCTAGACACATTTATAGTGCACAACTAACCTATCAATGCCACATATAGTTTTAGCAACATAATTTTTCTCCAATTTGTTGATGGCACTAGATCCTTAATGTAGGTTGGGTCGTATTTCATAATATTCATTTTTTAGATAATAATAATAAAGTATTTAGGTATTTCTTATGTTAAAAAATATGAATGTAATATGCATTCAATACCAAAATTAAAGGTAGGGTTTGTTTGTTTTGGGTTCTAGGTTAGAGTCTCCTATTTAGGGTTGAAAAAAAAGAAAAAGAAAAAAAAGTAGATTTTGTTAGTTTAATCTAATAATTAATTGATAATAAAGTTTCACTTTATATTAATTATAAAATCAATTTTTATATTAAAATTTATTATGTAAATTTTTATTTTGAAACTAAAGCTAAAGAAGACAACCCATAGAACACATATGAAAAGATGCATTCCAACCTTGTTTTTTTAAATCTACATGAACATACACACATTAATAAAATTTTATGTGTTAAAAAAAAACATGTGCTAACACCATGCAATCTTTTATTCCATATTATTGTTAAAGGTTCTTGATCTCAAGAAGATTTTATAATATCCTTAGACAATAGTTTTTAGTCTTGGATGGTTGTTGAATCCCCACAAACTATCAATCCTCCCATGCCTTGATATGAGGACATGTTGATGGTGTTTGAGACTAAGGGGATATCTTTAGGGCTTGAGCATGTTTTCTCTTTCTTTCATAATGACTTCCACCACCCACAACCTAGTTACAGCTGTAAATATGATAATGATTGTCGATACTATAAGGCATTTTAGTTTTTGCATGCATTTTCATCATATGGCTAATGTATAGCTTCGTCTTTCACCTTTCCACTATAATTATATAGCCCTCTTAAGCGTCGCCATAAATTTCTACCTTGATATCAATTTCCCATAAATTTCTACCTTGATATCAAGGTAGAAACTTATGGGAAATTCTAGGTAGGATAGGTGTCATAAGCGTCGCTTAAATGACGGATAGCCTCATAAGCGTCGCTTAAGCGACGGCTCACTCAAGGCGCCGTCGCTTAAGCGACGCTTATGAGGCTATCCATTGCTTAAGTGACGCTTATGGAGACATTTTCAAAAAAAAATATTATCTTTGTGATTTTTGGTAGGTTTAAAAAAGGAAATCCACACGCCGTCGGAATTTTCCGTCGGATTTTGGATCGAAATGTAGTAGTGCTAGTAAACTCATCAGGTGTTACTCCTATAGTGAGTAATTGAATAATATCGGCATAGTAATCATCTACGATCTGGATAGAAAACAACGGCGCATCTGGCAGATTGTCATCTACGTTACTTGGCTCTTCTCCTGAGTCTATCCGTGACAGATGATCAGGTTCGGCATTCAGTCTTCCTGGTTTCACAATGATTTCAAAATCATACTCCTGAAAGAGGAGTAACCATCTGGAGATTCTCCCCCCTAAAACTGGCTTATTGACTAGATACTTCAAGGCAGAATGGTCAGTAAACATCTTGAATGAGGCACCTAATAGGTAGTGCCTGAACTTCTGCAGTGCGTACACCATAGCTAGGCCTTCTCTTTCTGTTGTGGTGTAGTTCTTTTCTGCTGTCAATAGCTTTCTACTGGAGTATGCAATAGGATGGTCAATGTCCCCTTCTCCTAGTTGCGTTAAGACAACCCCTAGTGCGATGCCTGATGCATCCACATGTACATGAAATGTCTTAGTCCAGTCTAGAAATACTAGGATGGGTGCTATAACCATCTTCTCTTTAAGTGTGTCTAAACTCTGCTAACATTCCTCATTCCATAGGAATTTTACATCTTTCTTTAGCAATTTCTCCATTGGTGCTGTAATCTTTGCGTAGCCCTTGATGAACTTTCTGTAGTACCCAGTATGACCAAGTATTGTTCTCAGTTGCTTGACTGAGTTGGGTGCTGGAAGATTTGCAATGATGGCGATCTTCGCGGGATCTACCATCAAGCCTTGTCTGCACACAATATGACCCAACAAAATACCAAATGGTGCACAAAATATACATTTTTTCAAGTTTAGAGAAATCTGGTACTGCCTACATTTCTCTAACATCAGTCTTAAGTCTCCTATGTGCTTGTCGATTAGTCCAAATATAGTCCAATCATAAAAATATACTTTTAGGAATTTATGGATGTATTCTTTAAATACAGCAACTACTACTCTAGAAAATATAGCTGGTGCGTTCTTAAGACCAAAAGGAATTACCGTATACTGGAATGAGCCCCATTCTGTTGCAAAGGTGGTCTTGGATCGATCTTCTAGATGTATTCTGATCTGATGGTAACCTGAAAAGCCATCAGTGAAGGAGTAGACCTCCTGTCCTCCCACGTTTTCTAATACCTCATCAGTGAATGGTGTCGAAAATGGATCGTGAAGCGATGCATCGTTAAGCTTGCACAGATCGACACAGATCCTGATGTCCCCTTTTGTTTTCTTCTCTTGCACGACCATGGGTCTAACCCATTCGATTTCTTCTACCGGCTCAATGATGCCTACTGCTAGCATCTTATCGATTTCATCCTTTACTTTTTCTTTGTAGCGTGGATTCAATCTATATGGGCGCTGCTTGACTGGTCTAGCATCCTCCTTCAATGGTATCCTCATGACTCCCAGGTCGCCAACTATTCCCTTCATCTCTGTGAACTTGGTGGGAAATAGGTCCTGATAGTTGTGTAACAAGTCTACAATCCGTCCGACTGTTTCATCATTCCAATAGTCTCCAATAGAGGCAAACTTAGGTTCTGTGTCTATGCCAATATTGATCTTTTTAATCTTGATGGGCTCTGTGATTGCTGGAATCTCTAACTGTGGTCCCTCAACATCATGAATCCCTTCTGACTTTGGAATGTTGGTGTTGCGAGGGTCTTCATCCACCTCCTCTGGTTCTAATGTAAAATTATAACACTCTAATGCCTCTTTTAGCTGGATATCCCACTCAGGTTGAGCTGGCACTGATATGGTATAGTCCTCAAATATCTTACTCTTTATGATATCTAGGGCCTGATAAACACTTGGATACTTAGATTCAAAAGCGAAGGTGAGTAGGAAGCTGTCTATCATAAGTGGCCATGTTGTTGTTCCCTTGCGCAATTCAGTCTCTGTATACCAGTTCCTTGGAACTGTGTCCAAAGTATGAATGAATCGGTGAACCCATTCATCCTCGAGAATGTTTGACCAATTCTGTTCGCATGTCTGAATGTGTGACCTAGGGTCACTCTCTCCTGTGTACTTCTGCTGGACATGCTCTCTGTCAACAGAAAATATGATCGCCATCAATCTTTTAATATCATCCCATGATGCGATGTTCTCTTTGTGCGCGTACCACCATCTTGCAGGTGTGGCTCGTACTGCAAGGTCCATATCTGCGATCCTCTGCTCGTAAGGAATCTGTTGCTCAAACTGCTCAAGGAAGTCCTGGATATCTGTCAGACCATGATATGATGGAATCTCATTGATCTCTACACCAATCCATCGTAGTGACTTAGTCAAGTATGCGCACCTGCGCGCTGAGACTTCGTGAAGTCTGTTCTGCCAGTTCTCTAGGCCAACATCTGAATCCGATGCGCATGAGCTGTCGCATCACCAACTAATGTCCCCATCTTCCATTGGATTGACATAGTCGCTCTGGTTTGTGGTCATCTAATAGAGACTCTCCATGTTACATGCCTCCTCCTCTGCTCAGATAGGTTCAGTATATCTAGGACCCTGGAAAGGATCCAACGGTGCAATGACCCGGAGCTGCGCGTCCTCAAAGGTCATTTGTCTTCTCTTTAGGTTGATAACATCCATGTTACCAATCACCCAATCAATGCCTAGTAGTACTGGATATGGTTTACTGTCGCCAATGATTTCTATAACTTCAAAGTCCGCAAAGCTGCGAACTCCGTCAATGTCAACTGGCACCTGCGGTAGCCGACCCAGAGGTGATACTCACTGCTGGTTAGCTAGTCTCAGGTGGATAGGTGATCTGACTAACTTAGGGCTACCCATATGTTCCCATGTTTGCTTAGTTAGAACATTTACATCTGATCCTAGGTCTAGGATTACCTCATCCATTTCAAACTCTCCAATCTGGGCTGTGAGTCGCATCTCCCTCCCTATTCTTGTATGTCCTGTAATATTATGAATAGCACGCAGTGTACTGCTCACGGAAGAATATGACTGACACTGATCTATGATGTGCTGAAGTTCTATGATAGCTTGCTCATTTATTACAAGTTTTAGACAACTCCGCAGGAAGGAGTATACACTTCCTGCCATCTCCTCCTCATCGCATCTTCTAGATGTGGTAGCCTGTGATGTCTATACAAGGCTATCGCCACAAGGTGCTTGTTGCAGTACGCCCCTAGACGGCGGTACCTGCGATCCTGATTACGTAGGTTCATCAAAGAAAGCCTTAGCTTCCTGAAATGTCTTTTTGCTCTTCTGCAGGTCAAGTGGTGTTGCTTTACTAGGAGCTCTGCGCACCCACTCCTGCCCTGTGTTATTTTCAGTCTCCTGCAATGTCCCACTGGTAGAAACACCGCTACGAGTCACAATATTGACGCTTGGTTCTGGCTCTACCTGCTCAGCAGCAATAAGTTGGATGTTCTGGTGTACTGGTGGCTTAGGTTCTCTGATCTTAGCTATCAAGGTAGGACATTCCTCAATAGTGTGTTCATAATATTTACAGTAGTTACAAGTCGTAGTGGGGCTCTAACAGTCCCTATCATAGTGTCCTACAACTCCACAGTTATAACAAGTAACTGGGCCATGACCACGGCCAAAACCTTCTCCTTGTGCAAATCCTCCTCCACAGCCTCGTCCTGCAAATCCTCCTCCACGGCCACCATAAGCCGGATCAGGCTATGGTCCTACTGCTGGACCCTGTGATCTAACTGGACTCTGTACAAGTCTTGCTTTGCTCCAACCATCATATCATAGGCTCTGCAATTGTGTTCATCATGGCCCACCGACTTGCAGAAGATGCACTATAGGTTCTTAGGTGTCTACACGTACTTCTGAAGTAAAGGGAACTGGTGAGGTAGATGTCCTCACATTTTACATATTTCGCACCACGGTCCATGGGTCTGTGGTAAGGGGTTAGGAGCCCCTGTTGCTATATATTCTACAAAGACCAGACAATTGTCTTTACTATGGACATGTGCTTTACATTTTATGCACCATATGTCTTGCGCAACCTCTTTCCCTTTATTAAGTTCATGCAACTGTAATGTGAGATTAGCCAATTGATTCTGTAGAGTTGTCATGTCTGTACTATTCTCAGCTAGAGGTGAAGCCTCGAGTTTCATTGCCATCTCCAACGCATCATCCTGCGTCTGGAGTTTCTGCTGCATCAACGGCAGTCTGATGTGAGGGAGCGGCGCTGTGATAAACCATTCCTTATGCTGCTCCGGCGCAAACTCAAAAATGACTTGGTCAATAAGGGCTTTGAATTTCTGATCAAAGTCCCACACCGACTCTGTAGGTAGCTGCTTGATGTCTTTGAGTTCTGTAATACACTGTGACTCAGACTTAGGTTTCTTAAACTCTTTAATCATGGCGGTCTTGACCTGGGCAAGTGTCCTGAGTACTGTGGTATACTTTATATACCATGTTAAAGCTCGATCTCTGAGTGTGGTGACCAACTGTACAAGTTTAAGGTTATCGTCATTGATTGTTTTAATAGTCCACATGGCTTCACATAGAAACTAATGTTGCTCTGGGTCTTCTGCTCCTGTTCCCTTAAATATAGGTAGCTTCATATCATCCCCCATTTTATTTCTTCGTGGTGGATGTTGATTTACTGTGTTACTACCACTCGGTGGTGTAGGTGGAGGTGATGTAACAGTTGTAGGTACTGTCTGTGAGCTACTAGATGGAGTTCCTACGGGATTGTTCTGAGTCCTGGTCTGTTTCTGTGGGGTGTAAGGGTGGTAAGGGATACCCCCCTCTGTTCCTTCTGTGGTACTATGACTCTGTTGTATAGTATTATCTGGACTGTCTTCAAATATTGGAGATCTGAAATCTACTTTATACTTCTTTCCACTACGTGTTCGTCCAATGTCATCAAAATCACTTTCAAACTCTTGTGACATTACTATCTCTACTTACTCATCTGAAACTAGATCCATTGTTCCTTTTTCATGTAATAGCATCTTAATGGACAAGTTTAAAGATCTTAGGTACTTACCACGATATCTTTTGAAGAAGTAGCACTCAGCCTCGCTGAAGCTTTTCATCTGGTCAACTGCAAACTCTGTGACGAAGCAGCCTAGTACACTCGCAAGCCAAAAGTCTACTGCCCTCGTGAGGGGATTATCAAGGTTCTCCATGGTCTGAATCAGCTCCGGTGTCCAGACAACGTCTCTTTTCTTTTTGAATATGCCTGTATCAGTTAGCTTTGCTAACCAGTCATAAAGCTCGTTTCCAAAGGTAGCAAAAAATATCACATGTATGTATGTAATGATATGTTTTTGTAACCAGGCCTCTGTGTTCAGTTTAGGGCTCCTGTTCTCTCATTCAGCAAACTCTTTCAGGTTAGACCAAACCCACTCATTGAGTTCGTCTCTCTTAGGACACCACCAGAACATCAATGCTCTGTTTGATCAAAGCCGGCAACGAAACCATTTGTTGGCTATGATGGGCAGACCCGGGTTTACGGTATTTAACCAACAACACCCCTAGCTCACTGGCCCTTTCGGTGACAGACCATGAAGCGGCCTGAAGTCTCACCCGAAGTGATTCTAATGGGTTGGCCAAGGACTCAAGCGTCTTGGACCAAGTTCTGTGGCGATCCTACTTGCAACTCGCAACTCTTCTAGCTGCGAGGTCTCTTTCTCTGCGCGTCGCGTGACTCCTCTGCTCGCGTCGTGCAATCTCCTCATCTCGCAGCTCTTCTAGCCGCGAGATATCCATTCTACTGTCATGCGGTCCCTTTCCACGTCACGTACTTTCACTGACTCACGATAAATCCAGCCTTATCGCATCGTTGCGCACCAGGCGACACGTAAATTCCTCCCAGTGCTAAGCCCTTAACCTATGGTATCGTGCACCGTAGCTCCTCTGCCGGTGCGGTATCACCTTCTTGCCATGACCTACTCCCGCGGCTCAGCGCAATTAGCATTGTTCATGTCGACTTGCAAGACTCAATATGACAGGCTGTTTAACACTGCGACTAGTGACTGTTCAAGCAAAGCATAAATGAACCCACATACAACATGCCAGAGACTTCAACTTATGTTTATCCTTCTATATTGCTATAAACAGATTAACACATTCATTCATTAAACTTCAAACATAGTCCATGAAATGACTGACAAATGTACAAGTAAACATAACACATAAGTCAATCACATAACACTCGATTTTAACGTGGTTCACCTCCAGGATGGAAGTTACGTCCATAGAACTGTGTTTTATTATAGCTTAGGGGAAGGTAAAACACAATTTTGTTGCACCGCATATGCAGCTCAAGATCTTCTCTCTTAGATATCTTTTCTCCTCTTCTATATTGCACTCCTACAATATACTCTTCCCTCTCTGTCGATCCCTACAAATCGTTACATGCATGCTCTCTAAGCCAGCTACTGGTTACAGTAAGATTGCTACTGCTAATAATAGAACCAGAGCTCAACTCTATTACAATACAAGATAACTGTGAGCTAACAGGCTCAATGGCTAACTATATGTTATCTGACTAGCTGGATGGCCTAAAATGCTCAAAATGCCAACCCTTTACAATACAAAATATATCCCTTTATAGGAAGCCTGAAGGTCTTGCCATTACAACACTGTGGGCCTATCCCAATAGTAACCCAAAACCCTAACTAGTGACAGTCAGCCATATCTGTACTTGAGGTAGCCGCTTTCCATCACACCACAGCTCTCTGCAGTCTTCCATGCTTCCCGGCACTGATCATGGGTATTGTGCACCGCTTCGCTTTTCTGTCCTTCGTCTTCAATGCTTTAGCCTCGTTGCTCCTTTTCCTTTATGAGGGTCACTGAGCCCTCCTGTCTTCCGCCGCTACCTTCAATGCAGTGGGTGAGCTCTCTCTTCTCGGCCGCTCAGGTACCGTTGCCTTTCTTGACTTCTCTATCTTAAAAGTCATGGTTTCTGGCTCTTCTCTGTAGCTAGAAACATGCTACGGCGTCGTAGCTCTATCTTATCTTCTCTCCGCCAAAACTGTCTGTCCGCTAAACTGGCAGCTTCTTCTGTAGCTACGGGACCCTGCTCCAACATGGTGGGACTCTCTTTTACTTTGTTTTCCTTCATATATTTGTTCTAATTGCCAAACTGTGGCCTTATTTAATACGATCTTCGAAGCTCGAAATTTTGTACCCATATTTTGAATATAATACAAATCTTTCTTTTTTGTGCAGTCCTTGTGTATTACTTGTACATGTGTCTCCTTTTTTTTAGCATGGCAACTTTCACTTTGATAATAAAAGCTACACATTTCAAAATATACAGTTACAATTCTTCAAATGATTTCAATGCAAACCAACATACTACATTAATCCTTGAGTTTTTTATGTACCTATTTTAGACTCAAGGATCTTATGTTACCCCTCTAGGTTAGCAATGTATGCACCAATCGCTTGTTGTCGGTAATGTGCAATTGTTATTTCCATCTTTTGCGCACTCTTGAGATATATTCCTTACCCATATATTTTCTACATGCCGAGATGTATTGATATTTTTTGCATTTCTGACACACTAGTGAGACACATTTATCACCCATATCTTATGGTGCATAACCAACCTCTACTCTCGTGGTGGATTCTCTTTCACAAACTTGTGCCAGACATGATTCCTTCAATGTTATTCTTTTATGAAACATTGCGAGGTCTCCAACATTTTACATAACTAATGGTATTTTTATATATGAAGGAGTTAGCATACCTGGGATTCTCATTTCTTGTTGTTAAGATTTTAAAATTTGTTATACCAAAACAAAAGGATCTCTGAAAAAATAACAAGAACAACAGAAAAACAAAACACAAAAGATTTATCCTCGGAAGCCCTCGTGGGGAAGAAAACCCAACAAAACTTCCTCTATATAGACTTCAACCAAGTACAGTGTAAGACCCAAGAACATGACTAGACTGCTTCCTCTCCTCTAGATGGGTTGTCTCTTCTCTCTCTAGTGCAATTGTTTGAGTGTTATGCTTGTCCAAATGAGGGAAGCGTCTCTCCTATTTATAATAATTAGCTTAGAGGCCTAATAACCCAACTGGGTCAACTTCTCCTTGTTTCCAAGGCTGAATTAATTTGGAAGACTCAAACATACATTTTAATAATACTTTCGTGGGTACTACTAACCCGACTTACAATGAATATTTTACCTCAACACTTTACATGACCAAATACATCAATAAAATCCCTAATCGAAGGAACAACATCTATGAAAGGGGTAATAACAATAATAATACAACATAGAATATCTTCCACAGTTACATTTCTTTAACACTCCCTCTTAACACATACTCTATTCTACAATACAAAAACACATATGTCTAACTGACTAGTGAATCTATATGTCATAGGAATTTTTCACAATTACATCAACATCATTCATGAAACATCATCATCACAGACATCTTTATCATCCGGTATTATCTCGAGCATTAGCATCATATCAAACATCACCTATGGCATCATCTCAAGCATCATCTCTGGCATCATCTCGAGCATCATCATATTTGAAATAATCTCGAGCATCATCATCTATGGAATCATCTTAATCATCATCGTCTCTAACATCATCTCTAGTATCATATCGAGCATCATCATCTCTAGCATCGTCTTGAGCATCATCCTCTTGAGTATCATCTCTTCAAACATCAACATTATCTTGAGCATCATATCTAGTGTCATCTTCAGCCTTGTCATCTCTAGTACTGAATGCATGAACTCATCTACAAGTGAATGTAGTACCACTCTCCATAAGAGATTACTATCGTCTACATGACCATCCTCGATCGGTAAGTTCTAGGACCACTCTCATCAAGAGAGTGTTCTTGTCTGTAGCAACATCCTCAGAGAGGATACTATCATCTAAAACTGAATGCAGATCTCATTCACAAATAAATGGAGTTCCACTCAACATATGAGAGTACTATAATCTGCAGGACCATCCTCAGGCTATCACTACTAGGACCACTCTCAACAAGAGAGTGTTCTTGTCCATAGGACCATCCTCAAAGAGGATATCATTGTATGCAACTGAATGTAGATCTCATCTATAACTAAATGCAGAACCACTCAACATATGAGAGTATCGTCATCTGTAGGACCATCCTCATTCTGTCAATGCTATGGCCGCTATCAACAAGAGAGTGTTATTGTCCACATGACCATCCTCAGATAGGATACAGTTGTCTGCAAGTAAATGAAGATCTCATTTGCAACTAAATGTGGGACACTCAACATATGAGAGTACTATCATATGTAGGACCATCCTCATCCTATCATTACTAGGACCACTCTCAATAAGAGAGTCTTCTTGTCCATAGGACCATCTGACAAGTGAATGTAGGATCACTCTTCAAAAGAGAGTATTATCATCTGCAGGACCATCCTCAACCGATAAGAGATAGGACTACTCTCAACAAGAGAGTATTCTTTTCTGTAATACCATCCCATAAGTGAATGAAAGATCACTCTCTAGAAGAGAGTACAATCATTCGTAGGACCATCCTCAACCAGTAAGAGCTAGGGCCACTCTCAATAAGAGAGTGTTCTTATCCACATGACCATTCGACAAGTGAATGTAGGATCACTCTCCAGAAGATATTACTATCATATATAGGATCATACTCAGCTGGTAAGGGATAGGACCACTATCAACAAGAGAGTGTTCTTGTCTGCAAGACCATCCTCAAGGAGAATAGTATCATCCACAAGTAAATGCCGGACCTCATCAACAACTGCAGGAACACTAGCTTTTTCTGCACTGGCACATCACTACCATCTTGTCTTCAATAATAATCTCATCATCACTCCCTATTTCTAGAGAGGTCTTTTTCAAACTACACCAATCTTGTCTCGAAAGTGTTCAAACTTTACATGAGAAAGAGGCTTAGTCAACACACCAGCAACTTGTTCCTCTATAGGAACATATTGGAGCTTCACTGCTCCTCTCTATACCATATCCCAGATGTAATGATAATTTATCTCTATATGCTTTGACTTATCATGAAACACTAGGTTCTATGTTAACTTGATGCAACTCTAGTTATCAAAATAGATCTCAGTTGCATCCATCTCAGTATTGAACAATCCTTCCAATAGTTTATGAAGCCATACTGCTTCGCTACTAGTTGAACATGCTGCAATGTACTCATCCTCGACTGTACTAAGGGAAACACTTGTTTTCTTTCTAATAATCCATGATATCATACCTGATCCCAAACTAAAACAACATCCTGAAGTGTGCTTTATATCTTCAGCACTTCCTGCCCAATCTGAATTAGTATAGCCACTCAATATAAACTCATTGTTGGTTGTATATCTGAGTCCATAATCCAATGTACCTTTTAGGTACCTTATCACATGTTTTGCTTGTTGGGCAATAGGGCAGACCCGGGTTTAATCCTTTAATGTCGCACCAACAAAAGACCCACAGAGTTGGCCCTTTCGGCAACAACCTGCGCACAGGTTGCAGTCTCACCCGAAACAGCTATGGGGGTGCCGCAGAATCAGGTTTCTGCAAGCAGAGAGGGGGATTACTGTACCTTAGCCCTTTAACAATCTTATTAATCAATGATTACAAGATTTACCATTCATTCACATATAACTTCGCAAATAAATAAACACTCGTGACTTGCTCAACCCACTACAGGGAATTCACAGCGAAGCTAAATATTAGCAGCGATCTAACTTATCAGATGTATACAATTATTAATGTATAAAAGAAACAGAAACAGAAACAACACAAGAAACCACAACACCGGATATAACGTGGTTCACCCCCAGTGTAGGGGCTACATCCACAAACTATGTTCTATTCAACTTGCTACAAAAGCACAGTTTGATCTGCGCACTTAGCTGCAGATCCTTTCAGTCCTCAAAAAGCCACGCACACAGCAGCAGGCCCCTGCGCACACAACTGCAGGTCGTTCCTTAATCTTCCTTACAAAAACCCTCTACGCACACAGCTACAGAGGTCGTCCACGCACACAGCTGGGACTTAACCTTTTCTTACAAAACCAATCTTAGCTTCACCTTAATCTTTCTTTCATCATAAAACCTAACCTTTTCTTATTTACAAAGATATCTATTTATACATCGCGCTATTACAAAACCATGGCTTCAAACCATGGGCACCCAAACCCTAAACCCTGGATTTAAACCACAGGTTTATTACAAAAAGGGGGTTTTGACTTACCCTGACACCCCTAAGACTATTTTGACCCATACTCCACTTACCAACAACCGCGAAGTTACCAAAACTAATAATCCTTAGGGTACGCGCCCCAACATTGCTTCAAGTAAATGAACATGTTAGGGCTCCACCATATACTGACTCAAGGTGTTTACAACAAAACATATATCTAGTCTTGTATTTGTCAAATACATCAGTGAGCCAATAATCTATATGTATAATGTGACATCTACTCTTTTTGAAGAATCATTATTCAGTAGCTTCAGGTTTGTCACCGTCAGAGTATTAATTTCTTTCAAATCTAACATCCCAAATATCTTCAAAATTTCCACTGTGTACTTTCCTTGTTTTAGGAAAATCTCATCACGAAACTGCCATACTTCATGACCTAGGAAATAGTGCATTGTGCCAAGGTCTTTCATCTCAAATTTGGTTGCAAGTTTATTCTTATATTCATTGATGAGCTTCTCCTTCCTGTCAAAAATAGGTCATCTACATACAATAGTAATATCATGATTCCATCATTTTCAACCTTATAGTAAAGGTTGGAATCAACTTTACTTTTGGTAAAACCCAAATTCATTAGGAATCCATCAATTCTTCGATACCATGCTCTGGGTGCTTATTTTAATGCATAGATATTTATTTAATCTACATGCATGTGTTTCCTTGTAATGGGTTTCAAATCCTAGTGGTTTTTCAATATATACTTCTTCTTATATGACTCCATTTAGGAAAAAAAATTTCACATCCATTTGATGTAGCTTCCATTTTATCTTGGCTACCAAGGCAAGGACAGTTTTTATAGAAGTATATCTTGGTACTGGTGCAAATGTTTCTTCGTAATAAATTCCTTCCTCTTTTGAAAATCCTCGTGCGACAAATATTTCTTTAAACTTTTCAATACTACCATATGCTGAGTGCTTTGTCTTGAAAATCCATTTGAAGAAACTACTTATTTGTCCTTTGGTATTGGCACCACATCCCAAACATCATATTTTATTGTTGATTGGTATTCTTCGATCATGGCATGCATCCATTCCTTCTTCTTTGAAGATTCTTCAAAATATGTGGGTTCTTCATCAACAAGGTTGCTCATTAATGCCACATATTTCAAATAGAGTCTTTGTATTTTGCTTCCTTCTGGTGCACCATATCGTTCTACTTCTTTAATTACATCACAAGCCCAAGATGGTATTTTTCTTGTTGAGATAATATTATGGGGTGTTTCCATAAGTCCTTGAAGTTTTCTAAGGTCATGATCTTCTTGTATATGATATTCTTCAATATCTTTGACTGGTGGTCTGGTACCTTATGTGGTTCTAGGAGCCTCCTCTTCTTCTTCGAGATCTTGATCTGCAAAGATCTTTCTGGATTTGGTGAAGAATGCATATTCATGAAATGTAACATCTATACTGATCTCGATCTAGCGTAATCCTAGAATATAGATTCTATAATATTTTGACTATTCATTGTATCCAACAAATATTCCCTTCTTTCCTGAAGGGTCCATTAACTTTGATATTTTCTCCTTTGGAACATGTAGGTATACGGGACAAACGAATATCTTCAGGTGGATTACTTTGGGATTTTCACCAGTGAAAATTTCTTCTGGGGTTTTTTTTTCAAGATCATTGTGAGATATTATATTTTGGACATAGACTGCGGTTCTTGTTGCTTCTTCCCATTAGTTCCTAGGCAGATCTTGATCATGAATCATTGCTCTGACTACTTCCATGACGGATCTATTATTTCTTTCTTCTACTCAATTTTTTTGCGGATTATAGGGTGTGTTAAGCTCCCTCTTAATACCAACTTCCTTACATAATTCCTTGAATTCATTTGAAGTGAATTCTCCTCCATTATATGATCTTAATATCTTGATCTTCTTTTCAGATAGATTCTCCAGAAGAACCTTAAATTCCCTGAATTTTCCAAATACTTTGTCTTTTACTTTTAAGAAGTATATCCAAGTCTTATGAGAGTAATCATCAATAAAGGAGACATAATATACATACCCACCTAAGGAAGTGGCTGACATTGGTCCACAAACATCTAAGTGTACAATGTCTAATATCCCCTTTACTTTATTGTTAATTCTTGGGAATGGATTCTTGGTGTTCTTTCCTTGAGAACATCCTTTACATACTCCTTCATGGTCAATCTAGATCTCTGGTAGACCTATGACAACCTTTCTCACAATGGAAATTCTTTGTAGTTTACATGAGCAATTATTCTATGCCATATTTCACATGGACTGATGGAGCTGGCTATAAGAGCTAGGTATGTATTTCCTTTCAATTTGTAGCATTCTCCTTCTTCGACACCAATTACATTATCATCATATATTGTTTTCCCTTTCAGCCACATAAGGACTTTACCATCTACAAAGAAAACTCTAAACCCTTTCTTATCTAGAGCTGATATGGAAAGAAGATTCTTCTTTAAACCCGGAACATATAAGACTTCTTTCATATTCATGAACTTTCTAGTTCTTAATTTTTAATAGGCTTCTCTCATTCCTTTGATGGAGTATTGATAATCATCTCCAAGCTGCAACTATTTGAGTAATCTTTTTTGGGTAAGACAAGAGAGTGAATCCTTATGCCCTCTCATATGTTTCGAAGCATCATTGTCTATGAGCCAAGTGTCACTTCCCATTAGAGGAAATTTGGGGTCTAAAATGGGCCTCCTAAGGAAAATAATAAAAAAAAGCCACATCACACTACAAATATGCCATGTCACATTAAATCTAATGGAAATATAATGAAAGTCAATATAAATCGCCTCATTAATGGTAGTTGACAAATACATTGAGTTAGTGTAGAGTTAAGAGATATTGGTTAAAAATATTAAAAAAATATTTAGATTCCTGTGCACACATAATAAATGATAGGAAACTTTTGAATTTTATATTATTATTTTTTTAAATGAATAGACCACTGCTTTTTATATATTTAATAAATGTAAAACTCAATTATATTCATATTTAAATTATAATAAAAAATATAATTATAATAGATTTAAAAAAATCACTATTATTTTTTAATAGAAATTTTATATTAATTCATATAAAAAATATTACAATACATAAAATAAAAAACAATAAACCATATATATTCTTATAATTGATATAATCTAATAAATCACGTATATTCTTATATAATTTTTTTAATAGCATGATTATTTTAAAATTTTATATATAATATTTAATAAAAATATAAAAATATAATATTTTTATTACCATATCAATTTTTAAAGTTTTATAAATAATATTTATAATAAAAATATAAAACATTTAAAATATATAAAAATATTGAAAAAATTATTCAATATTTCAATTTATGTAACAATGAATTTTTTTATAGCTATTAATAATTTTTTTATTAAAAAAACATTATACTTTATAACTGTTTGTAATGTTTTTTATTTTTTTATTTTTTAGATATGAGAAAAAATTGTTAGACATAATATCAAATTTATAGTGTAAATATAGTAATAATCAAAGTAAATGTTAATGTATTTTATACTTTTACCATGAAAAAATTAAATCTAGATGCAATATTATATAATTATGTTAATGTAATAATTAAATCTAAATGCAATATTATTATATTAATGTATTTTATACCTTTACCTTGTGTTAAACTTGTATCTTGAACAAAGTCGCAAAATGGACCAGCCGGAAAATTGTTCGCAAAATGGTACAACGGGAAAATTTGGACGACTGTAACAATTTTTTTTGGTAATTGAAGTCAATGCAGGTATGGAAGAATCATCGCACTACTAGGAGTGCTTTTTTAGCGAGAATGGTGTTTTTTAGGTTTATCCTACGAAAATTTGCTACGCCTGCAACGAATTGTTTTACAATGAAATGAATGGCGGAGAACAAAAGTATTTTGGTGGGAAGGCAAATGGTTTTAGCTCAGAAATTTATGAAAATTTACCGACGAAAAATGGGTTCTATTAGAAATCGAGTTTTCCATGGAAATTGGAGGGAGAAATTTGGAAATCGGAGGGAGAAATTTGTAAGATTTGTCAAATCATTTTGAAACTGTATACCCTAATCTGTAAATCTGTTATTCCTTAAATTTATAAATATGAAATTCATGGCATTGTATTGCAATTCTTGGCTTTCCAAATGAGTACATGAGGAGTTTTCAAAGCTATTGATCAAGTTTTCAAATCTACCTCCAATGTAAGTCACTTCTCTTTGAATTTCTCGAATGTGTGCACTGTGTGTACATCTTCCTTTTCTTTCTCGAATGTGTGCACTGTGTGTGTCCATATTCCTTTTCTTAGTATTGTGGTTTCCTCGTAAACAAACAATTCCATATTTAATTGGAATAATGATGGCTATCGATCTTGGTCTCCAAACTATTGATCTTGGTCCCCTGTGTGTGCATCCATCTTCCTTTTATTTCTTGAATGTGTGCACTGTGTTTGTCCATCTTCCTTTTTTGAGTATTGTGGTTGCCTTGTAAACAAACAGTTCCATATTTAATTATAATAATGCTTGCTCTCGATCTTGGTCTCCAAACTGTCAATCTTGGTCCCCAAATTGAAAGCCAAGGCAATATTTTTTCTACATAGAAGAATCTTGAGGTGACATTTATCCTGATGAAATTCATACTGTATTTACAAGGGTCATTCAAATTAAAAAAAATTGTGTTGTGAATGGTAAACTACGTTTGATAACAGGATGATAGGACCTCTTTGACCTACTTAAGTCCAGTCCAATATATAGTTGGTGCCTCATCAAATTGATATTGGAAGCTAAGAGAAGAAAAATAGATAGTACATAAGATTTGAGAGGGCAGTTGTAAGTGATTATTTAGGTAAGTCCAATACTGGCTTTTCCCTTCAACTTGTGCCAAACTTTACTAGTTCCAAGTGAGAAAGATGGTAATTTCCAGACATCCATCTAATTTATAGCAAGTGTAGAAAGATATAATTTCACAAAACTAAAAATCTATAAATGAATGTCTTCCCATTCATCATGCACCATTTATTAACTTGGCACCCACAATTACCCTATCATCTTTTAATATTTTGTGTGAAAAGAATTGCAACCTGTGAGAGTCCTCATGGCTTTAAGTGATTAATACTCTGCCTGTCTTAATTTTTCCATTGGTTATAATGTTTCTAGGTAGGAAAAACTCAGCAGGCAAGCTCTATTTGTCAGGATTATGATCAATAATTTGTTTTATATTTTTTGCAACTATTTCACCAATTAACTTACTAATCATACTTATATTTTATTTCTTGAACTCTTGGAATACCCTCTACAAAACTTCAAGGTCATCCTGTAGGAACACTGAGATCCTTCCATTTTTTTTCAGAAATATTTTCTCTTTAATTTCTCTGATTTTATCCTCTGAGACTGATAACTTTTGTGGTCAGTCTAACTTGACAACCTTGAGGGTTTCATTTTCTTCTTCGACAGGTGAAATATCAATTCTCCTATTAGAAGTGTGATTTGTATCTCTATTTTTATTCTCTAATAAATCCCCTTAAATACTGAGTAATAAATCAATGAATTCTTTTTTTTTTTACTTTTCCAGTTGCAAATTGAGGTTTACACTCACTTGATTCTCAAAATCTAACTCCTCCATATCTTTAAGAATATTTCTAACATTGCCCATGTCAAACCATCTATAACAACATCTGGATGTTTTTCATTGATGTTCCCTAGAGACTTCAGTTGTTCAAATTATGATTTAACATGATCACACTCAGATTTGAGATCTGAAATTTCACTTGCAAAGTCATGTCCCTGCTTAATTTCTATTCAAGTTGTTGCGTAAGTGTCTCTATTTCTACAGTTTGTCGTTCATCCTGTCTCTCTAATGAGGCAACTTCTGGCTTGAGCTGGATAATTGAATATTCAACAGTTTGTATATTTGCTCGAAGCATTTCATTTTCTTCATAAACATTTACTGCATCATATTTTCTGTAGAATGATATGAACTCTACCATATCTCCATTCACCACTTGACCTTTCTGTTTTCCTCAAACATGTCAATAGTTGACCAATACTGTTAATTGATTCTGGAGGATTACAAATCTGACTAGGAGCTGAAAGAATCCTTACTGTATCTTGATAATTTCCATGCTTTTTACTATCAATTCATCAGTATCAGGCACCTCTTATCTTAGATTTGAAGGTGATATAACATCATCAACAACATAACCTCTATAGTTTCCATTTGCTTCACTACTTGGTTGTTTGGATGAGGTGTTTAGACCATTAGAACTCAAGTGTATTCCTGAGGTGGCACGGGACATTTCCTTGACATCATGGCCATCCAATTTCTGTTTAGTAGCTAATGCATTTCCATCAAGTTCATCATCAATAGTTTGCGATGTACGAAAACCTCTTTCAGTAATCTCATTTTGCTACTCTAAATCTTGTCTTTGCAGTGAGTGGTTGGACTGTAACACATAAAGAAAAATAATGGGAAGAATGAGCTTTGGGTACCATATTAGGATGAATAACAAAAGGTGAACGAGAACTGTGTTGATAGGATTCTTCCAATGACATATTCCATCGATCCAGTTGAAAATTTCCATCATGCCTCATAGAACGTTGATTATTCTAAACCATTTGGCCCTGTTGCATTGCATGCTCCACATATAGCTATCACAATCAGACATGTGTTGCGCTACTTACTGTCCCAGGGGTGGCTCCAACCAGGAAAGTTTGAACGCCCCGATTTTCATGGCTGGGATGTAAACTGTAAACGTGATACTAGAGCAGAATGTTTGAGAATGAAGAACCCTTTGTTGCTGTAAAACCATATTTCCAGACCCTTTTACAAAGTACAAACTGTATAATGAAGAATAATGAAGAAAAATGGTTCTTTTCAAATGTCTTAACTCTGATACTACTCGAAGCCAGATGTCAGATTAAGGAAATAAGCACAGATCTCAAAGATTGCTAGAATGATAATGGTGTCTACAAAACTTTAACACCTTGACAGGCTGGCAGCATACCTATGTATTGAGTCTTTGGCATGTGCTGGGAGCTCATATTAATAACCATATATAAATTTTTGTAAATCAAGACTTAATCATCTATTGGAAAACTAACCTAGATTTTTAAAGAAAGATTTAAAAATAAAAAACAAGAGAGAGTCTAAGGTAAACAATCAACTATAGAATAAGGCTAGAAAAAACCTAAGACAAACAGAATCCATCTAGATCATAATTGAAGCCACGATAGTTATGAATCCATTTAGTTCATAACTGAATCCATCTAAGTGGTAGAAAACAATACAGATTTTCCCCTTTTCAATCAACCTCAAACCCAAGCCACTCTTCAACTAATTGCCTCATTGTTGGGCTTTAAAATACTCTCACATTCTACCAGCATTACATCCACATGTGCAACTTCTATCCCTTAGAGCTCTCAGAGCTACAATGATGTTCAAACTTTTTCAATGATAGGTCCTAATCATAAAATTTAGGAGTTGTAGGCTCATTGGGATCAAATTTTCTAGATATTTCCCCACAAATCCTCTAAATCTATACTTGAACATGCAAAAACTGCTTGATCCTCTCTTCCTTTTGCTACCAAAGTTGTTCCAAAGTCGTTGTAATAGTCGAATCAATTTGTTCCTTCAGGGTGCCTGTAGGATTTTTAGGATGGAAATAATATGAACAAATTTACTGACATAAGAAGTGGCAAAACAAATACCAGAGTTGAAATTTCAAATAGATATGACTTAATCTTAGGAAAATTATTATTTAAATTTCTTATGATTGGATTGGAAATGTGATCTGTAGGTGTGATAAAGTTTTGCAGAGCTGGGTAATCTTTTTTGACTGGGATCAGCAGTACGACATCCAGGTACATAATGTTTGAGTTGTTAAATTTTTAACATGGATTTAAGTTTGATAGCAATATCAGTCTTTCCTTACCACTAGTGGAAAATGAGAGATTAGTGACCAAAAAAATGACCAAAATCCGCATATCAATGACCACTTTTGGTTTGGCGATCGCTGGTGGCTAATTTGCGGTCTTTTATTACATGACCAAAATTGGTCATTTTTATTTTGGTCATTTATAGCTTGTCGGTTGGTCATTAATTTGGTCATATATTTGGTCATTAATTTGGTCATATATTTGAATCAATGACCAAATATATGACCACATTTGTGACCAAATTAATGACCACATGACAAGCTAGAATATGACCAAAATTGGTCACGTAATAAAAGACCATAAATTAGCCACCAAAACTGATTTTTGGTCATTGATATGTGAATTTTGGTCATTTTTCTGGACATTTGTATTTCATTGTTTGGTCACATGACAAGCTAAAATATGACCAAATTTGGTCGCGTAATAAAAGACCATAAATTAGCCACCAAAACTAATTTTTGGTCATTGATATGCGAATTTTGGTCATTTTTCTGGTCATTTGTATTTCATTGTTTGGTCGTGTATCTCTCAATTATTGGTCATTTTATTTGCGAATTTTGGTCATTAATCTCATTTATTGGTCACTAATTTAGTCATTTTTAGTCGCTTTATGTATGGTCATTATATTTTAGTAGCTTGAATGGTGTCCATTATTAATCAATATAAATTTTTAATATGATATTATGTTTAAATTAATAAAAAAGAATCATACATTTATTCTCATCTAATACACATGCGAATTATGCAGTCACATTATAATTAATTACAACACTTGTAAATAAAATCTAATACACATGTAAATCATATAATGTCATTAATTAGTTTTCAGAGGAAAAAATATCAGCCTTTGTTATTCAAAAGAATCAAAAAACATCATTTACACAGCATCAAATGTCTAAGCATAATCAGCAATCAGAGCATCACAAAATAACAAATGTAATCATGTGAACTGCTGCATCCATATAGAAGGAACTAAAGTCTGATCATAGCAGACTTTTCTCATCATCCCTGTTATAACTGGTCAGATAATACTGAGAGTATCGGAGGTGATCAACAATCAGATAATCCAGAGCAAGACTTGCTAGCAAAGTGGACTCAAACCAAGACATGAACAATAAAATGCATACACTACTTCATGTTATATGCATCATTATCATCAACAGCAGTTTGTGTAGCAAAAGGATCTGTGGTTCCTTCACTGACTGTAGTAGTAGCTGCTCGATCTGTGAACCGGAATTCTGACCCAAAACCTCGAGACTGCTGTAAAGTTTAAGCAAATGCTTGATATTTATGTATATCTGCATCACTAACACTCCTTCGAGCATATTTCATTGATT
This sequence comes from Pseudotsuga menziesii, assembly GCA_001517045.1. NCBI lineage: Eukaryota > Viridiplantae > Streptophyta > Pinopsida > Pinales > Pinaceae > Pseudotsuga > Pseudotsuga menziesii. Next base: position 44 of record LPNX010284457.1, on the reverse strand, counting down.
CCTCAAAATGAGCTGCCTTTATATCTGCAACTTCAGTTTCATCC